>QAOC01003485.1:0-38937 GCA_003255005.1 Begonia fuchsioides
TATTGAAAAACAGAAGTTTAATGCTTGTACCCTTATTTCTTAGGTGTGCAAGTTTGGCTCTTCTGTGATAGTTTTCCAAGAATTTTTTCTGTTATTTCCTTCTTTTTACCTCGCAATGGTTAAAATGGTTTCTTAATGGAAAACTTGAGCGCCTAATTTGATTTTTTTTTTTTGTTTTTCAATTACGTAAAAGGAAGTGAAAATTTCACTACTTGAACCTGCTGTACCTGAGGAATGATGTTATGTTTTGATATTATTGGGTTCTCTTTAGTAAATCTGATTCTGATTTTTGCTTTCCATGAAAATCTTTGCTTTATACCTTTTAACATGTTTGATTTTGTTTATTTACAGTCATGGCAGGTTTAGCTCCAGAAGGATCCCAGCTTGATGCGAACCAATATGATAACAAAATGAGTGAGATGTAACTTTCCTGTCTTATCATCTTACCTAGTTGGTTATTGTGTCTTAAGACATAAAATTTTTCATTTGTATGCATCTCTGCAGACTATCAGCTGAAGGACAGGACTTTTTCACATCTTATGATGAAGTTTTTGAAAGCTTTGATTCTATGGGATTGCAGGAAAACCTGCTGAGAGGCAAATATGCGTATGGTGAGTTGCCAAAGTCTTTCTTTTTGTCTTCTCTTGAATTTTGATAATTTGATTCAATATTATCACTGAACTTCTTAAAAGGTTTTGAGAAGCCCTCTGCAATTCAACAAAGAGGAATCGTTCCTTTCTGCCAGGGTCTTGATGTCATTCAACAAGCTCAATCTAGAACTGGAAAAACAGCGACCTTTTGCTCTGGAATTTTGCAGCAACTTGATTATGGTCAAGTCCAGTGTCAGGCTCTGGTACTAGCTCCTACTAGGGAACTGGCACAACAGATTGAGAAGGTCATGAGAGCTCTAGGCGAATGATATTGGCATTCGAACTCCTTGGACGGGTGCAAACATTGTTGTGTTTAAGGACTGTTTTCTCGGAGAGCCTGTATTTTTGGAAGTCGGAACCACCATTCTGGTATTCTTGGAGGCGTTGATATAGATTTCTCAACCTCAACCTATCGCGTTTGATAGTAAGAGGGGTTAGTATAGGGAAAGGGAGAAGCAGAGGAGGTTGAGCTGGAAGAAGCCATTAACGCTCTGATACTAGTAAAACCAGACGTGAGCAGTAAAGATAAAACGCAACTAAGAGAATACAATATTTTGTATCTCATTCATTCACGGCTCTGCTCTCCATTCTCTTGAAGATTAAGCTCGCAGGTATGATCTTCTTTATCGATTATTATGTTTTCTTTAGAAACTTTTGTCTGCACATTCGATTGCGTTTTGAGTGTATAATTTAATTTAATTCAAAATCTAATTTATTGTTTGTATTATATCATATTATTTATGATTTGTTGTTTTATCATTCAGATGTCAAAAAAAAAACAGTGTGAGCTTAGTGTAAGTTTTAAAAAAGAAGTTCAAATTTATTGTGATAAACATAGAATCAGCTCTACTTCAAGTTTCTTCCATTATCACGATGAATTTGTCAGATCTCTGAAAGTTATTATATAAAAAATTATTTTTTAATTGCAATTTAAATATAATTTTAACAGTTTTACTAACTCGTGCTTAATTTTCTACCAGTTGTGAAGAATTATTTCTCATTTGAAATTGTACAGCGTAGTTAATAGCGCAGCAAATATAAATATCTATTGTGGTATTAGTCAAATTGTCCCGGCAAACTTGACTAGTAATTGAAGGCCGTATGAATTATAAACTTGGCTAATACAACAATAGATATTTACATTTGCTGTGTTATTGACTCTGTTGTATAATTTCAAATAAGAAATAAACTCGTTGATGTGATCTTTATTTTCAAATAATTCTCCATAACTGGTAGAAAATTAAGCACGGGTTAGTAAAACTGTTAAAATTATATTTAAATTGCAATTAAAAAATATTTTTTTATATAATTACTGTGTAACTTCCAGAGATCTGACAAATTCATCGTGATAATAAAAGAAACTTGAAGTAGAGCTGATTTCATGTTTATCACAGTAAATTTGAACTTCTTTTTTAAAACTTCCACTAAGCTCACACTGTTTCTTTTTTGACATCTGAATGATAAAACAACAAATCATAAATAATATGATACAATACAATAAATTAAATTTTGAATTAAATTAGATTATACACTCTACGCAATCAAATGTGAAAGCAAAAGTTTCTAAAGAAAACATAATAATCAATAAAGAAGATCATACCTGTGAGCTTGATCAATAAAGCAGAGCCATGAATGAGATACAAAATATTATATTCTCCTGACTGTCTTTTGTCTTTACTGCCCACGTCTGGTTTCTCAACCTAGTATCAGAGCGTTAATGGCTTCTTCAACCTCCTCTGCTTCTCCATTTCCCTCTGCTAACCCCTCTTACTATCAAACGCGATGGGCTTGAGGTTGAGAAATTTGTATCAACGCCTCCAGAAATACCCGAATGGTGGTTCCGACTTCCAAAAATATAGGCTCTTTGAGAAAACAGTCATTTAATACAACAATGTCTGCAGTCGTCCGAGTTCGAATGCCAATATCATTCGAACACCCACGCAACTTCGTCACTGAAACTTCTCGTCGTAAACATCCCAGACAGCATGACAATAGCGGACGAACTTCTCCCGATTTCGAGCGAGCTGGCGCAGAGGAACTTCTTCATAATCAGTTTATGGATTATTTCTTCAAGCTATGCCTTGGCCCTGGCGTCATAGGAGGAGGATTATTTTTACTCTGTGTTGTTTTTAGTATAATATGTTACAAGTGCAACTTGGACCATGGGCACATCAAAACGCAGGAAAAATGTCTACCACTTTTCCGGCAGCATGAGAGAGCTCCATGCCTTGTACCTCCAGTAGTACAAGCAATACATTTCTACACACCTGAGCAGGGAATTGATTCTCCATTTCCCATCAGGAACTCCATGTTGCATTGTTTGATTGATAGTCAGTTTTAATTTTTCACCAACTTACTGGATATGAAATTATGGGTAGCTCCACTATCGATTAAAATTACCACAGATTGCTGCCTTATGGGAAATGGAATTCTAACAATGGAATTTAAAGATAATTCCACTGTTTCTTCGATCACCTCATCTGCTTCCTCCAATGGAATTCCATGTCCTTTGTATCTCATATTTATTGTCTCTTCATCTTGTAGAATTAGGACTTGCAACATCTTCATTTTGCATTGATGTCCTTCCATATACCTTTCATCACCCTATAGCACCCGCTGTAAATTCGAGCTAAAAGATTGCTGCCCGGCCTCCATCCAAGCCATAAACTTGGTAAATTGCTCCTGTAACCCAAAAATATTGCTCTGGATCGAGGTTATTTTTTCGCATTTTTCCTTCATCTCAGGCATTTTGCGCTGCCAATCTCCTGATGTTTCCTTGAGGCTCTCGGATCTCGTTGGCTCGTTGTCTCTCCTAGAATACTGCTTTGATACCAAAAATTGTTACGAACCGCTCAAGAGCAACCTTTCTTTGAAAATGACTAGAACTATAGCTAGAATATCAGCACATTTAATGGGTAGGTAGTTTTGTACCTTTCTCACTCACACGCACGCCTATTCCGCTGGGCTTATTCTAGAGTCCCCCGCTCTCAACCTCTAAAACCCTTCTTTTATCTCTTCCTTATTCTAGTATTCATCATTTTCTCTTCCCCTCCGTAACCATCTCTCTATAACCACCCACGACTTCCTTAAAAGTTAAAACCGGTTCTAACCTCTCCTTAACGTTTTTACTGTTGTTTTCATTCTTTTTTTCTCCTTGAGTATGCAAACCTCACGGGAGGTTTATAAATGCATCAATTTGCAAAAGAACTACTTTATCATGCCAAGTAGGATTTTCTTTCAAAAGTTTTTCAGATGCTAATATCTTTTGAGGAATTCCTTTAATCATATCAAGGCGATGGCCCCACATACCTGTCTTGTCCAAAAAAAAGTACAAGTTGCAAACGTAAAAAAAGCTTTACCTTTATAAGAAACAAAACAAATGGTTCAAACAAAATAAACAACATCAATTGTCCAAATGTAATGCAAGATAGCAAATAAAATATCATATATCAAAAATAAATTTGAAAGAAGCACTCATAACTTTCAAGTTTATAAGAAACAACACAAACCGTCCAAACATAACGCATGAAAAAATACTGATCAATGAGTAAAATACGTTAAATAGCTGATAAAACATCATGTGAGTATTCCTCGTCCGCAACAAAACTTTTCGTGTTGTTCCTCAAGATGATTACATTATATAGTAAATTCTTAGATATAACTAGAACCAAAATCTATGGATCTAGAACATAATATGCAATTTTTTTTAAACTTATTTTTTCTCTTTCAACAAAACCGTCAAGCTGATTTTTTGGCACAACCATTTCTCATCAAAAATAAAATTTTCATCCAGTTCACTAATAAGACTCGGCATAAACACAATTACCTTGTCTCTCTCCTGCCTCTCCACACTTTTCTTTTCTTCTGTTGTGCAATATTCTTCAAACATGATCATTTCAAATCACAAGAGAGATCCAAGTCCCGCAATAACCACCATAGTAGGTGGAAACACTAAAATTGATTTTTCTTGTTTCTCTAATAGAAGTACTCGGTAGTGAAATCACAAATTATGCAGAATTTCCCAAATCTGAATATTTTTTTTGCAAAACGTACCGAAGGTCTTCAGCTGCTACGGGAAGTGTGTGTATCCAAAGTGAAATTTGAATCCAACGTGTCTTGTTCTTTCTTAACACCCAATAGATATCCAACCTTTCCTTTCCACATTTGGATGTCATAACCGACTACAGTCATCACAAGAAGTTATAAACGTTCAATTGAAAGAGGTAATTTGGAAGTCTGAACCTTTTAGTACTGATCAGACGTTAATTCAAGGCTCCCTCCTCAGAAATGTCCTGATGATATTTTTGGATAAAGAACATTGGCCTTAGTAATCTGATCAAGATATTGGAAAGAATTTTTTGAAGATGTGGCTTTAAACCAATGGACAACAGGTTTTACATCTTATTTTCAGTAATTGCCTTATAACTCTTATTTATGGCTAGAAAGTATTCTAATCTCATCTATTTATGAAAAGTTTGTATTCCAATTATCAAGTGTAATTATATTCTAAAAGAAATTAAGTCAGATAATAGCTACAAAAGATTTAGATGCACATCAAGCTAAAACTTCCTTTTGGAATCTCGATTTTCCATACTTTTTTGACTCTATAATAATGTTTAAAGGCAAAACTGATGCCAATATCTGTCTATTTAAACATCGGATTACCCAAAACAAAGCATAAGTAACAATGGTGATATTTTCTATTGAATCTGCAAAATGTTAAAACTGAAGAAAACGGAAACACCTCGAGTCACAAAGACATCCTTCAAGCATTTGCAATAGCATTAAAATGAAAAAACTACTTGTTCCCCTCAAAGGGGACCTTTAAATTGTCAAAAAAAAAGCTCTTCTGTTTTGTCTCTCACCGTCTTTCTAGAAAAAAAAAATAATGTGAAAAGATGCTACTTTAATGTTGACTAGCATCCCAAAGCTATTAATAGCACAATAACATCTGATCAAATTTATTAAAAATCTACAAAACTAAACCAAATGTTTCAAAAAGTAAACTTTTCATTGTGTCAGAAAAAACTGTGCTTAGAGAAATTAAACATCTACCTTTCGACCTTGAAATCTTTCTTTTAGTTCTTTGAGTTGAGGAACCTAAAGTGCACGAGTAAAAGGATCCGAGTCTATTCCAATGGGAAACTGAAGGAGGTCTTCAAAGCTTGGCCGTGGGGGATTTAAGATGTAAACTTCATCATATACTCTCCTGCAGAATTCGAGATTATACAAGTTTTCACACCAGTTTCAATGATATTCTACATCTTAAAGAAATAAAATAGAAATTGAGAAGAAATGAATTTATTAAAACCAACAAAGGAGAAGAAATGTTCGACACGTCATTTGACTTTAAAACCATGATGTTTTAAGTATTTTTTTACATCAATTTTGTTCGTGTTTTCTAAATTTCAACAAAATTAATTATCCACAACATGATTTTCTGTTAAATTTTACTATAATATTTAGTTTCTAAATATTCTACGACATATTAGAAAGGAACAAATCATTGTTTAAAATCATGTTTATACATGATGTTATTTATTTATAATTAAAGAAATTCCTACTGAGTGTAGTCATTCATCCCTTTAGCTACAAACTTTGTTTTCTGGATCATTCTCGAGTAAGGCCCAGTCAGACTTATATTGGAGTTTAAATTCTCCTATTTTTATTTGTAAAATTCGAACGATGTATTATTTTAAATTGTAAACTTCTCGTGTATATTATTGGGTTAAAACATTTTATGTTTGTTATCTGACNTTTCTGTTAAATTTTAGTATAATATTTAGTTTCTAAATATTCTACGACATATTAGAAAGGAACAAATCATTGTTTAAAATCATGTTTATACATGATGTTATTTATTTATAATTAAAGAAATTCCTACTGAGTGTAGTCATTCATCCCTTTAGCTACAAACTTTGTTTTCTGGATCATTCTCGAGTAAGGCCCAGTCAGACTTATATTGGAGTTTAAATTCTCCTATTTTTATTTGTAAAATTCGAACGATGTATTATTTTAAATTGTAAACTTCTCGTGTATATTATTGGGTTAAAACATTTTATGTTTGTTATCTGACTATTTGGATTAAATGTTTAGGCTTGCTTGAAATTTTAAGACTTTCGTTGTTTGATTTCAATTGAATACCCGAGCTTTTGGCTCAGTGGTCGGGTTCCCTCGGGAATCAGGCCATTAGGCCCGGCGTCTGTCTAGGCCCGCTTTCGGGTCGTGACAGCAACTGCCCATCTTCCCCTAGAATCCGATGTTGCAGAAAACTCTTTCGGTACAATGCGCAACGGAATACTGCGCAACGCCCATACACACCATCCCTGCACACAAGCTCAAAAAGCATGGATTTTGGAGGCCAATACCTCAGAATGACAAAAGGGAATCCATCCACAATAGAGCTAAGCAAAGGGAGGAGGAGGACGAGGCGCATCTCGGATTTATACAAGGAGTGGGAGGAGTTTAGGGTTGTGCATTCTTTGAAATTACCAGAACGTCAACTCTAATCATATGTGAACCATATACTGTTGTGCTACATACATATACGTCGCTAAATTTACTGAAAAAAATAGAAACATAAAGAAGTAAACAATAACATATTTAATAAGTAAGCACTTGATATTTCGATTAATTTTCTTGAAAAATTAATAAGGTGACAGTTCATTTATGAGCGTCGAAAACTAGTATGAAAATAGTAGTGATAAATCAAACAATAAAAATATAGGACTGGCCATGGCCGACGCGTGAACGATTTTGACAGATTGAAAGTTAGAGCACCTCGATTACCAAGATACAAGATGAAGATGACACAGTTTCTTTGGACGGGCACGGTGAAATTATGGATAGGCAGGCTGTATATCTTCAGTATACCAGAAGCCTGGTTCCCCGCTGAGCCTGTCATTTCTAAATTTGTCGAGGAAGGGAATTGGATAGGAGACGAATCTAGTTGTGCTTGACATCAAAGATGAAGAAAACAGAGCAAAATGACACGAGAAGAGGGGTGAAGAAGCTTGCATAATAAACATCAGAAACATGATGTCAACCAGCGTTTTGAAGCCAAGAAACCTCGTGCTCCAAGAGAAGTCATTGTAAAAAGAGATTTTACGTCATCCCGTCTGATTGAACAGAAGTGTTGTCGGGAAATTGAACCTACCTCCAGCCTCAGTCTTCCACCAGTCACACAGGTAACTAAGAATAATACATAGGCAGTCCTCGTGTATGAGTTGATTATTACACATTTCGAAAACTAAATGCTTCTGTTGCCGTCTTTCAACTAGGATTGAGGCTGAATAAGCTCTTCCCACGCAGGGTCCAACCATTCCACATTCTGAAAATTTTCTTTGCATTAAATGCATGGCTCAATCAGCGGTTTATTAAAATTTTGAATCAAGTGGGTTGTTTCATTTGGGCAGCCGCCCGCGGTTCACTTCAAATAACACTAGGGACCATGGTATTGAAGTTGATGAACCCACCAGCGCCAGGGTTCGACGCACTACCAAGTATAACTATAAAGGGGTACCATTACTCTTTACTTCCAAACCCGCCACCCGTCTCTCTACAGCCTCCTTTTTATGCCCCTCCTTAGTCCTTCCTCAACCGCAGTCTAAGAACTTCTTCCGCTCTCTCCTCCACGCTCCTTTCCTTTATTTCTCTCCTTCTATTTTGTGAACTGACAGAACAAAAGACGAATCTCGTTCATATACTCCACAGCATAGATGGGCAGCAATATGCCAGCTTTTGCTAAGAGAATAACGAGGATGCTGCGCATAGCCTATTTCATGCTGAGAATGGGCATCGCAAAGAGCAAGATCATGACCGACCTCCACAAAATGATAAAGAAAGGGAAGATTGCCGGAAAAGCCTTCGGAAACCTCATGTACCAACCGCATCCGCAGGACTTTGGAAGCTCCTCCGCTCACGGGGTATGCCCCACAGATTACGAGTTCAGTTGCAGCAACACCCCTTCTAACTCTACCTTCCGCTTCCCTGGATTCAACGTCGGAAGGAGAACGCAAGGCCACTTCTTCCCATGCGGGCAACCTCCGGAAACTCATGACGACGATGTTTTAACTGATAATACAGTTAAGGCGCTATTAGAGATATTGAACAATGAGGTAGGCGTGGAGGCATCTCCGGCACTTCCTTGGTTGGGTCGGAGTCCCATGGTTCGACAGCTGAGGATAACGGACTCGCCGTTTCCATTGCCCAACACAGAGGGGGGTGCCCACGTTGACGAAGATGCAGAGGAGTTCATAAGTAAGTTTTACAATCAACTAAAGCTTCAGAGCGGGGCAGAGTAGGGGAACTTTGATGAGCGTCGGAAGTTGAGCATCAGCGTTTCTGTTATTTTATGAGATTTTCAGGGCAGAGTTTAGAGCTGAGTGGGTTTGGTTAGGAGCTGATGACAAGCAGAGAAGACTGCCATGGCCATCGTTTTGTGTTTTTACCCTCGCGTTGCGGTTCACAAACAATAAAAGACATGTCAAACCAGTAATTCCCAGCAGATAACTCTAGTTTGTTATCCTTTTTACTTTTTTGTTGTGGCAACATGTTTGAACTTGATCAATAAATGTGTCAAGCATCCGTTCACTTCTAGTATTGGACGACCAGACAGATAGAGGGTGGTGCGTGGGTTGAACAGCAGCAGTCTGGGTTTTGAAATAATTAGATGATGGATCTTTTACATGTGCTATCATGCGTATTGCGTCGGCCTTGCTAGTCCACTTTTGTTAAAGCAAAGTCGATAGCTGTCCTCTCGCTCGCTTTTCCTTCGGGCGAAAGGCAAGAAACCAGAGTTTAGTTGTCGTTTTGAGACATCAGGATTCTAGATCTGCTATATGTAGTTTTCAAGAGATAAAGCAAAAAGGTCGCTTGAACTCCATTTCTGTTTTTAATTAATCTTTTCTAAGATGCACGACGTGTGTGTATATAATATTCAAAAGGAGAAACTCATTAAAGAGTCGGTAAAAAAAGCCCAGCCTCCAAAGTCATAAGAAATATACTCGTAAAAGAGAGACTTAAGAGTTAAGGAAATGAAAGTCCAACGTTGTAAATCAGCTGCACAAGTGGAGACCGGCATCTGAATCATGTTTGTCAATGGGCAAGGCAATAAGGGAAAAGGTTGATCTCTAAACACAAGGAAGAAAGGTGATTCATGCCGTTCCAAGAACCATGAGCTCTAAGGGCTGCCTCTGCGTCTTGGTATTAGTTTGGCATGACATGACACATTCGAATTAGGAGGTCTGGGCAATGAGCTTCATTGTTTTAACCTTGTCGCATGCACGGAGGTTTCCGGTTGAAAATCAAGGCTATTTTTTACGTAACTTGTTGCTTACACTGCAAGTCTCATCCTTTTTTTTTTTATTTCACACGTCGTGAAATCTCTATAAATAGAAGTGTGAGAAAACGGAAATCTCAATTCCTCTCATCATCCCACAATCCTCATCCGACAATCGTATCAGAAGGTATTCGAAGTAGAGAGAGAATTTTTGGAGAGACAGAAAAAAAGAGTGTTAGAGAAAAATAGGTGTGGTGCTTTTATGCACATTGTGAGTTCTAAGAGTGGTGATTTCTCTTAGTGAATATTTTCTAAATTATTTGATTCTAGAAAAATATTGTAAATCCTATTTTTCATAGTGAGATCTTTCTGAACTCGGTCCCCGTGGTTTTTTCTCAATTTGGGTTTCCACATAAAATTCTCGGTGTGCATTTTTGGCATTATTTCTTTTTTTTCTTGGCCGTTATATTTTTACGGATCGGGAAAATATTCCTGGTATTTTTTGGATCACATCTGTTATCGTTTTTTATACTGTCTGGTTAGTGGTGTAATTGTATTGTGTAAGTAGTTATGGCTAAGACAAGACTTGATATTTAAGTGGTTCGTTCGTGACTCACATCTCTTACTTTGGAACTACTTGGAAAAGTAATTCTATCTACGAGACTGTCAAAAGCATTTTTTATGAGAATTAACATGATCAGTACTCTCCTTATTTTTTGTAGTTAAAGAAATAATATTCAAGTAGATATTCAGATTGTATTTTCTAACACCACTAGGACTGGGACTGCGCTCACCTCACTCCTCTGTCTTAAGCATACAAGTGATCAAAGTATAAATTACTATAGGCGGTGCATTCAAAATGTTTGACGCATAAAACATGGCATGCAATGCCCCGATACGACCGAATAGCTATTGTTGCCAAGTCTTTCTTCAGGTTTTCTTGAAAAGGAAAAGCAACAAGTTAAAGAAAAAGGTCAAAAGCAAGCCCACTAAAGCCTGTTGGGCCAAAGAAAAAGTGTTCCCAGTGTGGGGTTTCAAGTGGGTTGTAGAAAAGAGGAAAGCCATTGAGACGATCCCCCCCTTTCGGCTTTCACCTCTGAATACCGGCCTTCCCGTCACCGGCCTGTATTGACCTCTGCTCCATGCCTGTTTACACAAACATGGATCGCTTTTTGAATACGCCATTATGAACTCTTTACTTTTGGACAAGAGTAATAATTAAGTAAAGCGAACAAAGACTGAATTTGAGCCTGCATATGGCTTGGCTATGATGATGCCGCGGGGTTAAGACCAGCATAAGCATATTCCATTGAGAAGATGGATGGAACTGTACCTGGATTTGATCTCCGGCAGTGACAACAACGGCACCTGAATCTGGGCTGAACGAAAGCCATCCTCTTTTGGAGTAAACATGAAACTCGGAAGCGGCGTTGCAAATATGCACGCACAACGCATGAGAGTAATCACTACCCCTTACGAGCATCCTAATCACTTCATATCCTGAACAATCTGACCCCTCGTCTGGATCTGTTTTTTCTTTGTGCTTGTAAATGCAGCACATTGCTTCTATTTCTTCTTCATCTTCTTCTCTCCCGCTTTCATCTCCCTCCATTGATTCTTTCACCAGATTTTCCTGCAGAATTTCCATAATTTTCTCTGCCACTCTCTTTGTATGAGATGAAAGAACTTCCATGTTCTCGCTACATTTTATGAAAGAAGCACAAAAAGATGTTTTTTTGTTATACGAAGATTTCTTTCAAACAAACAAAAAGGAGCTCTGGATGGTTAATTTCACCTGAAAGTCGAATACCCTGACGGCCAAATTCCCTCCATTGCCGACTTCAGGCCTTTGTCTTTTCCCCACACAAACTCTTCACTGACTTCTCTCTTCTCTTCATCAAACCCGTATAGATTCTCCGGAGATCTCATCACCGCCAACTTCTTCTCCGGAGATACCTCAAAAATCGCGGCTGCAGATTCAGAGACGAAGCTTGTACATTCAAGTGGAATGCCATGGTTCACTAGCTGAAAGCACCCAATTTTGGTGGTGGAATCTGAAATTCTTGATAAAGCATCCTTATCTGAAGAATTTAATGACTGAAAATCAATTGCTGGTGGCTTTGCCGTAGATTTTTGTATCGGAAAGATGTTATCTGGTAAGATTAAATCGGGAACATGATGAGAATGCTCGAGGAACTGAGAGAGAACGTCGTCATTGGTGACGCATGATCGCCGGCCGAAGGCAACAGGAGACGGCGGGGGAGCTCGGAAGTGGAGGAAGTTATCCACAATGAATTCAGGAGAGATTGGCATTTCAAAATATTGAAAATCTTACGTGAGCAGGAGCTTCTTCTGACTACAACTATGAAACTATGCTTTGATACAGAGATAAAGGAAAAGGGCATGTAGCAACAATGATGGCATGTCCAAAGCTGGAGACACATGAAGATAATCATAGCAAACTTGTTCGCTTTATGGCTTTCATTCTCTAAGTGCTTGTCTTCCAAAATTCTTAAAATGTAACTATGTTTCATGTTCTCCTCGATCTGGCTCATTCTTAAAACGTAGCTATGTTTCATGTTCTCCTCGATCAAGCCTCGAGTAGTAAGTGCTCTCATCAAACGCAGATAGATCTTAGTCTGGATATATTCTTATTTTCCGCAAGTTCTTAGAGATTCTCTGAAGCATGAACTCGGGTTACTAATTGGACTCATTAGACAAGTATAGAAGCCACAATTATGGCATTTAAACATAGCTGACTCGCCAAAATCATTATAAGACCTGGATCTTCAACTTAGATCAACCAGGTTATTTAGATTTCTCACAGGTGTGCGGGCTGCAGTGATGAGCATTATTTTATGTTATTTTATGTTTGCGCGGTCAAGTTGGCTTTATGAGTTCTTGTGTTGCGGTAGGGAGTTTAGGTTTGGGGATGCAATGCCAAGTTAATGTTATCCTTTTAGCCATTGTCAATGCTGACCCATGGTATTCCTAGGTCAATAAAAATAAAGATGGAAAACCAAATCAACTTTTCAAATGTGCTGGATTGAACAGCGAAGCAACAACCGGACGTAAAGCTGTTGCAATCAGACCTGATCTGTGCTCCTCTGTTAAATTATAAGGTCTCCCAATCGTATACTGCTTGCAACTTCCGAACAGCGTGGTGTGGCTTTCATAGAAAACCTTATCCCACTCCAATGCTATAAATATTTATATTCAAGACCAAGAGAAAAGGATGGTCCAGTGTAGTTCCCATCAAAATTGAATTCAGTCTGCAAGTATGAGAAGGTGGGGAAGATTGTTTGACAAACGCCACCTTGTTTCCTTCTTTGGAAAACGAAAGTGGGATTACGAGTGCGGATTGAACAGCGACCTCTGTCCACTGCAGTTGTTTGGGAGAGATTTGGTTGCCCAATTCTCAGTAGATGCTGATACCATGCTTGATGTAGTATAAGCATTCAGTTGTGGCTGCTACAAATTTAACACGCCCACTCACATGCATGTTATAGTCGCCGAACGCTGTTTGAAACCATTATCGACACCTTCGAGTCATCTTCCAGCCAGAAAGCTGTCAAGTACTCTTGACGCGTATGTAATAGATGGTCCGCAATGGCAGGGCAAGACTTGGATAATTTCCATGGAGTCTGAATTATTCATACGTAATTAATTCCTGCTGGACCAACCCTCTTTAGAGTTCCAACAAACCTTTATTCTGAGTTTTATAATATCCCACCAACCCTTTCTCGCCTGGAGTGGCGTTCCCGTAGTTGTTGGTCCTGTTGAACATCACCGACGTAGGAATAAAACATCATCTAAGCGTGTTGGTGGCCTCGTTGAGCTTCGAGGCACATGGATGGATGCTCGTGGTATTGTCATATTATTAATTCAAAAATTACAAAAAAAAACATTTTGGGCGGTATAACAACACCTGGAAACTAGCATTTTGATGGGTTTCCGTCAATTTTACGGAAAGCTTATCAGAAATGAGTCAACCGAAACAAACAAGGAAACATTCCAATAAAGGTTAACTCGGGCATTGAAGTGTAAAAAAAACCTTGAATTCCCACATGTTACAATACATTGGATGGGTTGGGTCGGGCTGCTCAAGTTTGACTTTTGTCAGCCAATCAAGAGCTCTCCTTTAATCAATTTTTTCATATTTTGTAGGTACAGCTTAGAAATTTCTTTTCTCTTGCACCCATATAAATATCCTCTCTTTTCTCTTTTCCTACCAGCTCTGCACTATCTCTTGCCCGTAGCTACAACAAAATAGAGCTAGTCAGGAAAAGCCAGAAGCTACAAGCATTCCAGCATCCCAAATCCTCCTCCCTCTACCAAATTCAGATATTTTTCATTGATTCGCTGATCACAAGGTAAGCAAAATCAGCCTCTTCAGAGGGAAAAAACGCCGTGAAAGCAAAGCATGGGAGTCGTACATGTTATTATCTTCCGCTTTATTGTACGTGATATTAATGAGATGTTCCATTTTCTCAGAATATAATCCTTGCAAAAGGTTCAAAATGGAGGAGATTGATAAAATGAGAGGGTCGACGAGGCGAGTGAGCCGAAACTTCAGCAGAAGCATAAGCAGGAGTCTGAGCAAAACAAGTGGTTGGAGCATGGAAGATGTATTTTCAGGTGGGAACTATTCCAGAAGAAAAAGCTATGTGGATGAAGATGAAGAAGCTCTCAAATGGGCTGCCATTGAGAAACTTCCAACTTACGATCGGCTGAGAACCACCATCCTTAAATCGGTCATGGACAATGAGCCACTTAAGGAAGTTGATGTTCGAAAGCTGGGCGTCAATGATCGACAGGAGTTCATAGATAGAATCTTCAAGGTTGCGGAGGAAGATAATGAGAAGTTCTTGACGAAACTCAGAAATAGAACCGAAAAGTGAGTTTCTTCTTCCTCTGGATTGTGATTATTTTTCTATTTCTAGTTTGTTGTCGTTCGCTTAGAATCAGTCTGTCTCTACCAGCTTAGGTGTGAAGACCAGTCATAAAAGAATTTTCAAACGTCACTCATAAAATCATATTGCCTTTAATCATTTTCGTTCTACAGTATATGAACAATCCTATTTTAGTAACTTTACCACAGAAAGGAAAAATGCCATTTTTGACTTTTCTGATTACCACGCACATCGATCTGGAGATTCGACTGCTGTGCTAGTTTTGGAAAGTGGGTTCTGAAGGAATTAGAATTTGGTTTCGGCGTTGGAATATGCAGGGTCGGCGTTAGACTTCCGACAGTGGAAGTGAGATTCGAGAAGTTGCGTGTAGAAGCCGATTGCCATGTTGGGAACAGAGCTCTTCCAACCCTCCCAAATGTTGCACGAAATATCGCGGAATCCGCTCTCGGCTTGCTTGGAATCGAGTTGGCCAAAAGAACCAAACTCACCATCCTTAAAGATGCCTCTGGTGTCATCAAGCCAAAGAGGTAATTCAAAGCCCGTACCTGCGTGAAATGTGTTCGATTGTTCAACCTTTGACAGTTGTGTTTTCTGTCCAGGATGGCTCTCCTGCTGGGTCCCCCATCCTCAGGCAAGACTACTCTGTTACTGGCTCTATCGGGAAAGTTGGACCCCGCCCTAAAGGTTAGAAAAGAGTGACCGGGCATAATGCTTGCTTAGATTTGCTCACGATGTTCGATTTTTACTCACGTAGCTATATTGTGGGGGAAACAGGTGAAGGGGGAGATAACGTATAATGGGTACAAGCTGAAAGAGTTTGTCCCTCGGAAAACATCAGCCTACATCAGCCAGAATGATGTTCATGTGGGGGAGATGACGGTCAAAGAAACCTTAGATTTTTCTGCAAGGTGTCAAGGAGTTGGAACAAGATACGGTAAATCTGATAGTCCTTAAAAACTGTGTACAATGGAGAAGCTTTAGCGGTGAATTCTGAGTATCTGAATTCTGATTCTGATAAAATAAAATGCAGACCTAATGACGGAGCTCGCAAGAAGAGAAAAGAGAGCAGGAATATTTCCCGAACCAGAAGTGGACCTTTTTATGAAGGTAAGTAACCCCCTCATATCCCAAGTACTCGGTCTTATTTCCATATTTTACTCCTGGAGCTGAAACGAGTCGGGTGAAATTTCTTTCTTGAAGGCCACGGCCATGGAAGGAGTAGAGAGCAGTTTGATTACAGACTACACTCTCAGGGTAAGTTCATGTCAACTCTCTACTGCGTCCAATTTCAGCCGTATAGCTGGAAAGCCAAGTTGTGATTCCAACTTGAGCTCACCAACTCCCCACGGGTCAAAGATGTCTGCTCGAACGCGAGATGATCCGCATACTTTTGTGTCCCCTTTAAGACTTTTTCTTCTGGTAAATAAGTTGTTGACATGGAACAGATACTGGGGCTGGATGTATGCAAGGACACCATCGTTGGGGATGCCATGCACCGTGGCATTTCTGGAGGCCAGAGAAAACGCGTCACCACAGGTCAGATTATTGACCACCCTGGGGCTTGGTCCCACTTGTTTCCCGATTTTCGTTTCCGTGTTCATCTTAGTCTTAACCAAACATGGTTCTCATCATATGGACACCAGGAGAAATGATCGTCGGGCCCACCAAAACCTTGTTCATGGATGAAATCTCAACCGGTTTAGACAGCTCCACCACGTTCCAAATAGTGAAGTGCCTGCAACAAGTTGTGCATCTCACGGATGCCACCGTCCTCATATCCCTTCTCCAGCCAGCTCCAGAGACCTTTGATCTTTTTGATGACATCATCCTCCTATCGGAGGGTCAGATCGTCTACCAGGGCCCACGAGAACACATCCTCGACTTCTTTGAGAGTTGTGGTTTCAAGTGCCCGGAACGAAAGGGGGCGGCTGATTTCTTACAGGAGGTAGAACAAACCAGTCCAATTGTCTTTCTCGGATAGCTTTTATGGGCTCGGCTCTTTGAGCGCAGTAACATTGTTTAATCAACACATGCATTTGACAGGTCACCTCTAGAAAGGACCAAGAACAATACTGGACAGACAGAAGCGAAGTCCATAAATACATTTCAGTCACTGAATTCGCTGAGCGCTTCAAGAGCTTCCACGTAGGGATGAAGCTCGCGAGTGAGCTAGCCATCCCTTTTGACAAGTCTAAAGGCCATCCAGCAGCCCTGGTTTTTTCCAAATATTCTGTGCCAAAAATGGAACTTCTCAAAGCTAACTTTGACAAAGAATGGCTCTTGATAAAGAGAAACTCATTTGTTTACCTCTTCAAGACAGTCCAAATCATAATAGTCGCACTCATTGCGTCCACGGTGTTTCTGAGAACCAAAATGCGCACCCAGAATGAAGGGGATGGTGCACTCTATATTGGGGCACTGTTGTTTTCCATGATCATTAACATGTTCAATGGTTTTTCTGAGCTGTCAATGACCATTGCTAGACTTCCAGTGTTTTACAAACACAGGGACCTAATGTTTCATCCTGCTTGGACTTTTACCGTCCCAACCGCCCTGCTTCGCATACCCATCTCCGTATTCGAGACTATAGTTTGGATGATCATCACCTATTATACGATAGGATTTGCACCCGAAGCAAGCAGGTAATCTAGCTTGATGTCATTATAAGCTCAGATTAATGCCACTTCGTGTCTTTCATCAACTCTCATAAGAAGTGAAGATGGTATGTAAATTTGTTATTCCCATGCACTAACGTTAGAAGTTTCCTACTTGTCAGGTTTTTCAAACAGGCACTGTTAATTTTTCTGATCCAGCAAATGGCTGCTGGACTCTTTAGGCTCATTGCCGGATCCTGCAGGTCCATGATTATATCCAACACAGGAGGATCTCTTACACTTCTCCTCGTGTTCTTGCTTGGAGGTTTTATCCTTCCTCGAGGTTGGCTTCTCACTCTCTTCACCTATCATAGCATTCGTCTGGGAATCGTATATCATTTGCTTTTGGCTAATTTATGCTACATTCCCTTTGATTAATGACAGATCAAATTCCTAAATGGTGGGTGTGGGGCTACAGAATTTCGCCATTGAGTTATGGCTTTAATGCCATTAGTGTGAATGAAATGTACGCTCCAAGGTGGATGAACAAAATGGTATGTTTCTCCCATTTTAGTGCATGTGTATTATGACGGACAAAGAAAAACTATGGCTTTGTTTCAACTCTAATCGTAAGTGAACCATATGTGTTCCAGGCTTCGGATAATACTCCGCTGGGTTTAAAAGTGCTTAAGAATTTTGATGTCTTCCCTGAAAAGAATTGGTTTTGGATTGGTGCTGGAGCTCTTCTCGGATTTGCAGTTCTCTTCAACGTCCTCTTCACTCTCGCTCTTATGTATCTAAATCGTAAGTGTGACATCGTTTTGTGACTTTTCTTGGAATGCTTACATTCCTTTGGTTGGAGGGTGCAATGTTTTTTCTAATATTTCTTAAATATAATAGCTCTTGGAAAGCCTCAAGCTACCATATCAGAAGAAGCAGCAAGAGAGATGGAGGATGACCAAGAAGAGTCTAAAGAAGAACCTAGACTCAGAAGACCCAAGTCCAAGACGAATTCACTCTCTAAAACGTTATCAGTTTCAGACGGGAATAATACAAGTACGAAATGTTGTTTTTGACACGAGATTTAGCTCCAGTGCCTGACTTTAAAACTCTCTCTGTAAATAATGATTTTCACAACATATGCTTATCATTTAATTATTTTGCATCTTGCTTATGCTGTCTAGATCCTTACTTTGCAGGAGAAATGGCCATATTGCGGATGAGCAGCAGATCAAATCCCGGTGGACTAAGTAAAAATGCTGATTCCTCCATAGAAGCGGCCCGTGGTGTTGCCCCTAAGAGAGGAATGGTTCTTCCATTTTCTCCTCTTGCTATGTCCTTTGATGCTGTAAATTATTTTGTGGACATGCCTGCGGTAAGAAGAACCATAATTGTCATTGTTTTGGTCTCTCAATCTCATTTATCAAAATTCTAATTATCTGATGTTTCACCATAAACAGGGAATGAAGGAGCAAGGAGTGACTGAGGATAAGCTTCAACTTCTACGCCAAGTATCTGGTGCTTTCAGGCCAGGAGTCTTGACTGCATTAATGGGAGTCAGCGGAGCTGGAAAGACAACATTAATGGACGTTTTAGCCGGAAGAAAGACTGGTGGATATATTGAAGGTGATATCACAATTTCAGGCTTTCCCAAGAAACAAGAAACTTTTGCCAGAATCTCGGGATACTGCGAGCAAACTGACATTCACTCTCCTCAAGTGACAATCAGAGAGTCATTAATTTACTCTGCTTTTCTTCGGCTGCCTAAAGAAGTGAGCAACGAAGAAAAGATGGTAAGACAACTGACTTTCATTTCCTTTGTTTACAGAATCCAATGCTTCTGTGTTGAAATTAGCATTTTATTTGGCTCTATGTTCTCAGGTTTTCGTGGATGAAGTTATGGAGTTGGTGGAGTTAGACAATCTTAAAGATGCTATTGTTGGGCTTCCGGGAATTACAGGGCTGTCAACCGAACAACGAAAAAGGTTGACAATTGCTGTGGAGCTTGTTGCTAATCCTTCCATCATATTCATGGATGAACCAACTTCCGGTCTTGATGCGAGAGCGGCTGCAATAGTGATGAGAACAGTTAGAAACACAGTGGACACTGGAAGAACAGTTGTCTGCACAATTCATCAGCCGAGCATTGACATTTTTGAGGCCTTTGATGAGGTAAGACCAACTTTCTCTTCTTCCACAGTTCTCACTTTTCTTCCTCGCTCTCCAAATTTGTATGTGATACTACCAAACAATGGCATTCTACTGCAGCTACTACTGATGAAGAGGGGAGGACAGGTGATCTATTCAGGACCATTGGGTCGTCATTCTTCCAAGATCATCGAATACTTTGAGGTAATCTAGGTTTTCCATAATTATATCTTTTAATTTTCACCAAAAAAAATATGTACATCGCATGAACTCAAATGCCCCATTTGCAGGCAATTCCTGGAGTACCAAAAATCAAAGACAAGTACAATCCTGCAACTTGGATGCTAGAAGTGAGCTCCATAGCAGCTGAAGTCAAGCTCGGAATGGACTTTGCAGAACATTACACTTCATCGGCTTTGTACCAGTAAGTGTATTTATAGGATACATATAAATACATAGATCATAAATTGGAAATGATATTTGAGAATGTGGAGCTAAAAATGCTTAATGACAGGCGAAACAAGGCACTCGTGAAGGAACTAAGTACCCCATCACCAGCAGCAAACGACATCTATTTTTCATCACAGTATTCACAATCATTATGGGGACAATTCAAATCTTGCATTTGGAAAAAGTGGTGGATTTATTGGAGAAGTCCTGAGTACAACCTTGTCAGATTCTTTTTCACCTTGGCTGCTGCTCTCATGGTTGGAACTATTTTCTGGAAAGTAGGCACCAAAAGGTATGTTTCACCTTTCTTTCCCTAAAATAATGAAATGGTACTTAACATTGGATTCTATCTTCTATGATTCAGGGAAAGTTCTTCGGATCTGACTATGATGATTGGGGCCATGTATGCAGCTGTCTTGTTTGTTGGCATCAATAACTGCTCAACAGTACAGCCTATCGTATCCATCGAAAGAACTGTTTTCTATCGAGAGCGAGCTGCTGGGATGTACTCCGCAATGCCCTATGCACTAGCACAGGTGAGTTACTTCATATTGATCCTGAATATTAACCAGAAAATGGTTTTTTGATTGGATGATGAGTTAAAACTAATAAATGAAACTTTGAACGTGCAGGTACTTGTTGAGATACCATTTGTGCTGGTGCAGACCACTTATTACACCCTTCTTGTATATGCCATGGTTAGCTTTGAGTGGACAGTAACAAAATTCTTCTGGTTCTTCTTTGTCACCTTCTTCTCCTTCCTATACTTTACTTACTATGGCATGATGGCTGTTTCTATCACCCCAAACCATCACGTAGCAGCCATCTTTGCAGCAGCTTTTTATTCACTCTTCAATCTTTTCTCCGGCTTCTTCATCCCGAAACCTGTAAGTTTGTCCATTTCAAGAAAAACTACATTTTAAAACCAAATGAAGTAAGAATGCTTACACAAGTATTACTTTCTTTCAGAGAATTCCCAAGTGGTGGATTTGGTATTACTGGATTTGCCCAGTCGCTTGGACTGTTTATGGCTTGATCGTGTCACAATATGGCGATGTCGAGACGACCATTTCGGTTCCAGGAATGTCGGGGATGAATCAACCTAAAATCAATCAGTACATTCAAGATCATTTTGGGTACGATCCAAATTTCATGGGACCAGTTGCTGCAGTTTTGGTCGGCTTTGGTGTCTTCTTTGCTGTCATATTTGCCTACTGCCTGAAGACCTTAAATTTTCAGATGAGATAGAGCTAGTTCAAATAGAGAAATTGTTCTCAGAAAGACATAGAGGAGTTCGTTGACTATTCTTAAAAATGTAAAAACATTTCATATGGAAGAGAAATGAGGGCAAGTTTCTGTTGAGACAACCTCTAATTGAATAATGAACAGTAGGCATTGTATTATGATCATATTGCTATTGCAGTGTAATTTGGAAGCATTTTTGGCCCACGCATACTTTATCTTGACGCCGAACATGGTTATGAGATGTACTACAAATATGTTAGATTTGAGCTGGCAACTGTTGTTTTTCAGCTTCGATCAATGGACTACAAACTGGTAAAGGAACTCTGCTAACAGAAGTAGAGATTGTGAATACTGGTGGGATAAAATCAGATATCTGTAGGCTGTAAAAACGCCAGAAATCTAGATCAGCTGAAATCATCAAGCCAGTCCACGATGAAGCCAGGTGTTCCATCTAAAAATAGAGGCTCTCTAGGCCTACGTGCGCCTTTTGCTGGAGGCGACTCATTTGTCCTCCATCAGCCAACCTCAGAAACATTTCAGGACATTTCAGGCTGAGAATTCTGAGTAATCAAGGACCAACCTTGTTCAATGGGTAAACATTTGTTCAAGTTTTGTCTAAATTCTTTGCGAGAATTCTCAACAAGTAATCAATATTTCTCATGGCATATAGATGCAGTGTGCCATTATTGTTCGCCACTTGCTGATAAAAAATAAAACAGAAATGATAGAAAACAAAACATCTTATTCTTGGGATTGGCATCCCTCCGAAAACAAGCACTAGACACACTGCAGATGAAGATCGAACAGGGATGATATCTGAAAACAACTTGGCATCGGGCAGAGGTTGACAGGGAGAGGGCCATTTTCATGACTACCTTCCTTGAACAAGCCCACTGAAAACTTGGCTGTTCCCGGCCAGAGTTGCTTCCCACTCGATAGAAGAAAGTAAGATCTGCGACAGTGTAATTACTACTTGTTTCATGTCTGGTCTCAGTATTGGATCTTCCTCCACACATTGCTTCCCCAGTTTCCCCATCTGCATCCAAACGCATCAACACTTGAATCCCAGTCGATAGAAACTTCAGTTTTAATCGATAACTACAATAGTTTTAGTATGATACCTTGAAAAGACAATCATGGGGATACAAATGCATCATATTAGGATCCACAAGATCTTTCAGGCTGGCCATGCTAGTGGAATCTGGTGAGGTTCTAAGAGCAGCTAACATCTACAATACATTTGTTTATTCTAGTAATGGGCATCAATCCTCACATTTCCAACCTGGTACAGCATTTCTAAAGAAAACTTACAATGGATGCAAGTGAGCGCCTTTCAGGATTTTTAGCACCAGTCCCTTCCGTTCGAATAATGGCCTCCTTTCCTGAGATAATTTCAAAAAGGACAACACCAAAAGCATACACATCACTTTTGGTCGTTGCAAGACCATCACTCAAGTACCTGAGATCGACAAAAAAAGCAAATTCTTTTCATAAAATTAGCCTCGGGATCAAATCTTGTCAATTATACTAAAGCTACTCACTCCGGAGCCAGATAACCAAAGGTACCAACAACTTTAGTGACTGTGATTTCTCCCTCCCCTGTTTTTGCAGCAAGTTTTGCTAGCCCAAAATCAGAAATCTAATGCAGAAAGAGGGGGTGTTGGTGAGAAGCATCATCTTTATAATTATTTTGTGATCATAACTAATGATAATTGTAAAATCTCAACCTTCGCCCTAAAGGCCCCATCAAGTAAAATATTACTGGTTTTGATATCGCGATGGACATAATGATTTTTTGTGTGCTCATGAATGTATTCAAGACCTCTGGCAGCATCTAAAGAAATCTGGACCCTCGTGACCCAAGATAGTGACGTATGACCTGAACAAAAGTGAAATAACAAGGTAGCAATTGGCAATACAAACACTAAAATGGTAAGAAGCACCATGATCTTACCCTTGTTATGTGGATCATGTAAATGACTTCTAAGTGGACCCTTTTGAGCATATTCATAAATGAGAAAGAGCTCATCCTCATGCGCAGCATATCCAATCAACTCTACCTTGACAAAATTAAATTGAAAATGGGAGTCAAAAGTTTTGAAAGGTAAAACTAAAATATCAATTATTCAATCAGAAGCGACATACCAAATTTGCATGATGAACTTTGCAAAGGACTTTCAGCTCCGACATGAACTCCTTTGTCTTTGTCGCAGTCATTCTTTTTACAGCAACTTCCTGAAAGAAATCTGATTTATCTCAATCAAGCTTGTAAATTTTCCCAAGAGTCAGAGGAAAAATAACAAAGTAGATTCTGTTGAACCTGGTCACGAAGGAGGCCATAATACACGGAACCATATGTTCCATGACCAAGAAGACTTGATTCGGAAAACCCATCAGTGGAAGAAAAAATCTCTTCATATGTAAAAACCATAGGCTTTTCGACATCCAATACGTTGTTTTCAATAGCTGCATCGAGTGAAATAGCTCTTATCACATTGTATTCGTGGATGAAAACAGAGTAAGCAGCAGACAGTTTAATGAATTGCTTCTTAGCAAGGTGAGATTGTTCTACTTGGAACCAACCAAATCAAAAGGAACCATAAGAATAACAAGAAAGTAGATATTATGCGTTCATCAAATAAGAAAAGCAAAAATGTAGAAAGGACATGTCTTCTAAGTCCAATCTTCACCGCAACAAAAAAGTCTAAATTCCTGATCATAGAATAAGATACAACGTTTACATTCATAGTTTATCGTGGTACAATGCCAATAAAAGTCTAAACCTTTAGGAATAGTGGACTGGAGATTGCTTGATTCCGCATTGGTTTGCTTCCAATCTGCAGATCTGCAGCATATGTACCTGCCTGAAGCACAAAAAAAACTCGGCTTCTGAAGAACATGGAACTTGTGTGAAGTCTTGCTATTAGGAATAGGATCTATTGCACGCCTTCCAAGAGTGCTGGAAATGCAGCTTGACTTCCTCCAGAACGCATAAACAGCTATACTTAATAGAAGTAAAACAAGAATAACCCCTAAACTCCCAACAATCCATACATATGGTGCATGACCTTTGTCATTCCCTTCTTTATCTGCCAAAGCAAAACAAAAGCAAACATCAAACAAAACCAAAGTGAAAATGTTTCAGAATGTGACTGGCATGAGTAAGAGTAAGGAGCCTAGATTAGTCCTGAACAAAATTAAAAAATTGTGATTTAGAAACAATGGATGACTTCAAAGCTTTAAATGTTTAGTATGTTATAGTCTAAATTTTCCAATTGAAGAAGCCTAGAAGGCAAGGTGCAATGTGCAATGTCAGCTAACCTGATCTTATATAGCTAAAGTGCCTTATTCTATCTACAATGAAGCTACTGTAAAGTTTCCTAGAAGTTCAACATTTGGACGCCAGAAAGGTGTCAACTGAAAGGCAAAGGCATGCAGAAACTATTGCAGAGCAATGACATGATGCTTAAAGGAAAATCAAGATCAACCTCGTTACAACTTTACATACTTTTTTCTGGAAATAATCATGGAAGTTATGTTGAAAAAAAATGACAGAGAAGCTGGACGAGCACTAAAATAGAGCCACTCTTCACGCCGCAATTCATAAATACCTGAAATATTCTCAGAAGACGGAGGAAGGGCAGGAGGAGGAGCGGGTGGACTATCAGCGCCCAAAGGATAAGGCTCCCCAGGAACTAAAGTTCAATAAAAACAAGGCCAAAATAAAAAACCTCCCTAAACCCAGAATTCTATGCATCAGAAATATTAAAATGCAAGGAATGATAAAAAGTCAAGCAGGGGAAAGACTCGCCGGAATTCAAAGGAATGTAATACAGAGAAGCGAGAGAGACATTATCGGGATTCACAATTCCATTGACTGCCTCAATGCTATCCATACTGACCCCAAATCTGCTAGCTAAAGATTGAACACTATCTCCTTCTCTCAGCACATAGCTCATCAGGTAATTCCACAGCCCACTCGAGCACCCGCAAAACAGCCTCAGAGAAACTACAGCTCCGCTCCTCGCTGCCCTCGTTGTGTTGGGCAAGGAGGCGAGGCCCTGATAAGCGTCAATCACCAAATCGTAGACATAACCCCCGTTTGATTTGATGGAAAAGGTTGTGTTTGTGATGTATTTCTTCGATGTTGATGAACACGAACAGTTTTTCCTGATGAAGACGTAGTCGTGGTCGTTGCCTTCGACGTTGATGTCGGCCGGTAATACGTCGAACATGCTCTGAAGTACGGAAAAGGTCTGGTTTTGTTGGGGTTTGAAGGCTAAAAAAGAGGTGCACAGCCGACTCGTGTCTGTGCAATTCATGGGAGTCGGGTATGATGAACAGAGTCTTAAAATTTGAAGAAAATATAGAACAAGAATAACAAAGTTCTGCAAAAATCGTAGAAATTTCATTGTTGAAACTCTAAAGGAAAGCCAGATCTCAGCTTTCAGCAGAATGTGGAAATTGGAAGTAGAAACTGAGCTAAATTGCAATAAAATGGTGGGAAATGGCGCAAGAAGCTTCAATTTTTCCTTCTGAAGCTCGGCTTACAATAATAGAAACAAAAATCTGCATCTTGACCAAAACAACAAGCTTCCTTTCATCGGGAAGGGGATGATAGGAGTTAAATGACCCCAAAACTAGAAAAGATGAACGAAGGAAGAGCGTAGAAAGGGGACGACTTGGGGTCGCGGGAAGGACGGGGAAAAGGAGTAGGAGGTAGCAGGGGAGCTCAGGGCGGAGCAAGTCCGTGTATTTTTTTCCTTATTTCACTCGCCACTCACTGCACCTGGACTGGCTCAACTGCTGGTCTTGCTTGCTCAGGCGGTAACGTCAGTGTATTAGCTACTGAATTGCAATTTTTTTCCTTTTTCGGGTGATTAAGCAAAAATCACAGAAAAAGTTAGATGATGACGATGGTCCTCGCAAAACTGAAAGCAATTACAAAATGGGTAATCATATTTTCCAAGTAAAAGACCAAATATTTAGNAACTGATGCTGTGGCATCGCTACAACATTATCCTTAAAAATCCCGCTTATTTCCAATTAAATCATTACAGATTCCTAACAATTTAACCACTAAAACCACATGAATATTAAGTCTTTTCGAGACTTAACAGGTGGGCAGTGGTCGACATAAACTCTTGGAAAATGGACCACGACCCATTTGTTGTGGAATGGTGGCAGACTGGCCCGTGCATGAACAATGAAGACCAAAAAGAAAGTTTTGGCAGGAGACCATGGTTGGGGGAGAAAAGAAAGAGAGGGAGATAAGAATGGTTCCCAGGAATCGAAGGGATGGGGGAAATCGGCGAATGGGAAGAAGAATATGAAAGAAACGCATTAAGTTGTAAAATGTTCAGAAAGTGACATTTGCCACTGCAGTGCTGCCTCTTCTCGTCACATCTAAAACGAGGGAGAAAGAGAAGTTGAGAGTGGGGTCTGAGGGCCGATGTTGGGATAGACACGACTGCACTAACACCAACAACTTTCGCTTCCTCTCCTCTAGCCTCGAGCTGCCCACATGGAAATCGTTGCCCATCAAATCCACACCCGACCTCCCCCATTTGAACATCCCAAACAGTTCTCCAGGGAAGCAGTTTTCAAAATCTGTTTTAGGAAAAGTAGAAGCCTGTGAGTGCTGGATGGGCGCTGGGAGGCAGATATTAGAGGATGGAAATACGCTGTCAAATCCTACATGATGCGTGCTATCATAATGGGAGAAAGTGGGTAGGTTGATTGACGGGCATTCAATTGGGGGATGGGATGGCATGATGATCCACTCATGACCCTACTCAACACTTGTAACTCGGAGGGACAATCATTATATCAGCCCCAGCCCGCCATTCCTCCCTGGCCTGATCTTGGTCTAGCTGCATGCTTTATTCATCGTGATATAATGAAGAGGTGCACTGTTAGATAGTGAGTATTAACTGAAAATGAAGGAAGAGACCGGTGGCTGTCATTTAGGCTGTGGGGTTGGTGCTGAGTTGACGGGTTCAAAAGCCATCGCAGCTGAAAACTATGTCTTCCTACATTTTGCTGTTCACCCGCCGGCCACCCACCATCAAGGCTCCCTTGCATGGAACGTAGACCTCGACAACGCTTCTCTCTTCTGTGGCCCTGCTTCTAATATGTGCCTTTTCTTTCGCCACACCCTTTTGGAACACACATATTTTTGTATCTGGGTTGAATTTTATGATGAAACATGATTGCCAACACTGTAACAGGTCAGGTTGTGTCCCTTTCATAGGAAGACAGTGGTTTCGTGTTCAAGAGCAATTCTTTCTCCATCCAACCTCTGTTTAGGGGTATAGATGATAGATGTTGCCTGGGTTGGTGTGCAGGTAAGCCAATGCCCGAGTTTTTTTGGGTTAGTGAGTGAGAGAGAGACCGGAGAGATAAAGAGGTATCTTTTTGAGGTGGTCGGCCCCAGCAAGCCATACCCACGCCTTGCTTAAACCCCAAAAATTTGAAGGAGACTTTTGGTTGCGTGCTGAGCTCCAATTTCAGATCCCTCCCTCTTTTCTGGTTTTTTGACTGGAAGGGTATCTCTTTCAGTTTCACCTCCCTGTCTTCTTCTTCCTTCCGCCGTTTATGTCTTTCTAGTTTCTAGTGAGAGTAACGGAGAGAGAGAGAGAGAGGGAGAGAGGTGGCCTGTGGGGAAACCTGAGCGTGCCAAAATAAAATTAAAAAATATCAAGTCGTCGATCCCACCCCTATCTTTTCGCCTTTAAGGGGTTGTTTTTTGTTACTTTTAACTGTTTAAAGTTGTAGGTGGGTTCTACTTCTTGAGAGCTGCTGTTGCTCTGCTTATTATATGATGCTCCAATGCTTCTCCTTTGCTGCTATGAGGCGTTGGTTTTCTGGAGTGCTGTCCCGCGACTCGAGACCACCAATTTGTTTGCCTTTCCTTTTCTTGTTCCTGCTCTTTTCCATCCTTTGATATGAACCCCAAAGGAAATCTCACTCCATCATCTATTGAACAACCTTAATCCGTGAGGTGCTGGACTTGGGTTTGGACTTGCTTTCTTCCTCCACTCCCTTTCTTTGATTTTGGCTGTGCGTTTATGTTTTGTTCTTCCCTTTTCTCCAGCTTTCTTTCGTATCTCGTCGGGTGAAAAAGTCGGGCCTCTTAGGAAAGAATAGTGCTTTTGGACACCTTCTGGAGTAGCTTCCAAATCGCGTGATATCTGGTATGGAGATGGAGAAAGAGAAGGGATGTCCTCAGCTGTTGCATTTGATTCACCCCGGTGAAAGGGTCAGGAACAGGGACGAAGGCAGAACGCAGTGCTCCTCCGAGGAGAAAAAGCTTGAGCTCAGGCTCGGTCTCCCTGGGCAGGACTGGCCATGGAAACACACCACGAAGAAAACAAGAGATGAGTCGTCTCTTCTCTCTCTACCTTGTTTCTCTTCCATCTCCCCCTTCCCCAATAATAACAGTGGAAGCTATGCTCAGAAATCTCCTTCGATCTTCCATGGTAAGAGCCAGACCAATCAACAGCAGCACGTCAAACCTCCAGTCTTTCTTCATAGCCTGCCTGCAATTCCTAAAGAAACAGCGCGAAAGCCCTCCGGCGCCGAAACTGAAACGGTGAAGTCACAGGCTGTAGAGAAGCCTTCCGCAAATAATGGCACCCAGAAGAGGTATATTCCATTCCACCAACATCCTATGTCCACGACGATCACAATCAATCATAACGTTACCATATTCACCTAATCTGCGGGTGGTCCATGCAAAACTTTTGCACCGGACTGCATAGTTTAGTTCCTAACATGTTTTTCAGTTTCCTTTACGTCAAGTATTCCTTTTTTCGTTTTAGTGTTTCATTCGTTGTTTTGCCTGATTATTTTGCCTCGATCCTCGAACGTAACAGGACGGCTCCTCCAGTAGTTGGATGGCCTCCAATTCGTTCGTCAAGAAGGATGATTGCAAGCACAAGCTCGTCGAAAACAAGTCCAGAGGAGTCGGCGAATGGGAAAACAGGGCGTGAAAAGGTAGGAGAAAATGGGCTGAAAGGTCTGTTCGTGAAGATCAACATGGACGGAGTTCCTATAGGAAGAAAAGTAGATCTTAGCGCCTGTGACAGCTATGAAAAACTCTCCTCTGCCGTGGATCAACTCTTCAGAGGCCTTCTCGCTGGTAATCATCTCCTCTATACAAACATGGACTTTTCATGGAGAAACCTCGTCCTTTCGCATTGAATAATGTTATTATTGTTCAATCTTTTAAGCCAAAAATGATTACCGTGGCGGTGGAGTGGAGAAGAATGAAGAAGAGAAAAGCACAGACAAGGTATCGGAAGGAAGTGGCGAATATACTCTTGTTTATGAGGATAACGAAGGCGATAGGATGCTGGTTGGGGATGTGCCATGGAAGTAAGCATGTTACATCATTCCCTAATCATGCTCCAATCTGAAACTACTGCACGATTATTGATTGTTTTTTTTGTGTGGAATTGTGTCCTTGAAGCATGTTTGTTTCTGCTGTGAAGAGGCTGCGAGTGCTGAAAAGCTCCGAGCTCCACGCCCTCAGTTGTGAGTCCGACCTCATCTCTCCAGTTCAATGGTTAAAGGGTGTTTCTCCGTTCTCGCTTTCATGAAATCTGGTTTTTGGTTTCAGTGGGTGGGAGCAGGGCAGACAAGATGGCAACTTAACCAAGCAATAAAGCGGTGTGGGGGGAGGAAAAGAGGAAAGATTCCCGTTCTACAGTTGACATTTGGAATCGTTTAAAGCAAGCTGGTCAAGAAAGGAGGGCGGAAAGAGAAGTGGAAATGCAGCAAGAATAAGGGTTAACAATGGTGACTCCACTGTGTAAAATAGACCTAGTACTGAGTGTTTGTTTTTTTGGGGATGTAACAAGTAAAGGGTGTCCGATTTTCATTGAATCAGTCTAAATGATCAACCTTATTTTGCTGATAATGCAAGTGTGACGATTTTATTCACAAAAAATGCAAACTTTCGTGGAAAACGAGGAGTGGGGTAAGGGGAGAGTGTTGCAAGAGACGTGTTCTAAAGTGGGGAGCCTTGTCCACCCAAACGTATTCAACTTCAAATGTTGCCCACGAGATAGACCAAGAAGAAAAGCAGTGTTATCGGGATGAACTCTCTTTCTATTTTCTGATGGATCGTGGAAAACATGCCAAATGTAAATGGATAAATCTTTTTTTTTTATTTTCAATCTAATGTAAAGGATTAGAAAAAGTGGATTTTTCTGATCTCGGTTTTTCACTTCATTATAGAAAAAGCATCATGCACCGGAACAAGGAAGGAGAGAAAGAAATAGGAGGGGTTGGGCGAAGAGTGCAGTCGCTGGGAGGAGGACAGAAGCAGCCTTGGTAGCACAGAAACTTGACGATGTCGCGCCAATTTGCGCGGCAGAGCACGGGCCTGCCGGGCCTCGCTTATTTTTGGAAATTTCATTAACTGTGGCATCCGTTTCAATCATTTCTGCTCTCCTGTTCTTCACCCGCCAAAATTCTAGTTGTGTCATCGGGCAGTAATGGCAACTCCTTTGATTGATCGGCTTCTATTACACGGAAGGAAGCGCACTCTTTCTCCATTTCTGGCTTCGCATCTCTAGTACTACAGTAATTACATGTGTTGAGCACCTTCGCTTCATGAATGATGGCGACATAAAAGACAAACATAATGATACTATTTTTTCAAACGCTGTGGTATATGGTTGGTTTCATTTCCGAAGAAAAAGGGACTTCTGGGAATTCGAAATCCAAAAACTACGCCCATTTCAAATCCCGAAACCGCCTCAAGACTTGTTCTTTTTCGCTCCTTTTATTCTCCAACTACTCCATTGAAGTTTCTGCACCTTTTCTGGAAACCCCATTTTTTAAATGGAACTTCTGGAGTAGAGTACGGGAACTGAAGGCTCTTCAATTCAGAAACCCAGCAATGTCTCGGCTAATTCTCTCACTTTCAGTGGCTACGAAATCAGCTCTTTTATTGGCTCTCTGCCATGGCAGCTTTTCAGAGAGCTCGTAAGAGTAAACGGAGAGAGAGACGGGGCTTTAAATGAGATGGGGGCAAAGCGGAAGATATAGTTTTCCTCTCAAGGATCATTAGACTCCGAGACGAAAATATATTCGAAAAAGGGGGGCCTGTGGAAACTGAGAGAAGATTCACCAGATCCTGGGTTGGTGTCTTCCATCTTTAGTACACATCGCTCCAGAAAGTAAGCTGTTTTTTCAAAGCAAGTCACAGTACTTTCTGAGGTGTTGCCCGTTGGGTCTCCGCCCTTACCCTGATCCCTGAGGAAGAATTGGAAGTGCGTTTCTTTTTTCCTCATTTTGAGTAGTTTTTGAAATTTACCAATATTGTAGTTTTCTTTTCTGCAACATCCTTTTGTCCTATAACGCAGCATTTCACGAGGCGCTGTCAGGTTTTTCTTTTCAATCCCAGAAAAATCCAATCTACGCCCAGTCTTTAAGGTTTGGGTGCTCTTTCATTTCTCTCGACTCTTGTCACGGAGCTGATAGAGTTCCAAACAACTTTTCCTCTTTGGAGCGTTCTTCGGATTAATCTACACCTGGGTTCTGCTCGTAGGACTCATATTTGAATCTTTTTGAGCTCGCCCTCTCTTAATCTGCATCCATCTTTTCTCTCTCTGCCGAACTAAACGGGGGATGTGTACCTCCCCTTTTGACTAAGCGGCACATGAAAAAGCCATTTTCGTGTATGAATGTTTCTTATATGCTAAAGACGGAAAATCTGGCCTCTGTTTCTCAATAATTTCCCTCTCTTTATCCCAAACCATCATCTGGGTTTTCTTTCTCTGTGTAGTTTGGCAGAGAGAAACGCAAAATGGGGAAAGCTACGAGGTGGCTGAACTGCTTGTTCGGAATGAAGAAAGGGAAGGAAGCTGCTCTAAAACCCAACTCAGAGGAGAGGTCGGGAAGGGCCTCAGCTTCAAAACTCCACTCCCAATCATCTCTTCCTGCAAATCTCTCACATCTAGACCCCTCGTGGCTCAAATCCTACATTTCCGAGTCTGAAAAGGAGCAGAGCAAGCACGCAATTGCGGTGGCTGCGGCCACCGCTGCCGCAGCAGATGCAGCTGTAGCCGCTGCACAGGCCGCAGTGGCAGTTGTGAGACTCACCAGCCATGAAAGAAGAGCTTTCTCTGGCGGTGATGCAGGAGAGAAATGGGCGGCTGCTACAAAGATTCAGACTCTCTACAGGGGATATTTGGTAAAACATGATTCGTTTTGTTGCGTTGCTTGTCAAATTATTCCGAGGAGTTTGAAATTTTAATGCAACAGTAGAGAGGTGTTTGAACTGGTCAAAAGAAGTAATTGATGATCAATAACTAGTGTATCGTCCTTTCAGATCATTAGTCTTGGGTACTGCCTTTTCAAGTAGCTGATTTGGATGGAAATGTGATTACTTTGCAGGCTCGGAAGGCACTTAGAGCGCTCAGAGGGCTGGTCAAATTACAGGCACTGGTACGTGGATATCTGGTCCGAAAGCGAGCTGCTGCAACTCTGTACAGTATGCAAGCTCTGATTCGAGCTCAAACTACTGTTCGATCACAACGTATTCGCCGTTGTTCTTTCGACAAAGAAAATAGGTCTCTCAACCATGCTCGGCCCGGAAAGTCCATTGTAAGGGCGTGATCTTTCTACATTTGAATTTTGTGAACCATCTTTGTTTTAACGATGCGATAATGGTTTGGTGTTGGGAAAAGCAGGATGGAATGGGGGGAACATATCATAGTCAAAGGTTGTCTTCCCCAATGGAAGTTGGCATGAACGGATTTGAAGAAACTCCAAAGATTGTTGAAATTGACACGTTCAAACCGAAATCAGGGTCTCGTAGATTCACAGGCTCGCTGTCGGAGTGGAGCCAAGAGATGGCTTGCCAGGCGCTCTCGTCGCCACTGACATGCCTTTGCCAAGCAGGAACATATGATATGGAAGGGTGTTTGAGGGGCGAGGAAAGTAGGTGTTTCACCGCAAACAGCACTCCTCGAGTGGCCAATGCGTTGTGCTGTAAAGGCGCAGCGGCGGCGGCCAAGAGTGTGAGTGGAGTCGCTCTGTTTCGGCCCTACTCGAACTTCCCTAATTACATGAGCAACACGCAGTCATCCAAGGCCAAGTTGAGGTCTCAGAGCGCACCAAAGCAAAGGCCGGAAATGGGGTCTAAAAGGAGGCTTTCGCTGCATGAAATAATGGAAGCCAGAAACAGCATTAGTGGAGTCAGAATGCAGAGGGCTAGCCGTCTGCTTCATGAACTTGAAGCTTTCGATTTCTAAGCCTTTTGAACATGTTCTTTCAAGGTCTTTGCGGAGTATTGCTCGTATATCCATTTTAAATTTCATTATCCAACAGTGCTTGCTTTCATTGTGAACAGCAGAAACAAAGTAAGAAAAGGGTTGATCTAGATTTAAAAAGAACGGACCAATAATTGGCATCGTTTTGAGCAAAACCCATGCTTAGAATAATACATAAAAACTGGTTTGAATTTCGCCACAATGATTCCCGCCCATCGAGCCTGTACAGTAGCTTCCAAATCCAAGGGGCGAATTTTAATAAGAGGCATTGATTTGACCAAAGTGGGGACATGGCTAACGAGGGTGACATTAAGAAAAGTCCCATGATTTGCAGCTGGTCAAGGCAATGATTAGTAGTTTGATTGGAGTGGATTTGTGGGTAGGAGGGCTTAGCTGACATCACCTCTTCACGCGTTTGGGGGATGGCAGTTTGACCGACTTAGACCAGGTCATCAGGTTGTACTTCGGTCAATGCAGATGCATCACCCTGTGGCCACAGGCACAGCAGCGCCATTTGGGACTTGGAACAATTGCTAGCGCCTAGCGGGATCCAAATCCTACAATACGGTTACTTTCCACTGTGGTAAACATCACTTTTCCGTTAACAAATTTGGGACAAATCATTAGTTCTAAACTTGGTATTCAAATTACACCCGTTTGCCCTTGCTTTCAAGATGGTCAAACAGTTTTGAGCCTAAAACCACGAGCGTCCTGTAAACTTTCAGAGCTACTCATTTGGAGACACTGTTCACGTCAATCTAGTTATTGGCTTTCAGATCTACTTGTTCAGTTGTTCTACCAAAAAGAGGGTCCTTTACCGCTAGAACTTGATTTTCGCTGGTTCAATATTCAGGTCAATCGAATAACGAGGGTGATTTTACAGCAAAGCCAAGGCCAAGATGATCTCAAAGCGGGAAGGCGATTTTTTTGTCGAGGAGAGTTATTGGTGTAATGTGGTCATAGAAATAGTTTCTAATGGAAATGAAAAATGAATCGAAAAGAGATGTGGAGAAGATGATTGTTGCCAGATCAGTGGAAGAAATGAAAAGCAGCTGCCCATCTTCCCCTACATTTCGACGCTGCAGGGAACTCTTCCGGTACAGTGCGCCGCTGATTTCTGCATAGCGCCGATACGCACCATGTAAATACTTCGAAAATTAATGCGTAAAAATTGCATTATATTTTTCGCATTTGTTGACTTAGTCAATTGTTTAAATTTTTGACTAGTAATTTGTCGTAGTTCGTTACGTGTATTACTAGTATTCTCGGTCAAAATCCTGAATTTGAATTATCGTTGATTTTCGTTTCGTAAATTTTGGACAGTGGAAATTAAATCAATTTTCTGATTAGGTGGACACCTAGTCGACTGGGATGATTGACTTCGAAAGATAAGAAATAATCGTTACTCGATCGATTATTATAATTTGACTTTTTTTTAAGATTATATTATATTATATTTATATTTAATAAGTTAATAAGAAGTTAGACGTGAAGAGAAGAGAAAGACGTTAGGCAGGGGAGAGAAAAAGGGAAAGACCGGGCGAACGACGAAAACCGCGTAGGGTTTTAGGATTTTCAGATCCGACTTCCGTTTTGGACGATACATGTACCAAAACGTTCGTCTTTTACAAATATTAAGGTATAAGAATCTTTTAAGTTTAACAGGTATTTTGAAAAACTGTGATTTAATCGGTTTAGTTCGGTTTTTAAAATTTACAATTTTTCTTGCGATTTTTACTATCGATGCATTCGTCTTGTTGAGAGGAACGTTTTGACATCGGTTTCGTCAAGTCGTGAGGTCGGATGAGTTGCCAGCGAAGATGACGATGAATAAGAAAAAAAAAATATATATATATANATTTATTGTTATTGAACATATGCAAATGCAATGCACATTCATTATTGAGCATATGTGAGTTATTGTGCACAAATGGTTAGTATGGACGGCTAAGTCTGTCCTTAGGTTTCGAATCCTTAAACCGGATCCGGATCTTTATGGTTGCCACCACCTTATAGTGGATGTATAAACATCATTTGCATTGCATCTCATTATGCATTTTCATTATCGTTGTCACCACCTTAGAGTAGATGTATACACATCATTTGCATTGCACCTTATGTGCATTTACACATTTACGGATTGTTCAAAATCTTGTTTAAACATGTTTTAACATTTTATTTATTTATAATTTAATAATAAAAATAAAATCTCTACTGAGAGTAGTCACTCACCCATTTGGCTACAAATTTTGTTTTCAGGATCATTTCTGGATAAGGTCCAGTAAGACTTATATTGGAGCTTCAATTCTCTAATTTGTATTTGAAAAATTTGAACGATGTATTACTTAAAATTGTAAGACTTCCCGTGTATATTATTGGGTTGAAACATTTTATGTATGTTATCTGACTATTTGAATTAAATGTTTGGGCTTGCTTGAAATTTCAAAACCTTCCGTTGTTCGATTTCAATTGAATACCCGAGCTTCGGGCTCAGTTGTCGGGTTCTTTCGGAAATCAGGTCATTGGGCCCGGCGTCTGTATAGGCCCGATTTCCGATAGTGACACACCATTCCTGCAAACACGCTCGAAAAGTTTAGATTTTGGAAAACCAATCCGTATGAGATGGAACGAGGACGGGGAGGAGGCGGGTCTCGACAGCGAAACAGAGCGGGAGGATTCTCGTTCGGAAAAATACCAAACCAAGGCGCGCATTTTTAATTTTATATTTGTATTAAAATAATATAACGTTTCGGGGGTTGATTTTGTTTTCGCTCAACAACACAGATCTTTGCTTTTACGAACGCGTGCACTGTCCTCTTAAAGGTGGGCTCGTGAGGATCCAAAAGCAAAACTTGATACGCAAAAGGAACGGCTACTTGCAGAGCACTAAGATCGTTAATACAATGCATTCAAACTTTGAAGAAGAAGAAGAAGAAGAAGTGGTAGATATCATGATGTTCGGATCATATAAGAGACAAGCCTTGGAAGAGCAAGGATTGCGCCAGAACCGCGTTGGCCGCCGCCGATGGGTGGACGCTGTCCCAAAACACGTAGCTGCTTGCATTGGAGCAAGTTCCCAGCGACTTTGGATTGCACAACAGCGACGTGGTCTCCACCGTCCCTGTCCCGCAGCACCCTCTTCTTACTTCAGAGAACCCTGTTCAGCACACCACAAAGCATCAATCAACGCCCCGTTTCTCAATCATTGATGCGTGATTTTGTACGTACCTTGCTTTGAGGGCGCCTGAATAAGCTCGTACAGAGGCTTGAAAATGTCGAAAACCACGATTTTAACCCCCGGAAGCTGCTTTTGCAGATTGGCTGCTGCAGAATTGACCTTCTTGTTGAATCCTTGGGCGTCGTTGTTGATCCTCGAAACACACCCTTTTTCGTTGTATCCGAACAAGGTGAGCGCGGCTGGAAAGCAGCCCAGCGGCGGAAGTGAAGTCACCCCCAGTTTTCGTCCACCCAGACCATACCAACCCTGCGCCACACCAACACTTTCAGCACATTTTCCCCCATCACTCAATGTTTTCAACCAAAAAAAAAAAGAAACTCGCCTTGACAAAAGTTGTGAATGCACCAACCAGCATCGTCCCGTACTGATCTGCGGTGTAGGCTTTGTTAACCAGCGGATTGATGTAGTAGTTCTGAAGAAAATCTCCGCTTCCTGCACTCAAAATGTACAAAGCGTTTTTGATGATGGCCGCTGATTTTTGACTTCCAGCAACCTTGGTCAGCTTTGATTGGTACTCCTTAAAATATGCCAGCTGCTGTGGCAGCGTGAGAGCATGCTGTGCAGAGTCCACTTCATTTTAGAGAGAAATACTTCAAATTTAAACGAATTATTCGTAATTAACTTTAAAATACATTCAAGCCTGCTGCTTTCTCGTCGTAGCCAGATGCAGCCGATGCAAAGTTGGTACCAATGAGAAGACTATTCCCTGATGCTTCCGGACTGAGGTATGCTGCTGGGTATGTTTTGAACCCTAAAGTTTCAGCTGTGCAGGTTCAGAATATTTACAAACAAAAATGTTAGATTTGATTCAATGAAGAAAGAAGTTCAAAAATGGAAAAAGCTACTTCTGTTGTCAATCTGACACGCTCACCGGTGATATCAGTGGCTAGTTTTCCATTGCAGAACCTTCCGGTGGCCTCATGGTTGACAAAATCCCTCCCATAGGGGGGGTAGTTAGCTTTGAAAATAGTAAAGAGATAGTTATTGTTTCCCACGTCGACAGCCGAGTCACCGAACGTTATGATGGCCGGAACAAGCGTGTCTTGAGCATCTCCGGTTGAAACAGAAACCAGCGCAAGCGCCAAGAACATCACCCGTAGTTTGGTGAGAAAGCTATCCATCTTCCTAAGCTTTGGCTGGTGGAGTGGGAGGACAGTGAGCCCTGAGCCAGAGCTTATAAGTGAGGCTGAAACGACCCACCCTTGAATTGGGAAGATGGGGGTTGAGACTGGATGAGAACAAGCTGTCCCAAGGCTTGAAAGTAAAAATAATAGCATGGCAATGGCAGCAAAAGAATCTTAAATAGCTTCAACAAACCCAAAACCAGAAACCAATGGATCAATCTTAATGTCTCGTTCTTCCATGTGATTATGGAAACATCTCAAGTTATCCACTCGACATCAGTGATCGCCTTTGGTAGATTTGAGGCTCATTTAAGAACAATAAAGTCGAGCGAGTTGGTTGGGAGACGAATGGCGGTGGTCTTTAAGCCATAAAGAGTTAAAGCTATGAGAAGTTGCATGTGCAGAAGTTAATTGAGTGGTTGCAGAAGAGCAGAGCTGCGAGCCTGTGAGGGTGGCATCCACAGGGAACGACTGGGCGTGGCGAGCTGAGATAGTGTAGACTTGCAAGTAATAAATGCGAGCGTAGGGATGAAAATTAAAATCTCGGCCACTTCCGTGCTCTCAAGTCTCAACCTTCATCATTCAAGTTTGATGTGGCCGGGCTCGGAATTCAATCTCCTTTCTTGACCGAGGGTGCATAATTTGGGTTGGGTCATCTGTGAAAGGGCAGTCTATCCCGGTTTTGTACTGGCCCGTGAACACAGTTCTGAGCTTGGGGTCCGGACTTGTTCCGACCACCACAAGTACCGACGTCCTCATTATTGCAGGAAACGAGTTAAAACAATGTACAACTGGCAGAAAAGAAGGGCCGCGGGGTTTGAAATTTGGGGCCACTTCCGTTTTGTTTTGGAGCAGCCCAAGAAGGCAGAAGGTTCATGGTTAGAAGCACTGCAGGCTCGGCCCCAGCCTCCACGGTCGTCGGCTCTTTTGGTTTGGACTGTGAGTCGCTTCTCTCTCCTGGTTTTTACCACTCACACACGCAACACATTGACTAACTACCTCTTCATC
>QAOC01003485.1:39457-405140 GCA_003255005.1 Begonia fuchsioides
CTTACCCTTTTGTTAACCGAATATGATGCGGATAACGATATGGAGTTTCTGGTTTATTGAAAACATTTACAGGTACCCATCTGATGTTTACGATCGAGTGTGGTCTCCGGCAGCTTTACGTTCAGATTGGACGAGTATTAATACTTCATCCACAATAGCCGTGGACGACCCTCTCGGCTACTTTCCACCGTCTGTGGTGATGCGTACAGCTTCAACGCCATTAGACACAAGCGCTACGGCTATGGACTTCAACATTCAGACCGAAGATCCTCAAAGTGTTGTGTACCTCTACTTCGCAGAAGTTGCGCAGCTCCAAGCCAACCAGTCAAGATCATTTAACATTTTTCTGAATGGAGTACTTTTACTAAAGGAAGTTTTTTCACCTGTTAGTTTGTCCGAAACCGTGGTCTACACCCCTGCCCCTGTTACTAACACCACGTTTATGTTTTCGCTCAAAAGCACTACCACCTCTACCCTTCCACCGCTCCTCAACGCCTTGGAGATTTACACGCTTCTGAATTTACCCCACTCTGCCACTGATCAAGAGGACGGTAAGCTTGCATTTTCATCTATTTGCCCATGCTCCGGCTTGCCAACTTTTCTTTCTCGCAGTTGATGGCATCACAAGCGTTAAGTCTTTTTATAACGTGGTGAAAAACTGGCAAGGAGATCCCTGTGCTCCGGTAGAATATGTCTGGCAAGGTGTTACCTGCAGTTCTGCTAGAATTACAGGCTTGTGAGTTTCTTACTTGTTCTACCAATTGGAACTTTCCCCTGTTTCTTTTTTTTTCACTTTCTCACGTTGAATTCCTAATCTGGCAAACAGGGACCTTTCGTCCAGCGGATTGACGGGTGAAATAGTGCCCGGTATTCGGAATCTTCAAATGCTGGAGACCCTGTAAGATTAATTTCATGTTTAAGCATCAAAATGACTTTTATCTTCCCATGATTATAAAGGGCCTCCTCATTTTCAGGGATCTGTCAAACAACAACTTAACTGGACAAGTTCTTGATTTTCTATCTCAAATGCCACAGCTGAAAGTTCTGTAAGTTACCTAAACTTGATTTGGCAAAGTTGGGATGATTCAATTCATCATTTTTTAATCAAATTTTGCCAGAAACCTAGCAAAGAACAACCTTTCGGGCTCTGTTCCTGTTTCCCTCACCGACAAAGCAAATAGCGGTGGCCTGTTCCTAAAGTATGGAATCCTTTCTCATGACAAGGCTGCTGAAATTACATTTTCATTGACTGTGTGTTAAACAAATGCATATTGCTTGAATGGTTGGACTAATCCTGCATGCACTGCTTTCTTTTCTTTTTTTTGCATGAAATGCAGTCTGGACGACAATCCGAATTTATTGACGACTCCAATCCCGGAGAAAAAGAGCAGCAATGTTGTGGTTGCAGTTGTAGCATCAATTGTTGGAGTTATTGCCTTAGTTCTTATAGTTCTAGGTGCTCTCTTTTGGATGAGAAGAAGAAACGAGAAAAGGCCTAAGAGACTGGCATATTTGTATAGAACTATGGAAGTGGATGGTCTAATTTTTTTATTAAGAAGCTGTTGATGATGAGTCTCAGGAGCAGCAGGAAGGATGGAAGTGGATCCAGCTAACCACCAAGCTGAACCGTGGGAGAAGAAGAAACATCAATATTCTTACTCAGAAGTGGTGAGAATGACCGATAACTTCAGCAAAGAGCTCGGAGAAGGAGGGTTTGGAAAGGTTTATTACGGCCGGATCGCCGGCGATGACACCGAAGTGGCGGTCAAAATGCTCTCCCTCTCTTCAAGCCAAGGCTACCAGCAATTTCAGGCCGAGGTGGAACTCCTCATGAGAGTTCATCACAGAAACTTGACCAGCCTCGTGGGGTACTGCAATGAAGGGCCTCATATGGGGCTCATCTACGAGTACATGAGCGGAGGAAATCTAGCATCTTTGTTGGCTGGTATGATTGCAAGCTCACCCATTCCACAATTTACTCATAAAATCCTTTCTATTGCAAAAAGTTGACATTTTTGTCTCCTGGAATTGTAGATGAAAAGGCGGGTTTGCTGACATGGGAAAAAAGACTGCGCATAGCACTAGAAGCAGCACAAGGTTTGCTCTTGCGACCGAAATTTATCGAAAGATCTAGCCATAACGGGTCTTTCTTCATTAATTCATTTTCTCCCATCTGTAGGATTGGAGTACCTGCATAACGGTTCCAGGCCAGCCATGGTGCACAGAGATGTCAAGTGTGCAAACATCTTGCTAAACGACATTTTCCAAGCAAAACTTGCTGACTTCGGCCTTACCCGATCTTTCCCAGCTGACGGTGGTGCCACCCACATCACCACCACCAATGTCGTTGGAACTCCGGGCTACCTCGATCCCGAGTGAGAATTTGTCCCATACTTGTCTCAAAACAAGAGCATCTCCAGCCTTGGTTACAGATATAATGTGTTTGTGTCTATGAACTGCAGGTACTATGTTTCCTATCGATTGAACGAGAAGAGCGACATTTACAGCTTTGGAATCGTGATCCTGGAAATTGTGACGGGGCGGCCGGTTCTAGTTAGGAATCACGAGAAGAGCCACATAACGCAATGGGTGGATTTCATGCTGAGCGAAGGAGCCATAAGCGCCATATTAGACCCAAGAATGAAGATGGGTTATGACGTGAACTCCATCTGGAAAGCTGTTGAAGTGGCAATGTCATCGGCTTCGCAGAGCTCTGCAAGAAGACCGACGATGAGCGAGGTGGTGAAAGAACTCAAGGAGTGTCTCGACATAGAACTAGCCAACAAAGCTGGATCGCACACCCAATTGACCGCTTCCATCACCAGCGACTTGGGTTCTGGATTTGGCCCCGTTTCTAGGTAGAAGCTGCAGCCAAAATGCACCCCGTCTTTCATTTCAATGAATTTATTCACTCATAAAACATCTTGATTCTTGTGTGTCGTCACGCTTTCAACTGCCTAATCTCCAACTTCTATGTTTTACAAAAAAAGAATTGAATTGTTTGCATTGCATTCTTCAACTTATTCGTGTCAAAATAAACTTCAAAAGTTTCATCAAAAGATGGCACTAAATCATTTCATGGAGTAGCGGAGGAGCTGAGTGGTGCGAGATTGACTGTGAACAGCCAGCGTTGGACGGAGTTTCGGAATGACCGACAGGGACGGTGGTTTTTAGGCTAGAAATTGCGTCGATCATCCGATTTAAGGTGTCTTCATGGGACAGTAAGCACCATCGAATGTCCGCAGACTGTGATGTCTTGGTCTGTCCGGATGGTTTTATCTTCCCCCGCTGCTAAAGATAAGAGATGGCCCGTGTATTCCACGTAAAATGTTGTCAGCAAAAACTCATCGCTTTGCATTGAATAATTTGTCAACAAACACATGTAATTTCAAAGTATGGTAATAAATTCGATCGAACCAAAAGAAAACTTACGCATCAATTATAATTCATGAATAAAAGGCAGAAATAACTTAGAAACTGGTTAGTAGATGTCATTTATCGTCATACATCTCTTACTCTGTATGTTTCCCATCTGTAATAGCCCGATACAAGTGCTTTACAGAGAGAATTACAATTGGCCGTCCGCTGCTGCTGTGACCAACATTGTGAAGGACATTTCGGGCTTGTCTGGCACTTTAATCTTATCGGATGATCACGGTGGTCGTCAAGGCAACTATGAACAGCATTTTATAGTTCGTCTTGTGTAGTTTCTCTAGACGACTTGGGTGCTGGTTGGAAATCAAGAAGATAGCTCATCGCCAACGATGCGTGAAGTGCAGCGCCGTAGGGAAGGACGTCTTCGTTGATCTGAAAGTACGGAGAGTGCACCGACTTAAGTGGTCCTCGAGTCTTGTTCTCCATTCCGAGAAGGAAGAAATATCCTGGAATCAACTCTTGGTAAAATGCAAAATCCTCAGACCCCATTAACGGTTGCATCTCCTTGACTTTGTCTGTTCCCAGCATATTGCCAGCAATGTTTTGAAAGTGGTCGTGCAGGCCTTTGTGGTTTACGGTGGGAGGGAAATAAGGCTTCTCACTTTCAAGGAAATCTACAGTCGCATTACACCTCTGAACTGCAGCTTGCCCGGTGATAACCTGTTTCAAATTATCAGCAATTACTGGTATTATTCAAACCGCCAATCAGATGATAATCATATTTCATGATTTTCTTGCTACAGTTATGCTTGCAAAGCTCCGACAACCAGCACAAAAGTCGCCAGATACCAGTTACTCAAATTAAATCAAACCCTTGTACCTCCTCAATCCGGAGCCTTAGTTTCACGAGGCTATTCTTTGAAAATGCTCGGAAAGTGCCGCCAATTGTAACAAAATCCGGAATGACGTTAAATGCGCCGCCTCCTTGGAACTTGGCAACAGTAATGACCTATCATTTGTACATGGTGATAAGCACACTCGGGCATATCTACTAACTATTTGCTTCAAATGATCTTTCAATCGATTAATGAGAAAAGAACAAGATTTTGCAAGACATCGTAAGAGGAGTAATTGATATTAGAAGCAACGTAGGGAGAGAAAAAGATACCTGGGAATCGAGAGGATCAGCTTCACGAGAAACAAGATGTTGTAAGCTAACAATGACATTAGAAGCCGCTAATATTGGATCTATCGAGTGCTGAGGAATGGCTGCATGACCACCTTTGCCCCTTATTATTGCTTCAAAGAAGCCACTTCCAGCTAATAAGGGACCTGGTCTTGAGGACACCTCCCCAACAGGCAAGTTATGAGCCACGTGCAACCCAAAAATAGCTTCAACTTTCTCCAGTTCTCCGCCATCTACAACTCTCTTCGCCCCACCACCTCCTTCCTCGGCCGGCTGGAAAACAAGGACTACAGTACCCTGTTCGTGCATTAAGATAAACACAACACGATCATAGGTAAATTTGCATCTCCAAAACTTTTATCAGGTAATTGTGTGAAATGAGGCAGCATAGAAGATAAGAGATGTACCCCAGCTAAACTATAGAAGTTAATGCCAAATTTAAAATGGGCACCAAGAACCACCAGAAACAGATCCATTACTAGGTAATACAGTTGCTCAGGTAGAAAGATCAGACGTTCAGAGAACATGATCGAAGTAACTATCACTGACGAACAGTTACGAATAACAATAGTAAAAGGCATCCATACCTTCAACTCTTCACGATGCTCCTGAAGAATGCTTGCAGCACCAAGAAGCATTGCAACATGAGCATCATGCCCGCAAGCATGCATCTTCCCTGGATTTTTACTCTTGTGATCCCATTCCACCAGTTCCTGTAAAAACAATCACGAACCATCCAACGTCTCAGACACCCAATTCCACAAGTAAAACGATGAGAAATGGGGAAAGACCTGCATGGGGAGAGCATCCATATCTGCCCGAATGGCAACAAAAGGCGGCCGGCCAGAGCCAATGAAGCCGATAACACCCGTGACTGCAACAGGGTACTTGTAGGGAATGCCCAGTTCATCTAATTCGGCTCTAATGAGCTCACTGGTCTCAAATTCTTCATATCCCAGTTCAGGGTTCTCGTGGATTTTCCTTCTGATTCTCACCATCCAATCGAACCGTTCTGGGTTCTTGGCAAGTTCGAGGAATTTGGCCGGAACTTCAGATGGGGAGCTTGAGCTTGCGGATGAGTCTGGGATTGCAGGGCGAACAAGCGCAAACGAAAGGAGGACAAAAAAGAAAGAGTGGAACCTGAAAAAAGGCATGGCTTTCCTGCAACTAGGACTGAGGTTGAGAAACAGGGTAAAACGGCAGAGGATCGAGAGGATGGGTTTTGAAGAGGATAATGATGAATGCGAGAGAATAGACGAGGGTGGTCAAATAATCAAATCATGAGGCTAGAAAGAAGAGAAATAGGAAGGGACCAGGAGGCTTCAGAGTGGCGGCAGAATCTTGCTCAACGTGATCAAATCCAGTTTAGTATGTGTTTTGCTTGAAATCGAATAGATTAAAGATGCCCCGGCGGCCTCCATTAATACTTCTTCCTGTGTTCTACAGTTCTACCTCGCTGCTCATCGTCGCTGCCATTTTGTGTTCCCTTTTGGAAACACAACGAGCTCCATAATTAGCAAAAGCCTGAGCTGGGGAGAATATAGCTCAAGGACAGCGAACTTGGCTGTTCTGAATTCTGATCCATTTGTTTCAGAATCCACAAGAGGCTCAAATCATGTTGTTTCTAAACATAGGAAGACTCGTGCTGACCCACAAATTCTACATACTTGCAAAAGACAATTCAGAAATGAAGCAGTCGATCCAACTGCATCCGACTGTATTGTAAACTTTAGTTCCACAAAGAACTTGATCATAAATAAGCAGACACGAGAAGAAACCTGATCTCCTGTAAATCCAGTAGACGCACATCACACCTTGGAGCAGAAAAGGAGCCACCATGCTACAACATCACTCAAGCAACAAACTTTCATCGAAATTAAGTTCACAGAAACTGGAAAAAGGCATTCACATGCAAATTCTACTCGCCCTTGATCATCAAAGACAACAGAAATGCACGTAGAAACTAATGTATATACACAACCGCAATCACAGGGCATCAGGCCAAAAAGATCTCATCTTGATCCACAACTTAGCATTTGGGGAACTAAGCTCAATTCAAACTATTATTGAACTTATAAAGCACACAGCCCATCATGCAGATGTGATAATCCAACATAGTTATCCACGTTCGGTATCCACAGAAGCTAAAATATGAACAGAGTCTTAAAGCATCAGGTCTTAGATAAAATTTACACACACTCTATGTAATTTCAATGGAAGCCACATTCCAATTATGTAATACTCAAATATCAGAACCCGTATTAGCCTCGGATTGGCCTTATTACCAGACCTTTTCAACCCCGGGCCTTAAGCTCCGCCAGCCGCCTGGACAAGTCGTCCTCATCGACTTTCTCGGTCTCCTTGGAAGGCACAGCGTGGGCAGCCGGCTGCGGAAGTCCAACAGACACCTCCAAGCCATAGTCGTCGGCCACCTGCTGCATCAAACTGTTGACCTCGCCCTCCGGAGTGGACAGCGAGGTAGAGCCAGCCATGGCAGTCTCCATGAACTCAGCTTGGACCTCCATGTTGACAAACTGTTTCTCAAACTGGTCCATAGTCTCGGACATCTTCTGCAGATTTCCGGTGGCCAAAGAAGATTCCAAGGACTTGACGATGGAAGCCATCGACTTGTTGATGGTGGTCATTTTAGCCTGGGTGTCAAGGCGAGCGACGACGGCGTCGAGACGGGAAGAGAGGCGGAGATAATTCATCTGCTCTGATCGCTTCCGGATGGCGTTCTCGGCGTAGATTCGAGCACCGTCCATATTGCCTTTTTCCATGGCCTTCTTGATCTTGAGCTTCTCGGACTTCTCATCCTTCTCGCATTTGCGGGCTTGGCGCTGCAGCGACTTGGCCGTAAACTTCAATTCCATGATCTGATTCAACAGCTTCTCAGTATTGCCCATGATCAACGAAGGAAGAAGGCGAAGGATCTAGGTCTGGACGTAAGCCCTTGGCGTAGGGGAGTTGAGAGGGAAAGGGGAGAAGGGGATCGAGAGGGGATCGGGCGGAGTCGTAGAAACTTGAAGGGGGTAGATTCCATCTAAAAAGCTCGTCATCAGCGCGTGAGTGAGCCACGTGGGCTCGCGCGTGGAGTAGAATTCCGCGTCGGCGACACGGCACACACGTCCGTCGACTAAGTCCTTTAACTAAGGAACTCCATTGATCACAGGCGACCAATCAGCCCCCGCCATGTGTACCCGGTGCCGAAAGAGACTAGCATGGGCAGATTGGTAATTGCGCACCTGAACTATCTTCGTCTCCGGCCCTCTCCCCCTGCGGTTGGTTCCATCGACTCTGATGTGTCGTGAGAAGCAGCGGTTCCACACCACTCGCTGCGCTCTCGCTCGGTTGCTCCCTTCCTCGTCTCATCACTCTCTCAATCGCCTCCCTCCTTCCACCACTCTCCTCCTCGTTTTGAGCCTCTACCATCATACGATCACCCCCCAAACAAGTGCCTTTTTCACTCTCCCGAGTTCTATTCACAATTCAAGCGATCGGGAGCTATTCCTCCGGCTTCTTTTCACTTTTCTTCACCTTTCAATACCCTTCTCTCTTTTGAGGTCGTATGCTTCATGCAAATCAAAACATTTTTTCTTTTCGTTTTAGGTTTTAGTTTTGCCACTTTCTTCGTGCGAGCCAGACTATTTGGAAGCCTTTCGGATCTTGGTTTGCGATTGTGAATGTCCTCTTATTTAAATTGTTGAGGGTTTCTCTGTATTTTTATTCGACGGCTTCCTCCCTGCGTTGGAACTTGGTTTTCAGGGTGTTCTTCAGATGGAAAATGCTGTCATTGATCCCTCTGTGGGCGCCTTGGTTTGGGTTCGCCGCCGGAATGGTTCCTGGTGGCCAGGCCGGATTATGGGTATCGACGAGTTGTCCGACAGCTGCTTGGTTTCTCCGAGATCAGGTACTCCAGTAAAGCTGCTTGGCCGCGAGGACGCAAGCATGTGAGTCTTTTCCCTTCTTTTTTCCATTTCCGTCCACAGCTAACTTATCTTTCCACAGAGAATGCTGCCAAAACTTTTGATTGAGCATTTTTTCATGTTCTAGTTGCAAAACTCGTTTTAAATCCAAAGCTTTGTGGCATTCATTTTCATCAGGTGTGTGATTTCAATAGGATTTATAAGTAAATATTCAAACCTTCTGGAGGCTATGTACGGTACAGTAAGAGTTTTGAGATGTGAGCTGTGTTTCTTCCTCCACCAACTATCTCCGATCTTATTTATTTCTTTGTAGTTAGAAACCATCCAATGATAGCATTCAGCTAATATACTTACTTGGTTCAGTTATGCGACTGATATTGTCTCCAATGTTAAGAAATTCCTTTTTGTTTATTTTAGTGACTGGTATAATCTTGAGAAGTCAAAACGAGTAAAGGCATTTCGTTGTGGTGAGTATGATGAGTGCATAAAGAAAGCTAAAGCTGCATCTACTAATTCCTGTAAGAAGACGGTAAAATACGCTAGGAGGGAAGATGCAATTCTCCATGCTCTTGAGCTTGAGAATGCTCGTTTGGGCAAGGATTGCTTGGATCTAAGCTGTAGAGCAGATACTTCAAGCAATGATCATGGTCTCTCGAATGTGAAATCATCCCCGATGTCCGGCTCTACTGGAGAAGAAAAAGATTTGGTCAACCATGTAGACAATAGCTCTGAATCAGCCAGAGAATTATCTCGTTCTGGTTTATCATTTGAAGAGCCAAACAATGTCAGTTCCTTATGTGAGCAGGGTATAAGGAGGCGAACACAAAATGATTCGGAGGACGATGGAATGGAGGGAGTAAAGCGTATGAAGGGCCTTGAGGATTTGGGGTTGGATGTTCTATCTAAAGGGGAAGATAAGGAAGAGCTAGTTCCCCTGGAACAACTCTCTGATTTGAATGCAGGAAAGTGCATGTCTAATGGATATCCTCCCAATGGTTGTAAAGTCTATTTGTCGTCATCAAAACGGAAGAGGTCTCTAGTGCTAAATGTCAATGAACTCTTGAAGCGGAAAAATCGTCGCAGACCAATAACTAAACTTCTAGAGAGTACTGCTATGGTATCAGTTCCGGTTGTATGTGATGAAATTCTCATGCCATCTCATTCTCCTCCTCAGGGACCTTCAGATGGAAGAATTCCTGAAATTGAATTTTCTGAGTCAAAGATGATTTTTTCTCCTGTTAATAATGATAAATCAGAGAATGTTGGTGTTACATGTGAGGCTGTAGAGGCTTCAACTTTTAATATGACGGAGAAGGATGCAGACTGTCCTAGTATTTTTGGATTAGCAGAGAATAATTTGTGTGACACGTTAGTTGATGTGCCATTTGTTGGTGATGGAAAATACTCTGCAGGTAGACTTTTTTCCTCTCTGTTTTTTTGCCTTTTTTCTAATATATACCTTTTTATAAATATTTGCGACCTCATTTTCAGTCACTGTTTTCATTCTCTCCCTAAAACATCAGTGTAGAAGCTGAATATTTCATGTTGCAAAAATGTGATTTGCTTGATCAGATATTAAAACTTGTAGCTTGTGGTCAATATGGTCCCATGCTTGCTTTTGAACTCTGGGCCGATCATTTTGTTGGCACCACTAGACTACATAGCAATAGTGTTATATTGGGCATGTGGGACTTCACGGCCGAGATTCATGAATGTCATAATGAAGGAACATTGAAATTTCGAAGCAATTGTTAAAAATGTGTAAAATCGTAGGGTTGATACTTTCTTAGTTAAAATAAATTTGGTTTTATACTGAATTTCGAATGAGTTTCCCTGTGTATTTTTGTTCCCGTAAGAACTAGTTTCCTTGTTATACTTTTGTGTATAAATGTTTTCACTGCATGAATGACACATAACGAAGTATTATTCTCTTAATTATAATTTTAGCGGTGGGGGAAAACATGCCCAAAGGATGTCTTGCATATTTTTAAGTTCAGAGTTAATATTGCTGAACCAGTGGTTGGTTCTGGACCCTACCCCAAATAATTTATGTTTACCTTGTGGTTTTGCATGGACTCTTAAGCTTATTGTCTTATAAAATCCATATCTGATGGAACTTGTTTCGCTCTATAATTGTTGAATTGTTTATCAAAAACTTCTTTTGCTGTTGCTTCAGGAAATCAATCTAGTCAAAGTAGTCAAGTTGAAACATTATGTTTACGAAAAGAGGAACCTAATGAATCTGGTTCCACCAGTTCTGCTGCTGCTCATGGGGATCACAATCTGTGCCAGGCAAATGAAAGAAGTACTTCAGAGTGGCAGTCGAAAGGCAAGAGGAATTTGAGGAGCAAAGATAGAAAACAAGAATCCAGAAAATATGGGGATCGATGCGAAGAATACATGACCAGCACCGAGTTGTCAGATAGTTGCTCGCACGGTTTGGGTCAGAAGGTTCACTTCAATTGCATTGGCCGGCCCCTTTTGAACAGAAGTTGTTCCTTGCGTGCAAAACCCGAGAAAGTCCTGGATAATGGGTTGCAAGAGGGCAAGCATGTGCATGTTCATTCATTTCAGAAGTCAGATGTTGGCTCTGATGCTTCCTTATTTAGCGTGAAGATCGAAGTAAAAGCCAGCCATCGTCCACGCCACGTTCCGCTAGTTTCCTTGATGAGCAAATTGAACGCGAAAGCAATAGTTGGCCATCCTTTAACCATTGAGATTGTGCATGATGGATACTCTGACCAGTGGTTGAACCGGCTGCCATCTGATTTAGAAGACGAAGCCAGGCCACATACAAGAACCAGAAGTAAAAAAGTCAAGCGATTGGAATTGCAGCCCAGAATTCCAGTGAGCAAGATAGCCAAAACGAAGAAAGCAGCTCTGCTGTCGAAAAAAACTCGAAAGCTGTCGTCTTTGACTGGCCGTAGGCATTTGAAAGATGCCGTGATTCCAGCACTGGAGAATCCGGGAGGGCCTCTCGTAGCTTGCATTCCGCTCAAAGTAGTGTTCAGTCGAATAAACGAAGCACTAACTGGGTTGATGAGATGAGGCACCCAGTCTGTCAATTTGCTTCTTTCGTTTGTCATAGTTGTACCAATCAATTTGGGCACTTGGAAGAAAAGAGAGAACATTTATACAGGTTTAATGCGTGGTTAATTGTGGTGGTGCCATTTTCATGGTGTAAAGAAAAGAACAGAAACGTGATCAATGAAGCTGTGTTAGTTGTGAACGATCGAAACAAGCTTTCCTTCAATAACATGATTATTATTGAGGCAAAGGCAACATACTGTACATCAAATTATGGCAAAACTATAGTCCCAGAAAAGGATCATCCCAATCCCACCCCCCTTAGGAAGCCAGTTACAGCACTTCAAGAAACATGAACAAATTAATAAAAATACACGGCTGCATCGCCAGAGTCGTCTACTTTGTCCGATTCGTTTGTTCAGTAAGAGACTGCAAAGTCTTTTATCCTCTGCTTTATATGCTGCAATTATCACCAAGAAGATTCAGTACGTGCAAAATCATGATGCCGTAAAAAGAAGAACAGAGCAAGCTCAAGGAAATTGTGCACAGATGGAATCACCTTCAATTCTTCATGCAGTACAATGAATATTTTTTTCAGCCTCTTGTGTCTCTGCAGCCGTCAAAAAGTATTAAACAAGTAAGCTAAATCATATTAAAAAAAAAGACAATTTCATGAAAGCGCCAATGATTGCAGATCATTCTTAACAGAGGAAATCACTATTTATTAATCTAGCCTCCACAGAGAAAATGCATAGACCTTTTGATCCCAATAGATCGCTCGTAAATATAGGTACAAGCATATATACGCACTGTGCAAGGCAAATAAAGAGTAAATCAAAATCGCAAGCAAATTCGGTCACTGGAATAAGCATGTCTATTCGTGCACCTTTCAAGTCAAAGTTCATGCAATCTAAATATCATAACACACATCTATTATTCCTCGTTGAATGCATGAAGGACATTAAACCTCACCATTCCACATTTCCTGTAAGAATCCTTTAGTTGCTCTAAAAGGTAAGAATATCTCTCTGCATCATGACCCTTTGAGGATTCGAGGTCTCTTCCGAGTTTCTCAAATTTAGTCCTGAATCATAGGAATTGATTCAGCAAGGTGTGATTCTTAAAGAACAGAAAAACATAGAACAAGTAGAACACATGTTCTAGTAAAATATTTATGAAAACGATTGACAAAATCTAAATCATTTTTACCTGTAACTTTCGAGGATCTTGTTCAACGAGCAGTAACTATCATACTTATCACGATACTCCTGCACATATTCTTTATACCTGACAAGCAAAGTATATATAACTTGATCAACAACATGAACATAAGAACCAAAACATACCAGCCACTGAATATATAATTAAACGCAGTAACATCTTTCTCAAGGAGTTTCGAAGTACTCACTGAGAGAAATCTTTAATTGGTCCCTTGAACTCCGGTTCACTTTTTTCATACTTCGAATAAGAACTATTGTCATCTGAAGAAGCATCCCTCCTTTTGGGATCTCCATTGTTTTTGACCTCGACACTAACCAAATCCTTGGGTCTATCGTGCACTTCTATTGATGAATTAGATGCCAGTCTTTTGCTATCTTTAATGGAATGGAAAACAGGCCCTCTTTCAATGTCAGGTTGAGAAGTGACCATAGTTGACTTCCTGTAGCTTTCTCCAAAGCCTTCAAGACCAACCCCCTGACTAACCGGTACATCACGGCGTCTAGACTGAACATTGGCATCTGCAAGCCTATCAAATGGATGCCCAACTTCTGATTGGCCTACTCTTGAAATCTGTTGCGGCTGTGAATGCGCATGCCTCTGATCAGGCCTTGTCAAATCTGTACTTTGGTCATCGGCATTCGTCTTTCTGTTTGTGCTGTCCAAATTGTAAGGAATCCTAGCAGTTGCATGGGGTGGAGACAACCTAACAGATTCTGAAGTAGCGCTTTTTATTGGCTTTCCTTTATTGAAATCTGAACTTCGGTTATCTAATGTGTTTCCTCTGTGCTCTGACTGTCTGAATGAACTTTTTCTTTCAAATTTCTTTTCGGCCGGTGCTGCCTCAGACAATGGCTCACGAAGTTCACCCAATTCCAAGTCTGAAAGCTCTCTTTGAAGAACTTTGCCTTTACCGTTAGTAATAGGGGATTTGTCAACGCCAAATCTATTCTTTTCCTTTGGGGAAGATCCAACTATAAAGTTTGACATACAATCTGCTTCCGCTGACATTTTACCTGCTTCATTTTGTATCTGGTAATACAAATTAGAAGTTTCTGAGTGCTTAGCACCAGTGCCACCTTCCTTTAAACTTTCTGGAACTTTAATCTCGTTCCTACTAGCCTCTTCCATATGATAATGTGCGCGTGATTTATCCTTTTTCAGAGAAACCCCCTTATTTGAATTTTTATTCGAATTTTTACGTCCACGTCCCGAATTTTCAACACTTTTACAAGGTTTCTCTGCTGTATCAGGAAGCTTTTCCTTTTCAGTTTCATCGAAGAACTTTGGATCAGCTGGTTGAACCTGATGTTTTCCTAAACTTGGTTGTTTGTATTCCATTTGAGAACCAAGTTTGGCATTTGTTACCCTATCGATATGGAAGGGTTGATTTGCTGGATCCTTCAAAGAATTTTTCTTTGGTTTACTAGGAGAATCGCTGTGAGATCCCAACAATCTGACATCCCAACCTTCATAAACAGAAGGTTCACCAAAGCTTTCCGCTTTAAACCTCTTTGTGCGATGATAACTCTCATTCAAGTAGTCCAAATCAGAGCCACTTTTGGATTTACTTCGCGACACCTTCTCTGAACCATCAAAATGCTGATCCCTACTGCTGTCATGTGTTAGATTTACCTTCTCGTCAAACAGGCTTCCAATAAATTCTTGGCGCTCTTGAAGTTCACCAGGATCAAGAGAAAATGATGAATTATCAACAAGTTTTTCACCTTGATTTTCAGCAGCCAAGAACACATCTGTTTCCGGTAAACCATCAGGGGTATGTCTCTCGAGGTCAAGTATATCAAACTCATTAGCACCATCCTCTTCATGATTCTTGCTCTTCACAGAAACTAGGGCTCTTGAAGGAACAGGTGAAGTTGAAAATTTCAGTTCTGAAGGTGGCAATTGGTTTTTGGGTTCTCTGTCATCATCACTAGTCATAATATCTACATCCTCATCGGAACCCTCCTTATTGGAAGATGCATCACTTTCACTGTCGCTGCTACTTCCACTGCCACTTACGGCAGGGCTTCTGCTTCTCGGGCTTCCACTGTCACTTCCACTGTCACTGCTATCACTTTCACTATCGCTGTCACTTCCACTGTCACTAGAACTGCCTGCCTGTCCTTCATTAACCTCAGAGACTCTTTCCTTGCCAAATCTATCGGGTGCATTCTGTCGGATCTTTGTTGCTTCTAATGCATTGGATTCCCTGACCTTAGACTCTTGCCTGGCATGGTGATCCATTTCACTGTCAAGACTTTCCTTTCCAAAACATTCTTCAGGAACAAGTGTCCCGTTGTTTTCACAAATTGTGGCCAGGTGACTGGTGTCTTCAGGAGAACTGGAGGACCTATGAAATGCGTGGCATGATCTTCAGATGCAGTAGAAATAAAGCAGATCAATAGCAGCTCGAAGAAAAGTATATCCCACCGTTAAAAGTGACCATAACGTACATTAAATTGAAAGCAAAAATAAATTGTTCAATTATTTTTTTAATGATATAAATAATAAAGTGTTTTTGAGATGATACTTATTACTTCCCTACTTTACTAGTTGAACTCTTAAGCATCATTAATATGAAATAATTTATAAACATCATTTGGCTGATTAATTGAATCAACAAGTTTGAAGCTATGGAGGGCAATGTTGGGACTGGAAATTAGAACTTGTTTCATTTGGGTGATGAAGAGCCTCCCAGAAAAATACCCAAAAGTGCTAATGATGACCATACTAGCAAAGTAAGATACCTTCCATTTCCATTTCCAATTTCAAACGGTTTCTTCGACTCCTCAGCAACTCCTGGTTTTAAATAGTATCTTCCCGGAGATTGAAAAGTTGCAATCTAATAATCAAGATTCAACATCAAAAATTAATGTCTAAAAATTGATTATGATGAATTCTTTCCAGCAAATACTATGTCAAGCAAGTACGTGATCACTTACATTCTTGATAATCGGTTCAATATTTTTTCCCATGTTAGGAAACTTGTCACCTACACTTTTCTCCAAGGCCTTCAAGAATAGAAAATAAGTAAAGCAGAACATAGTGAATTACGCAACTTATTGAGATGAAATGAATTACCAAAAATCAATAGAGTAAAACATTTCATGGTTGATGCTTATTTACATGAATCTACCTTTAAACTCATTCCCTTGGGATTCTCCATAAGCAAGGCGATAAGAAAACTCTGCAAATTTTGCGGTTTGTTCCCAAGAGTTCCTTTTTCTCCATGATTTTGAGGAAATGGTTCATCTGTTCTGGTCAAAGATACTTTCTCACTGCTAGCCGGGTCATTGTCTTTAGGTTTAAGTAGAGGTTTCAGATCTTCCACACTTGTACGAGTCTTAATAATATTTGAAGCTCCAAATGGAGATGGAGGAGCAGCTATTTGCTCAGGTGGAGACAGATGGGGTGATAATGAACTCCTACCCTTGACAGCACTTATTGGGAGCAATGCAGGTTTATAAGCAGATTTCGGAGGCCCTCCAACTAACAATGAAATCATATTATGAAAGGAGCTAAGTTATGAAGAATAGACTTAAATTAATAAATTAACATTCCACTATTAATTAATGTAGCATGTTGGGATGATCATTCTTTCAATAGAACAGCAATCACCTTGAGATGATTCAGTTTTCTGCTTTTTCATAGGAGACTCTTTCTTCTGTTTGAAATTCCTCCAAGGAGTAGCTGGAAACAAGAAAACTAATTCATCATTATTTACATCTAAACTACTAAAAAACTATTTTTTTATGAACTTAGTAAGGAGAGAACAGAACAATTCATCATCATAAAATCAATCTTGAATGAAACAGAATCGCTGTACCCTTTTCCAGCTATAAATATGATTGGCACACACTTTTAAAAAGAAAAAAATAAATACAAGAAATTTAAATAATAAGACTCACCCTCTACAGCAGCCAAAGCCTTCATCTGACTTTTCATGGAGGGGTTCCCGGGTTCTAAAACAATAGCCCTGCCATTATCGTGAAAGAAAAAAAGTTAACCATTCCAAAAGGTGTTGAGTAGCTGGGTTTAGGCAAGTCAATGATTAACTACACAGTGCATGAAATAACATAACAAATGAAGAGTTTATTGCTTCTATTTGAAAATAAGAAAAGAAAAGAAGCATTTACAGGCTAGTTTCCATATATAGCAGAGATAACATACTTGCGTGCCTTAGATTTACGCTCTGCTTCTTCTGACATTTTCTTTACGTGGTTCTTTGTCGATTCATCCAAAACACGCTGGACATTTAGTTTTCGCCAAGCAGAGCCAGATTCAATAAGCATACCACTTCCATCTTCGCCGCTTCTACGTTCTTCGTATATATCACATAAATCACCAAATTCACTGGACCATGTAAATCTAAACTCTGTCCCACCAACGTCAATTACCTGATGGCATACTAGACATTAGCTTTAAATAGAGAGGCATGAAAACCAACTAATTAGAATGTTCACATGCCACGGTCCATCAAGTGAATTGCATAATAACAGAAAATGGAGTTCTGAAGTAAGGATAGTTACATCAAAGTTAAATGAAACGATCACGATCACAGGCCTACATGCACGCAGTAGCGCACATACATTACTAAATCGATCAAGAAAGAAACAGAAAGCAATGCGTACGAATATTTCTATATGTTATGAAGTACAAATTGAACAAAGAACGATTGAACAGCTCCCTTCAGGCCCATATAGGGGCTATATAAGAACTAGACACGATTTGAAATATGTCGAATTTCAAACATCGACGAGCGAGTAAACCAAAAATGCCATGAAATTTATGAAATTACAAAATGAGATTCTTCCAAGTCCCCTTTGAAGTCTGAAAAAAATAAGAGGTACCAGTTGCAATCTAGTAGAAAAACTTACATTCCCACCAGAGTTGTTAGCATTGGCATCGAACTTAATCCTCGCAGTCCCTCCCTGAGACTCAACGCGCTTAACCTCGTCGACCAAGTGCGGGGTAAGCCGAATTATCATAGCAAAAGCCAAAGGATTACTTCCGGAGACGAGGCTAAAAGACTCTTCCACGGATTGGGGAGCAGCTGACGTGGTGGCGGCGGAGGCTCGATGACGAGGGTTGGTAGCAGAGCCGGCAGCGCCGCCGCCGAGGGAAGGGCGGGCGGAGGGTCGGTGAGGGGGAGGCAAGGGAAAAGAGGAGTGGGGGCGCTTAGCAGCGGCGCCGCGGCCGGCGGGAAGGGGTCGGCCGAGCTTGGAGGAGGAGCCGTACATTGTGAGGGGAGGAGGAAGACGATGGCAAGGCGGATCGAACCAGGTTTGAGTTCTAGGAACGAAGCCCACACAGCGCACCCCTTTGAAAACAAATCATTAGAAAAATGGTTTTGCAAAACTAGACACTTTGGGTGTTTTAGCAAAAATAACATTCCTAGCCCACACAAAATAAGTGACAAAATACGACATGGTTCTATTTTGGAAACCATTTCCATAATACATTGAATATAGAGCGTCGTGCTTTTCGATTAATATTAGATCGACTCTTACACTAAAAATTAACTAAGCTTAGAAATGGCTTGGTCGCGTCCATTGGCATGGCTCGGGTCCTCCACGCCCGACCAAGGACAGCACTGTTCTATCCCATCGTTGAATCAAAAGCCAAACCCTCTAACTTATCTCAGCCTCGGTCGGCCTACAATAGTCAAAGGTCGATGCTAGGAGCCTGGCCATCACCTCCTACCATCCCCATTACACCAAAACCAAGCATACGACACCTCTGTCGCTCTTGATCCGCGGACAAGGTGGAGTTTGATGCATGCGGGGCTGAGAAAGGCGAAGAAGATGAGGAAGTTTGGTAGTTGACGGTGGCCTAGCATTTTTGCGGCTGCCCCAGCCAACAGGGATGTTACGAAGAGCGCCACCCTTGGTCCAGTGGCGCTGGCAGTTCTTGTAGCCATTGTAGTAGCAGAATTTGGTGGTTAAGGATTGGCATTTCAGCTGTTCTGCCTCCGGAAAATGGGCCTTCCAGGGCTGGAAAGGGTGAGATTAGGCCGAATTCGAATCAGAGTCGGGTACTCGAGGGTGGAGGGAGGTTCGGGCATCAGAGGAGGAGGCAACGGAGAAGAGGTGCCTATGGAGAGAAAGGCGGGGAGGGTGAGACCCGAAGAAGCTCAGAAAGGCACGAACCCAAAGAGCTCAATCCATCCAGACCATTCACACCAATACTTCTTCAGGATGACATCGCATATTCAACAGATATGCGTAGTAAAACAAGAGAACTATATTCTTTCAAACATCTTACATCTATTGCACACTGTTCTGTTGCGGAAGGAGAGCTACAATCGGATTCCCTAGTTGCCTTCGTGACCCACCATACTCCGAGCACACAACAGCACCCTCCTCCTTTAAAAAATGCAAAAAGATAAAAGCTTGAACAAAAAGATTCAATATTTCTGTTTTGGCCATGGCTGGGAAGGAACAGTGAGATGCTGTGGCCATGGCTGGGAAGGAACAGTGAGATGCTGTGGCCCTGGCTGAAAGAAACCAATTCAAGCTGCTGCTTACAGAAATTTGAGACTGCTGCTGCAGGACCTTTGTACTCATGGCAGGCAGAGAGAATCAGATCTGATGAGCACATAAAACGGAAAGATCAATTGAAGCTTGCAGTACATGTACAAGCTATTTGCTGCAGCACAGGCAATTGAATATTCAGATGGGTGCCAAGCTAGATGCAGTAACTTTGTAGTGAAATCAAAAGAATTCCCATTTGCATCGACTCCGCTACTGTCTGCTCCTGTTTTGGATTCAATGAAGACAGTTCAAGAAACACAGTTCAAAAGTATTTACACTTCAAAAAGAAAAGAAGGAACTTAAAAGCAAACCATGGACCTCTTCTAACTGCTCGAGAGATACTACTGCTAAAATATCTGACAGGCCTTGATGGTGTCGGCACTTGTTTCCTGAAAAGGCACATAATCATCAACCTTGTTCTTAAAACAGATAAAAATCATTATACAAAATCAAGCTTCTCAAACAATATTGTTTATCTGGACGCACCTCATTGGGTTTTTGCTGGCTTCCAAGGTTGTTGTCGCTTCAGCTCTTCCAGGAGTACAGTCAAATATACGAAACAGATTGCTGGAGGAAGGTAATAAGATCAACAAATGAAGAAGTTTTGTGCTAAATAATGGCTCAAAAAGAACTCTTTGTCAAGAGGACAGACCTGTAAGAACCTGTAGTTACATGCAACCCATCGCCGCTTAGACAGCACTCGAACTTATCAAAGATCGAATCGTTCTCGTACAAATCACAAAGCTAAATTCATCAACACAATTAGAAAAAAATAAAATTCTATTGGAACGACCATAGCAGTTTCAGTTTAGTTTCTTTTTTAAGTTGAAATATCTAACCTTTGGTCTTAAATATTCATGAACCTGAAATGACGAGACTGGACCAGAATCCATATGAATGTCCCATAACTGAAAAACAAGAACATTATTTGGAATGAGATAATGAAAACAGAAAACTTCTATCCCATCTAAAAAGTAACACATAGCAAATCATACAAATAACAGTTTTCCAAACCCATAGACAAAAGAATAAAAAATTCAGTAAGAAAGCCATCTCAATATATTTGTTCAAGGCTGTCATCTTCAGCCAAGATTAATATTCTCTATGTTTAAAGCAGCATTGAAACTGAACTTCCCTTTGAACTGGAATCATTACATTCTACAAAATTTTTTACTCACATATTATGATTTGGCAATCCACAAAAAATAGTTCCTCATGAATAAAGTTTTCACAAGTATAACTATGGAACCAATTCTGCATCATGTCATGATGCAATTTCTAGCTACTCCATCCAAATTCTTCAGAATAACTTCAGCACAAGCAATAGCATAGATAATTAAACTACCACAATGTAGGAATATGAACCTTAACAGTCATGTAATCACGACTAAGTATAAATCTCCCTTCTTTGCCAAATTTAATATCTGAGATTGAAGCAATAATCTCAGTGAAAAAAGACCTAGAAAACCTGCACCTTCCTGTTCTTCAAATCTGAATGCAAATAAGAATACAAATTAGTCCAGAAGATGACTTTGAAAATGCTATTTATCTCTCTGCCTTATAAAACAGAAGAAAAGTTCCAAAGAACAGTATATAACACGGCCATTATTTACAACAACACTGACACCAGTTAAAACTTACAATTTAGCATGAGAATCACATAGTGCAGACTGCCGCAAATCAATAAGTCGAATTGAGCCTCTTGAACTGCTGTATGCCAGCATATTGCAATGGGTAGGATGAAACTCTGCAGATGTTATCACCTCTGCAACATAAAAGATGGGGCCAAGCTTAACCAAAAGACGACAAAAAAAGGCTCACAGATAGGTTATCAAAGCTCAAAGTTAAAGCAATCAAATCACAACTTAAAAACAGAAAATGAAAAAATTAGCAATTTGCAGATAGATTGTTACAGATAAAGCAAAATTTATTTTTGTCATAGGAGAATCCCTCACAGAGCCAGACATCTAGAATAACTGAGAAAAGACGCCCTTCAAAAGAAACTATATTTCTTTAAGTTTCAACATGTTATGATCGGACTCAGAGAGTTTACCCTGAGATCGGGTAACCATCCCTCTTCCGGCCATAGGGAGATAGAGTTAGGAAGAAGAAGAAATAATAAAAAAGACTTGCTTGATTCATATCTTTCTCATATAGAGGCTGCCTTTAAATAGGCTACAGAAAACTAGAAATAGGGAAACTATCAGAAATATGGAAACTAACCTAATTCATACTAATTCAAATTAGGAAATATTCAAATTAGGAAATATTTAAAATAGGAAGCAATTACTAAACTCTACGAGAATATTGCTTTCCGACAAACGAGTCTATAGGGCTTCGGTCCATAACACAACATAGTTGAAAGGTATACTACTTCAAGAAATTTGGTTAATTAAAGTTCAATGACAAAGGTGGATGTTTTCTAAGTAATAATTGTAAGTCTTTTCTTTTGAAAGATTGCATCTTTTAAAAATGTGTCCACTTAGACAGTTTTCCAATTCTTTTCCAGCCTTTTTAAAAATTTAACATAGAGGGCAACAATTTTATTAGTCTGGTTTTATCAAGAAAATTAATAACATGCCTCGGTCCCATACTCAAGTGACTCTTCAAACGAAGTATAAATGACAAAATAAAACTCCCAACGTATTTATGCATAACAAAATTAAAGATATTACCTGTCAGATCCTCCATGTTAGCAGGCTTCACATCAACAATATTAAAACTTTGATTGCTAATTCCCAAGTTCCAAAGATTAATTCGCAAGTCATCAGCTGATATAAAAGTTTCACCGTCACTAGAAAAAAACAGACAGTATACAATGATTAAAATTAGTTGTCAAGGATTCATAAAGACAAAACAATAATCCCTTAAATTTCCATCCTTGTGTGTTCCTTTTTAAAGAATCATAACGAAACACAATAGACGTCTAGTCAACATTTTCATTTCAATTAACTCATTAAATAAACCAATAACTAAACTCAATAAGTAACCCAAGTCATCAATCAAATTGTACCAAGATCTATCACAAAAAGTCATAACTAATTTTTAAAAAATAGCAAAAATGATATAACGGTTTTCAATGAGAATGATTACTTTGTAACGTTATCTATTGTTTACTTTGTAACTTTATCTATTGAATCTTATACACTAAGTCCCCAATTGCCAACCTTTTCCAAGAAATTAAAAACATCTTAACATATTGGTTTGACAAACACAAAATTTGTTAATTGTCTAGGAATAACCTGACATAATAAAGAGTCACACTGAGTATTTGCAAGAGTGATCATTAAGGATGGGAATGAGATCGTACTAACAATAAACACAAATGACTTACTCTTACATCACCTTATCAACATCTATCTTATAACTTCAGATCTAATTATACCTGTTATTGGAAATAGAATTGATGTGATAATCATGAGCATGAGCATATACTCTTCGACATCTTGCCACCAGGCTGGTTTCTTGGCTAGTTACCTGCATATTACAGAATATGCTCATTTGAAGCTCAATATAAAAAGAAAAGGAAAATCCAAAAAGAAGTCAATGAATACTAGACACCGACCACCCCATTCAATGGATAATAAGAGGAAAGGGAAAGAAATTCTATTAAATTACCTGATTTTCACATGCAATGCTAAGATGAAAACAACCTACAAGTCTCAAAGATTCAAATGGGAGATCGGCAAAAATGGAAAGTAAAAAATTTAACATCTAGTTCATCTTATTATTCATGAGAACCAGTTGAGAAAGAGAGGACGTTAGAGCTACAAGCAATTTTTTACATGATACGACAGATGCAAACAAACAAATGCATCAAGCGCTTGCAAAATCTAACCAAATTTGATGATGGTTCAATTGGGATCAAGGTTTAACATTAATCTTTGAGTCTCACATAACTCATGATTTCAATAGCCTCAAATTCTATTCAGCTCAACATACAGACCCCTTAATCAAAAATCCAAAACCCCCCTCAACGACAAAACACTACATCAGGTTGAGTACAACTACCGTTGGCAGACACAGGGACGGAATGCCTCCCGGGGGGGATGACAAGTCATCACTCAAGTAATTGCATGATTCATCCGTGGATCCTCCATTTGCAGTGTAAGGCTTAAGGCTATTTGAGCAACCAATGCTACCATGTCCCATAACACTGGAATGGTCCATAGTCATGCTTGACATTTTCTTGACCTTCTTTTCTTGGACCTAGTAAGCCCAATGAAAGGTAGTTATACTTCACACTTAAGGCTTCAAGTTTTAACATAGCAACTCAATGGAAGTGTTGATAAGCATCACAAGAGAAAACCTAATGTATTATACAAGATCATTATGAGCAGCCCAGCAGAAAAACACTTGTTTATTCTACTAAATATAGTAAGTTACATCATAATAAATCAAGGTGAGCCCCAATGTTCCGGAAGTGTCCAAGCACTTTTATGGTCATCAATACTTTAGCGAATAATAATTTCAGGTAATTACCTTCCAAAACTTGATTGTTTTATCATTGGTAGACAAGAGAAACAGGGCTCCATTTGACATTTGGCACCATCTAATCTTGTTGATTTTCTCCTCTATTTCCAAACTCTTAAGATAATCGAACTGATAAAAAGAATATATTAAATATAGTCAAAGCTTTATACAACAAGAAATACAGAAGGAGAGGGTTAACTGATGAAAAAGAATACTTCGGGTTCATGACTCTGAAACTCTGTTTGATAGCGAAATTCAGGATGTCTAGTGATTGCAGAATCTAGTTTCTCCAAATCCCTTCTTGATCCACCATGCTACAAATCAAGTGTAAAAATACATTATAACTTTCGGGGAAAAACATATATTGTATTGATATCACACATGTTTGGCAACATAGCTCAGCCAGGCTAAAAGAACGAACATCTTTTCTATCTGTCCTCTCAAACAGAACCACACGGCCACCTCGGTCACCAGTAGCAAGGTGATCACCACTTTTATCAAATTCAATCGCTGAAATAATATCAACTGCATAAACAACAACGGAGAAAATATGAGAAATTTGATTATAGTGCTACCGAGATATATTTGGTGGAAAAAAATCGCATATTTATCATTTATATCTATCACTTTACCTTACTATTTATGACTATTATCAACTTATATGAGCAAACTTTGCAATGCTAAAGCTTTTCAAATGATAAAGTTAAAAAAAATACAAAGCAATGGTACACATTCAGACAAGAAATACTTGACTTGAGTTAACGTAGCAATACAAGTAAATACACTAGACCCTTCAGAAAACTATATAATATGATCAAGCCAGCTGTCCAAGAAATGCAAGAGCAATGGTTGGGCATCAGAGTGTCACCGAACTAGTTGAACATGAAGAGTGTACTCTCATGCTTACTTTTCTTGATTTAAGCAAAATGATAGAGAAGCATATTAATCATCAATAACGGCAATTGACAACCAGATACTCAAGTCCATGTCTAAACCTAACTAGTTCACAACTTATGTAAAAATTGACAAGGAGTAGGATGCAACCATTCTTTTCCGACAACTGAGATAACATCGAAAATCTATGAAGTATAGAACCATGCGTAATATTCTGAATATTCCAATCGTTGCTAGGACTCTATTTCAAGGAAGATATGTGTTGAGACTGATATTTAATATTCTATCCCACGCGCATCAGTGCATGCATTGTAAGCAAAGATCCCAAAACAAGAAATTAGGAAATTGTGAAATGAAGCTTCATTTCACAATTTCACGTGTCTCTACCATTCCATAGACGAACACCACTGCACATTCTCGATGAAGCCATCAACGCCCTATCAGCATAACTCTACATCAACGCTCATCCAAAACCCAAAATTTTTCATTTTAAAAAACAATACCATAAAAAAAATTTCAGAAGTCACTATAAACAAACCAGGAGGTAAACTCCTGAAGACCCACATTCTTGTTGGATCAAAATAACGAAAAGTGTCCTCAATCGAAAAGAATGCAGTCAGCATCCATTGGATCCAAAAAGCATAGCCAAATGAAAAATTGTTCAACACCACAATACAAAAGTTACCTTCCTGAACTTCTTCACCGGCCGTGCGTTCTCCAAAAACCTGAGAGAATTTCCACTCCATCCGCACCGGAGGCGAGAGGACCTCGCCGCTTCCGCTCATTAAACCGGAAAATTATACACACTTACCAGCATTAAAAAATAACGAAATCCAGAAAATCCACTCACTCCATCAGAGACCGCTCCCGGGGTGCAGCTCGAAAACCCATAAAACAAATGAAAAAACAGAAAAGAAAACGGTTAAATTCAATCGGAACTCCTGCACAGCATTGCAGGAATAAAAAAAGAGCCCAACGAGCGACTAGCGGGACTTCTCATCTCCGCAACTCCAGCTGCTTTGCCTCGCTAGAAGGAGATAGACTGCATTATAGCATTTAGGCGTAGATGTAAAGAAAAGGAGCGATGGCGATCAGGGCGTGGGTCGGCGTCGGAGTAGAAAAAAGAAGACGTCCGCCCCCCTCCAGTCTCCCCGGGTAATGGGCTTTAGCATTGTGAGATGATCCGACCCTCACTCGTTCGATAGTGGGTTCTAATTTGGGCTTCCGCGTGCAAATGATCAGAGGAAGCCCAAACAGCATGAGGCCCATCTATGAAGCCCATCAACCAGCCCTTGTTCGTGTATAGAAAGTTCGAAGCTTTTTTGAAATCGTGATAGACAACAATAAAAAAAAGAAGGGAGACCCCAGCCATCTTTTTTGCTTTTGGAAAGAAAACCAGAAATGTGTTGTTCCAATGGTGTGGGATTTGGTGAAATTGCACCGGATTCCATTTCAAAAGTGTGGAAGATGACGCGAACGCTCATTTTCTTTTCACTCGACAAGAAACAATTTCACCCACTGCAAAACAATTTCATCTTGCTTACTACAATCAGGAATCAGGGCAGGATATCGGAAACATCTCCCGCCGGAAAAAAAAGTAGAAAGAAAAGAACCCCATAATTATGAAGACGATAAAGATCCGGGAGGAACGAGTCCAGTAGCTTCCTCATCAGCACCCAAGTCGTCAGTCTTCCTCAGCGCCCCGTGCACCACCACGACCAGCACGCCAATCAGAAACGCCACCAATATATTCAGCGTAGAGTGCGTTACCAACAAGAATAAAATGGTCAGAACCAGCAGGGCTCCTAGAACGACTCGATCGTCAATCGAGCCGCCAAAAACAAGGAGCGGCTCCTCGCAAAGAAAATACAAGAGCAACCAAACGGGCATCGTGTGTATAAAGACGATGAGAGAAATGGGGTGCCACAAGAGGCTGACGAACAAGATGAAGAGAACAGCAATGGCGTAGTTCATCCGGAAGAAGGCGAGATTGGCTTTTGGCCCTGGAGAGGGCGTGGGCGAAGGAGGAGGCAAAAACAAAGGAGAGGAGATTGAAGAGAAGGGACCAAGGACGGCGAGTGGCGAGGCCGAGCTTGAGGCGGCAGAGATGTAGGAGAGATTAGACGGGGCGAAGGAGGAAGAGGAGGTGGGGATGGTGCCTGATGTGCAACCGGAGTGCGCCATTGATCAAGCCCCAACGAGCATGGAGAATTTCACTAACTTAGTTGTTTATTTTACAGGGAACTTCGCCTCGGAAACACCTTCCGAGACAGATCGGGAGCGACCAAAAGTTGTGCTCAATTGGTGTCCGAGCACTCCCGGCCAAGACACACCCAACACACACCCCCTCGACCATGTCCCGACGACCGGCGGAGAATCGATCGTCGGCATTGCCGAAATCCTTTAGGATTTCGGTGCAACGGAATAAGTAACCGGCATGGGAGAACGCTCGATCCATTTCCCACGGATCAAGTGTTTTTCCATGAAAACTGGGTCTTCAGCCACCTTATGCCGATTATCGATCACATTTATTTTAATTAGCAAATAAATGTTTAGAGAATGAAGATGAGTCTGCGTAAAGAAGAAGAGTGAAAAATACAGCTAAGTACCAGAAGCACATTATTGGGAGTCTCGGTCAACTAAGGGTCACCTTCAGTCAACTAAGGGAAGTCTCGGTCAACTCAAGGTCTTATGTCGGATTTTATCGATCACTTTACGTTATTATCTGAGTAATCATATTATTTGGTCAAGGGAAGATCATGGTTCAAATTGGCCCGAGCCAATTCCCCGATGTCCGGAGCATGGTCAACCCGAGGTCGCCATTTTGAACGAGCTTGCGCGCGCCCATGAGCAACTGCAGATCTTCATTCAAATTGCCCGGGCGCCCATCTTCATTCGGTCAACTAGGGACACCTGGAGGCTCCATTTCAAATTGGCCCGAGCCAATCTCCCGATGTCAGGAGCGTGGTCAACCCGAGGTCGCTGATTTGAACGAGCCTGCGCGCGCCCATGAGCAACTGCGGATCTTAATTCAAATTGCCCGGGCGCGCATCTTCACTCGGTCAACTAGGGACACCTTGAGGCTCCATTTCAAATTGGCTCGAGCCACTCCCCCGGTGTCCGGAGTGGGTCAACCCGAGGTCGCCATTTTGAAAGAGCCGCACGCGCCCAATTGCACAACGAATCTAAGTTCAAAATTAACTGAGCGCCAACCTTCATTCAGTCAACCTAAGAGTGCCTGAAGTCTTCATTTCAAAATTGGTCGCGCCAATCCCTCGATGTCCGGAGCATGGTCAACTCCCGGTCGTCCATTTGAAAGAGCCTGCGCGCACAACATCTCGGTCAACCAAGGGTCTCACCTCGGTCCACCATGGTCTCCATTCAAATTCAGCCGCGCATATCCTTAATGGATCGAACCATCAGCTGAAGAGGAGCATCTTGGGTCTCACCACAGTCAAAGAAGATCTTCTCCCGGTTGATCCAAGACGTCCGCCAAATCCAAGGGCTTAGGCTTTTTTTTTCCTTTTAATTATTATTTAAGTGTATCGGCCTTTTACTTGGAAGGCAGATAGAATTTTAATAAAATTGTGCAACGCAACTTCTTCCTATCAAGTTGAAGTTCTTTCTGACGTCCACTTCTCCGGTGAGTAATATTCGGCCAAGAGCTTCAACCCTTATGTGTACGATCGGTGATCCGAATGCAACCAAGGTCTACCAAGGCGAATACTTTGATTGCTCAAGTGTTCGACTTGCTCGATCTCATCCTTCCATTTCTAAACTTCCCGAGCCCATTATCATTCCCGAGCTATCACCCTCCTCCATTGTCTGATCTCGAACTCCATTCGACCATCCAAACCATCTTTTCATTTCTTCGAGTCATTCCCTTATTTTCCACACCATTCACCCCACATTTCCTTCTCATTTCATTTCTCTGTTCTAAATCTTCCATTCGCCCGAACCATTTTTCCGTGTTCCGTACAACCTCCTTTACCCGAATCCCGTGTACGCGCACTCGCCCAATCACGACGTGCTGACCTCCCGGGTAGCACATCAGTGCCATAGGTGGTCATGGAATTTGCAGAGAGGGGATTTTGGAAGGAAGACGAGCGGGGAAGGAGAAAGAACTGCTGCTAAACATACATTGCAAGTGATCGAGTCATAAGGAGAGGAAATAATGTCCAAAGCCGACAGGAGCAACCTCCTGCTCGGGTGGCCATGCCAGCGACGTCAAATGAGGGCCAACATGAGTCTGGTTGTGCTAGGGTGATGGATGGAGGGGGGAGGGGGCATGTGGGCTGGACAAAAGCGGTAGCGAGGCTGTTGTCCAAGAGCTCGTGGGAGGAAGCTGACGAGCAAGAAAGTGCACAAATAATGATTAATAATTCGATGTTCTTGCCTGCCTTCTACCCTTTGTTCTTTTCTACATAATTGACCCACCCTCTCTCTGTCTCATCATAGTACCACCATCCAATACTTGGTTTTTGGGCTACCAAACAACACTGGAAGGGGCAGAATTGGTCTTCTCTGCAACATTGAAGGAAGATTTGTGGCTCAAATGAAGGGGAAGGAATGGGTTCCTTGGGCGGCTGGATCGAAACATAGTAAACAAATCCACATGTAAATCGACCATAATCTCATGGGACACCCGACAGATTTTAAGCATCTACCAAGACTACACAGCCCATCCAACAAAAATGGACGTGTACCATGTTATGCAATTTTGTGATGTCTGCTCAGGTTATAATTTACGACCGAAAAAGGCTAGAGCTTCACGCACGCCATCCGGCATGGCCATGATGTGCAACGGGAGTGCACATCCGATCACTCTCCGAGCCCGGACGTTTTTACTAACATAATTGCTCATTTTGCAGGTAACATAGCCTCGGAAATACCTTCCGAGGAGGATCGAGAGCAATTAAAGATGGTACTATATTGGAGTCCGAGCGCCATCAAGCCGGACACGCACGACGCGCGCACGACCGAGGCTCGCGCGCCCAGCAACACGCGCACGACCGAAGCCGGTGCGCCCAACGACATACCCATGGCCGAGACTAACACATCCACCGACTCGACCATGGCCCACGACGACACCACCCGTAGCGTGGCTGGAATCCTCTAAGGATTTCAGCCACTTAGCCTAGTTAGCTAGAAGTGGAAGAATGACGGGCCAAAAGATGGACGACGAACTAAGTGTCAAGACACGAGGGGCTCGGCCAACCCTAGCCCCTTTAAGGCGAACATCAAGACGGACCGAGCTATTAGCATTCTTTGGCCTTCCTAGGAGCTTCGGAGATACACGTATTAAATTGGCCCACGCCAATCTTAAGGAAGCCGTGACACCTCGCTGAGTCGTCGGCCCACACGGGCCATGACACGGCCACCAGACACGGCCCATCGAAGACTAGGACACGGCCACGTGACACAGCCCAGGAAGCTCGAGACACGGCCACGAGACACGAGACATCGGGCCCAGGACACGGCCACGTGACACAAATCGCCGAGCCCAGGACACGGTCCACGTGAACCTGGACACGGCCCACCGACTCGGCCACCCGAGCCCAAGACCCGGCCCACTCAAGCGCCGGCCCAGTCCACTCCATGCATCCGATGACCAAATCTCCTAGAATCTCAACTAACACGATAAGATAGGGATTCTACCTATTTTGATGCATCTTGACACGAGATCATCATGGACGACCAAGACATCGGGCGGACCACATTCTTCTTAGGGTTTTAGTTTACTTTCGTTTTTCTTTAAATACTCTTCTTTTACGTTAATGAAACTTAGTGAATGTTTGATAATCAAAGAGCCAAGAGCCTTATTGTCAAATTCCCTCATCCGACCTTGCTTCTCCGGTGCGTCATATCCGGCCGAGCAATCGTCACCCCTTGTAAGCGCGCGGTGCGTCATATCCGTGTGCAAACCAAGGTCTACTCGGTTCAAACGCTTGATTGCTCGAGTGTTTGAATCTAAATCATCCCACAACCACCTTCTAACCTTCCCATCACCGCACCATTCACGAGTGATAACCTTCCTCCACTAAACGACCGCAAAACTCCTCTTCCGAGCCATATTCACATTCGCCCGAGCCATCTCATAATCTCCTCGAGCGAACCTCACCAAATACATCCCATTACGCAACCATCACGTTTTATACGCTTCCGCACGACAGATTCCGAACGGAGCACGATCACGAACCTCATCGGCTACGTGATCCGTGCGTTCGACCACCCCCGACGTGCCAACCTCACCCGAAGGCACATCAGGCCAACTGAGGAAAACGACCCTGAAGGAGTCATGGACACATCTCAATTCTCATTCAGTATGTGGCAGGAATGAACACCCTAATGGATTCATCTTTGGCTCCAAATCCATCCTATGCCAAGATCCCGAGCGAGGTAAATAACTCGATGCAGATTTGGGCACAGAAGCCCTCACCTTTTGTGGTGGAAGATAGAAATGAGTTCCGAGATGTAAATGCAACCTACCTCGTGTCGTCGAGTGACCCTCTTCTTCACGACACATGGGGCTGGTCCCATCTCTATTTACAACACAAATTTTGAACAACACAAGAGGGCAGGGGAGGGGACCAAGATGGTGTTACTATGGTAACATCATGATGTTAATTGATCTTTATTGCCATCAAATCGTACAAAATTGTTCGTTTTAGGTGCTATGCATTAACCTTTGGACCCCGAAATAATAGCACATTTGTTTCTAATGTAAGAAAAAACAAGTGAACATCGTCCGCATCTGCCATTCCGTCGGTGAAGATTACTGCATGTAATTCATGTGCGCTCTCGACAACCTCGTCGACCCTGATCAGACCAAAGTTATCCTTATCCATGCTTAGACAACCTCTAACCCTCATCCTCGGCCAACTCAATCCTCTTGCTAGCGTGGCTGCTGTCATCCAATCCGGCCCCTTGGCCCCACGAAACATCAAGCATGGATACAGCAGTGGGAGTTTGATTGAATCACCGGCCAAAGTCTGAGTTTTTTTTCCCAATTATTCATGGATTCATTTCAAATCCTACGTCAAAAAGTCCAACCACCCAACCACCAGTTGGAAGACATCATTTTCACGTTTTTATAGTCTAAGATGGTAGGAAACAACTAACCGCGATCTAATTTCGTGAAAATCATCGAGTTCTTGTTAGATCTGTGCAGCTGCCACCAGTCTCTAGATTTGAAAAAAGGGTTCATAATTAACCAACCACGCTCACCAGACTGCTCTTCTGCATCCACATTTCTAAATTCCAGAGGCGGGATCAAGGATGATGGTATGTTACATCCCCAACTAATATTTGCGCCTTTTTCTTCCCTATTTCGATTAGAGATTCACTTGTGATTGAAGCTTTCTCCTTTTGGCTTTCCACGAACCACAACACAAGCAGCGTTTGCAGTAATCATTTCCCTCTTCATCATCTATGATGTTTAAGTGAAGTAACATCGAAGCTACATTCGAGTCTAATCTTATTCTAACAAACTCTTCGACCGTCTTTATCTATGCCGATTGGACCTTCCATACGTCTAACTTTATGTGAAATTAATAAGACGACGATTGTAGGAAAGGAAACTAACTTTGTTTGCAATTTCATAATTAATAAATGTTAAAACCATGAAGTGTCTCTAATGCTGATTAAGACAAGGTAACTACGCCCTTGGTAAGAAAAAAACATGACCAAAAAGATCAAAAGTACGAGGATAATCACGCTATCCAACGCGTGTACTTTCGCGTGTGCAAGACGCATGACGTTATCTTAAACCCCTGCGGCCTGCGGGCTCCACGAACTACGCTTGTCTTCACTGTCACTCACGCGCTGTATTTGGTAGAGTGATACCCAGAACATTGAGCCAATAAGAGGCCACAATTGCTTCCTTTTCCTGTATTCTGAGAAGAAAAATACAGGCTTTAACGGAACCCCAGTTTCGTGTTAACCAAATGATTTGGACAAGTTTTCATCTTTTCAAAAGCATTCCTTTCTTTAGATGGAGGAATATAACTAATTTGGTTCAGCAACGCCGAAGTAGGAATCAATGCTGGAAGCTTTTATTTGAAAAAACACACGCCACGCATATTTCATCATCTTTTCACTGTAAATCAGAGGCCAAAACTCTGGTTTGATTTCGAAAAAAGAAAGCAATTGGTTGATGCTCTTCCATGAATGTGGGGCCCCTTCTTCGTCATCTTAAAAGCAGCTGCGAACCTCCTCGATCCTGCAAAAGGGTAACTCCCTCCCTATCTGCTGTCACTGCACAACCACTAAAGAACACTCACAAAAGCTTTGCTTTGCGTCCATGGCGCGCTGATTGATACCCTGCATTTTCTCCTCGTCTTCTCGTCATAGTAGGAAAAGAAGAGAATTGGCCTCAGGGGCAGTAGAGAACTCCATTTGGGTTTCCTCCCTAACCATCTCTGCTCACAGAAGCATAGAACAACAACGTGGGAAAGGTTGGAAGAAAGCATATCAAAAAGGTGATTGCTTTGTGAAGAGCAAAGAGGGAGAGTTCCTCGTTCTCATTATAAACAAGGTTGAAATGTGGAACTTAATGGTCGCCCTTCTGTGTTTTTCCCTCGCCTATACTGTTGAAGCCTCTGTATCTTACGACTCCAAGGCTATCACCATTAATGGGCAAAGAAGGATTCTCATTTCTGGTTCTATTCACTACCCAAGAAGTACCCCTGAGGTAACAAAATTCTTAATGCGCTTCTTGCTTCTCTCTAGTCTTTCAATTTCCTCTCTACCTTCCATTATCAAATGACATTTCTAAGTTCCAGAAAAAGAAGAAAAATCTTTTGAGTTAGCGCTCGTCAGTGGACTCTGGATCTTACTATAATATTTTTTTTTCTGGGATACGTCAGATGTGGCCAGATCTTATTCAGAAAGCGAAAGAGGGAGGTTTGGATGTGATTCAGACTTACGTCTTCTGGAACGGGCACGAGCCTTCGCCTGGCAAAGTATTACTGTCAAACGCTTTCAGCTTCTCATGAATTAGTTTCTTCAAGAAATTTGAAGTATTGAAGTTGATTTCTCTGTTTGTAGTACTATTTTGAGGGGAATTATGACCTGGTCAAATTCATTAAGTTGGCGAAGCAAGCTGGCCTTTACGTCCATCTTAGGATTGGCCCTTATGTCTGTGCTGAATGGAACTTTGGGTAATATCAGCATTTAATGTGTTGCAGGAATTGGGAAAAGAAATCTCAACTCACTCTAAAAACTGTGGAAAATTTGGCTAACTTTAGTCTTTCTTTGATCAGTGGTTTCCCTGTTTGGCTGAAGTACATACCTGGAATCAGATTCAGAACTGATAATGAGCCTTTTAAGGCGAGTCACCTTTTACCTTTCTCGATTCTGAAACATCCATGTCAGTGTCATGTTTTCTAACTTTTCTGCATTTCTCACTGACTATGATGTAGCTCCAAATGCACAAATTTACAGAAAAGATTGTGAGCATGATGAAAGCAGAAAGGTTGTTTGAGTCTCAAGGTGGACCTATCATTCTATCTCAGGTGTGAAAATCTTTTCAATTTCAGTCTGTTGTCTGGTTATGATGATACTGGTCTTTTTGCTCTGTTGAACATGCAAAGTGACTAAAATTCGTGTTGTCTTATCATGTTTGTGATAGATTGAGAATGAATACGGACCCCTTGAACACGAAATTGGAGCACCAGGAAAAGCCTATACAAACTGGGCAGCAAAAATGGCGGTGGGGCTTGGAACTGGTGTTCCGTGGGTGATGTGCAAGCAAGATGATGCCCCTGATCCTGTTGTAAGTTTCTCCATCTGTATGATTCTATTTTCGAAAGTGTTTGTCTATGTTTCGTGTTTCGTTTGGTCATTCAGTTCATAACTAATTACGCTCTTTATCCACATGCTATTGATTCTAAGCTTTTCGAGATAACTGTTGTGAACAGATTAACTCTTGCAATGGCTTTTACTGTGATTATTTCTCCCCAAACAAGGCTTACAAACCAAAGATGTGGACAGAGGCCTGGACAGGCTGGTATAATTTCGTAGTTGTACTGTTTTATTGTCAAGCTCCAGCTGAGAGAAGAGTAGTGGACTTAAGGCTGTTTTTTGGCTTCTCTTTCTTTGATGGAGTGCAGGTTCACAAAGTTTGGAGGACCAGTTCCCCACAGGCCAGCTGAAGACTTGGCCTTTTCAGTTGCCAAATTTATACAGAAAGGGGGGTCATTCATCAACTATTACATGGTATGTTATCTGGTTTTTTTCAATCTTTTCCTCGAATATCTAGTCATCTGAGGTTAAGTTCCTTTTTTTCTTTATGTGATTCTAGTACCATGGTGGAACTAACTTTGGACGAACTGCCGGTGGTCCTTTTATTGCTACTAGTTATGATTATGATGCTCCCATCGATGAATACGGTACTGTTCAAAGCTTATCCTTGATATAGAATTAATGCACATGAGCCATTTATGTTTAGTAACTTTTATTTCATAACAACCTTTTCTAATGCAGGTCTTCTGAGGCAACCCAAATGGGGGCATTTGAAAGATCTACATCGAGCAATAAAGCTTTGCGAACCAGCTTTGATATCAGCAGATCCCACTGTCACGCCACTCGGCCGATACCAAGAGGTATAAGACTCTAAATTACATGATTTTGACCAGACTAAAGTCTAACTTATTTTAATGTGAGTTATGTTATACAGGCTCATGTGTTCAAATCAAAGTCTGGTGCATGTGCAGCATTTCTTGCAAATTATGATTCAAGATCCTTTGCCACTGTTTCTTTTGGAAGCATGCATTATAACTTACCTCCTTGGTCTATTAGTATTCTTCCTGACTGCAAGAACACAGTTTATAATACTGCAAGGGTAAGCTATTGATATTTTTCATTCACATTCAGCTCTATCTAATTGTTATTCGAATTCTCATGCGCGCTATGAGACATTTCAAAAATAAAAGCAACATTCAAAGTAATTTGTTTTCGGTAATGAATGTTAGTCGGTCACGAAGGCATGGATGTTCTTGTGAAATAGATGCATTAGTCAATGAGTTTACGAAAGAAATAAGGATGAAAAAGTTTAGATGACAATATATTCCTAAATTTTTGACAGGTTGGTGCCCAAAGCGCAACAGTGAAGATGACTCCAGTTCCCTATCACCGTGGTTTCTCGTGGCAGGCATACAATGAAGATCCTTCATCATATGATGAAAAATCATTTACAATGGTAGGATTGTTGGAGCAGATTAACACAACAAGAGACATTTCTGATTACCTGTGGTACACAACCGAGTGAGTGACAGCATCCTATCCATGTTATGCACATTTTGTTTTGATTTAGATATTCCTTTTATTAAAATTTGTTCTTTGATTTGCAGTGTCCACCTTGGCTCCAACGAAGCATTTTTGAAGAACGGAAAGTCTCCCCTTCTTACAGTCTTATCAGCTGGTCATGCTTTGCATGTTTTTGTGAATGGTCTTTTAGCTGGTGAGTAGCTGTATTTAGCTTTAAGGTTTAGTTTAGCAATTGCTTATTACATGCTTCAATCAGTTACCATTTGGAAATGTCCTGATCTTTTCTCTCTCTGCAGGAACTGCTTATGGAAGTTTGGAATTTCCCAAGCTAACTTTCAGTCAAGGCGTGAAACTACGAGCTGGAGTCAACAAAATATCTCTTTTAAGCATTGCCGTTGGTCTTCCTGTGGGCATCCTCTCTCCCAGGAACAAATTTTCTTTTTTTATGGCTTGTCACAGTGTGCTTAGCTTGTTTTTATTTATTAATTTATAATTTCAGAATGTTGGTCCGCATTATGAAACGTGGAACACCGGAGTTCTGGGTCCAGTTACGCTGAAAGGTCTGAATGAGGGGAGGAGAGATTTGTCATGGCAGAAATGGACTTACAAGGTTTGGTTTGTTTCAAGTGTTTAGTAGTTTTTCTTGTTTCTCAGCTCACATCGTTGATTTAGATGTGTTGTTATTCGAGATCAGATTGGTTTGCATGGAGAGGCATTGAATCTTCACTCTCTCAGTGGCATCTCCTCCGTCGAGTGGCTCCAAGGGGCGTTCGTCACTCGAAAGCAGCCTCTCACATGGTACAAGGTGAAACTTGATCAAATTCTTACTTGTCTGTTTACGAGCAGTCATCGTGTTTGTAGCTGAAAGAAAAAGTGGACAAATTTGTGTTGATTCAGACGACATTCAATGCCCCAGCCGGGAGCTCTCCACTGGCTTTGGACATGGGAAGCATGGGAAAAGGGCAGATATGGTTGAACGGAAAGAGTCTCGGCCGCTACTGGCCTGCTTATAAGGCATCCGGCTCTTGCGGCGGCTGCAATTATGCAGGAACATATCACGAGACGAAGTGCTCGAGTAACTGCGGAGAGGCCTCCCAAAGATGGTAAGAAAAGAAGGGTGAAATCTTTTAATGTCAGAAGGACTATAATATGGTACTGAAATTCAGGTATCATGTTCCTCGATCTTGGGTAAACCCGACGCAGAATTTGGTGGTGGTGTTGGAGGAATGGGGAGGAGACCCAAATGGCATCTCTCTGGCTAGAAGAGATGTAGGCAGCGTATGTGCGGATATGCACGAGTGGCAGCCAACTCTGATGAACTGGAAAATGGAAGCCTCTGAGAAAGTGAATAAGCCACTGAGGCCAAAAGTCCACTTGTCGTGCGGCCCTGGCCAGAAAATGTCGGCGATTAAGTTCGCTAGCTTCGGAACACCTCTAGGCGGCTGCGGAAGCTACAGCGAGGGTAGTTGTCACGCTCACCACTCGTACGACGCAATCCAAAAGGTAAAGCTCGCTCCCCCGTACTCGTAGTCGTACCATATCTAAAGCTCGGAGCTTATTTTTGAAACCGAGGATGGGTGTCGGTGCAGAATTGTGTGGGGCAGAGCTCCTGCACAGTGAGCGTGGCACCAGAGGTTTTTGGAGGAGACCCATGTCCGAATGTGATGAAGAAACTCGCCGTGGAAGCCGTTTGCGGCTAGCGAACGGCCCTCCGAGGAAACGCACCGCCATTTCATTCCGGCTTTTACGCAATTCAAGCTGTACAAATACGCGACACGCATTGTGATCGGAGGCCGACGAAGATTGGAGACGACGATTGTGGGATTAGATTAGTTGCCAATCTGTAAACGCCAAGTGTTTAGATTAAGATGAACTAGACGGAACCATGGAATCCTCCAGATATGTTTTTCTACATCCTCCCTCGTCTGTTCCGAGTTCGAGAATTGTAATGTTTTTATTGTTTTTCATGCAATATGACTGTCGGAAAGGGTAATTTACGAGAATATCCTGGTTTACGTTTGTATTTACCACGTGCCCACCATATCATGGAAATTAATAGCACAATGATTAGTGTATTTTTAACTTCAATTGATCAAAATACAAGCTAATTATCTTATTACACCTAACTGAATCAGACGCCCTGCATTGGGGGTGCAGTTTTCTTATCTTGAAGATACGTGTATAGGAATAGATCCCCGAGCGCCGAAAGCTGAACTTGGACGGTTGTGATTGAGCCAGTCAGATGAGCAGCCAAGGCGGTGGTAGCCGCCACGAGCGTCGGACGAGATCGGCCCCACTCCTATTCAAAGTCCAACCTCGCCAAAATTGAGCTTCTACACGGTGTCCTGGTGACTACGGCGGCATCGTATGTTACCCAATCAGAGTCAGCCAGGTCAGCTCTTTAAAGCCTCTCTGTCTGAGCTAATCAGTAATTAATTAAATTAGTGAAGGCTTTTAATCAGAGAAGAAGGGCAGTCGAGTCCACTTTTTACCCAAACTATTTCTCTCTCCCACCGATCTCCTCCGCTCTCTCTGCGCGCCTCCTCTGTTTTCGATTCTTAATCTATTTCTCCATCATGGGTACCCTCTTATTTGCTCCTCGATCCATTTCTTTCTGCTTGTTTCCATCCTTTTTTCTATCTAGTTTGTTTATGCTGCTAGCTGTCGTGTTTTTCTTTTAGTCGCGTCACTGCATTGTTCATTTGTTTTTGCTTGATGTGCGTGTTTCTCCTCTGTTTATTCTTGATTTGGGTATGTAACGCCCTTAACATTTTCCCCACGATCAGAAATTCTTTCCTTTCATGCAATTCTATCTGGATTGTGGTGATATGACATTGATGAAAGTATAGCTTTGATGCTTTGTTATTGTTCTTTTTCATTTTCTCCAAATTTGGCTCTATGGGGCATGCGTATATCTATATTAGGATTTGTTATGGCTTTGATCCATTCTCTCTTATGTAACTGAGTCATCACAGCAGATACAAGTGAGGAGTCTTGCTCGACTCAGCTTATTGACGGAGATGGCGTGTTCAATGCCACTGGGATTGAGAAGCTGATCAAAGAGGTGAAATTGGGTGAATGTGGACTTTCATACGCTGTGGTGTCTATTATGGGCCCCCAAAGCAGTGGTACGTCTTTGTACATTACAGACCTTTGATATTTCACCCAAATATTGGTTTATCACTGGGTAACTAATTCTGATATAATGTTTGGTTTCATAGTAGATTCGAATTTGTGGTCACTGCTGTTCTCACTGATTTCAGTTGAGGTCACGGATTTTAGGAATTTATGTGTCCTGATAATGTGTTCGTCTGAATTTCCTAGTATTCCTTATATTCTAGTAGGTGACGATGTCCAGTGAGGAATGTGAGCAGGGGTTAAAAGGGATGTGTCATTAGGACTACTTTAAGGGATTATCTATCGGGGTAATTTAGCCACTAAGAGGTTTGGGAATTATTTATATATATTTTAAGAAGTCTTTGAATCAAGTACGAGGAACTTGACTTTAAACCGAACATTGCTGATAGAACTAAAGTTATCAAGAAGTAAGGAAGAAAAGAATGTGGCTAACAGTTTTGAAGAAGTTTTTCATGGAAAGCAATGTGTGAGTGAGAGAGAGTTAACAGACCTCTCGAAAATTGGCTATTGACAGCTCTTTGTAACCAATTTACTGGTTTTATTGCTGAATATTGTAGCAATGCTGTCACTTTGTTTTTTTTTTGTTTTTAGATTCTTACGTCCTGATGCAAGTAGGTTTTCACTCTGCTAAACTTCGGATCCTTTATTTCATGCCGACATAATTTCTTATTGTTTTAATTTTAATATGCAGGAAAGAGTACCCTATTGAATCATTTGTTTGGGACCAAATTTAGGGAAATGGATGCTTTCAAAGGGAGGTGAGTTTAATTGGTGCTGTCATAGTGTTGACTGTTTTTTTTTCAACTAACCATGAATAGGCTTAAATTATCTCGCCTACTACAGGTCTCAAACAACCAAAGGTATTTGGTTGGCAAGATGCAAAGGTATTGAGCCTTGTACACTTGTAATGGATCTAGAGGGTACTGATGGAAGAGAACGTGGAGAGGTAACTTAATGTGTCTTTTCTTTCATTTTTGCTGTCATGACATAGTTGTACAGCGAATTCAAGCTCCAAAAACGAATTCCAAACTATACAGGCTGTGTTTTGCTTTTATATCACATAATATCAAAACCTTGCATGATTTTATTGAGCTGTATTATCTTCGATACTTTCTTATGGCCTTTATTCGTTTTTCTCAGGATGACACAGCTTTTGAGAAGCAGAGTGCCCTTTTCGCTCTTGCTGTTTCTGATATAGTGCTTATTAACATGTTTGTTTCAACTTTCATTTTCTGTTGTTTTCCTTTCTCACTTTTTTTAATTTTTTTTGTATGGGGCATAAATATTCTTCTAAATATCTTAATCAGGTGGTGCCATGATATTGGGCGTGAACAAGCCGCCAATAAGCCTCTTCTTAAGACTGTCTTTCAGGTAACCTACTTGTCTTTCTATGAATATTTGAGATTCGTCTGTGTTTCATCATCTCATATAATATTTTTGGTGGTGCAGGTCATGATGAGATTGTTTAGTCCACGCAAAACAACTTTAATGTTTGTCATCCGTGACAAAACAAGGGTCAGTTTTCTTTTTAATAATCTTGTGTTGTAAGGATTTCTAACCAAATGCATGAGGAGCAAGATTGTTTATGAATTTCAGTTTCTTTCTTGTCTTATATAGACTCCACTGGAGAATTTAGAACCTGTGCTAAGAGAAGATATCCAGAAGGTAAAGATTCTTCATTTCCTTTGGAATTGAGAAATTTCATCGAATCAGTTGACTTCGAAAAGTATAAAATAATGTTCTTTACCAGATATGGGACTCTGTTCCCAAGCCACAAGCCCATAAAGAAACTCCTCTGAAGGAATTTTTCAATGTAAGAATTCATACTTCTCCGCGAGCTAAATGTGAAATGTAGTTCTTTCCTGGATATTAACTAGTTTTTTCTGCTCCTGATATCCAATGGGCCAGGTTGAGGTGGTTGCTCTATCTAGTTATGAAGAAAAGGAGGAGCAATTCAAGGAGCAGGTATCCATGTGGACTAATGGAAAGGCCTTTTAAAGATTTTTTTTGAATTGCTGTGGATTTCATATCATTCTCTTCCCATCCTAGGGCGGTCTCACTGATTTGCACAAAGTCTTATATTTTTCAATATTATCTTTCTAATATTAAATGATAAATTGTCTATAGCCTTTTTGGCTTACAGTTTCTTATATTTGTTTTGATTTAGGTTTCTAATTTGAGACAACGGTTCTTTCATTCTATTGCATCCATGTGGACTAATGGAAAGGCCTTTTAAAGATTTTTTTTGAATTGCTGTGGATTTCATATCATTCTCTTCCCATCCTAGGGCGGTCTCACTGATTTGCACAAAGTCTTATATTTTTCAATATTATCTTTCTAATATTAAATGATAAATTGTCTATAGCCTTTTTGGCTTACAGTTTCTTATATTTGTTTTGATTTAGGTTTCTAATTTGAGACAACGGTTCTTTCATTCTATTGCATCCATGTGGACTAATGGAAAGGCCTTTTAAAGATTTTTTTTGAATTGCTGTGGATTTCATATCATTCTCTTCCCATCCTAGGGCGGTCTCACTGATTTGCACAAAGTCTTATATTTTTCAATATTATCTTTCTAATATTAAATGATAAATTGTCTATAGCCTTTTTGGCTTACAGTTTCTTATATTTGTTTTGATTTAGGTTTCTAATTTGAGACAACGGTTCTTTCATTCTATTGCATCCATGTGGACTAATGGAAAGGCCTTTTAAAGATTTTTTTTGAATTGCTGTGGATTTCATATCATTCTCTTCCCATCCTAGGGCGGTCTCACTGATTTGCACAAAGTCTTATATTTTTCAATATTATCTTTCTAATATTAAATGATAAATTGTCTATAGCCTTTTTGGCTTACAGTTTCTTATATTTGTTTTGATTTAGGTTTCTAATTTGAGACAACGGTTCTTTCATTCTATTGCATCCATGTGGACTAATGGAAAGGCCTTTTAAAGATTTTTTTTGAATTGCTGTGGATTTCATATCATTCTCTTCCCATCCTAGGGCGGTCTCACTGATTTGCACAAAGTCTTATATTTTTCAATATTATCTTTCTAATATTAAATGATAAATTGTCTATAGCCTTTTTGGCTTACAGTTTCTTATATTTGTTTTGATTTAGGTTTCTAATTTGAGACAACGGTTCTTTCATTCTATTGCATCCATGTGGACTAATGGAAAGGCCTTTTAAAGATTTTTTTTGAATTGCTGTGGATTTCATATCATTCTCTTCCCATCCTAGGGCGGTCTCACTGATTTGCACAAAGTCTTATATTTTTCAATATTATCTTTCTAATATTAAATGATAAATTGTCTATAGCCTTTTTGGCTTACAGTTTCTTATATTTGTTTTGATTTAGGTTTCTAATTTGAGACAACGGTTCTTTCATTCTATTGCATCCATGTGGACTAATGGAAAGGCCTTTTAAAGATTTTTTTTGAATTGCTGTGGATTTCATATCATTCTCTTCCCATCCTAGGGCGGTCTCACTGATTTGCACAAAGTCTTATATTTTTCAATATTATCTTTCTAATATTAAATGATAAATTGTCTATAGCCTTTTTGGCTTACAGTTTCTTATATTTGTTTTGATTTAGGTTTCTAATTTGAGACAACGGTTCTTTCATTCTATTGCATCCATGTGGACTAATGGAAAGGCCTTTTAAAGATTTTTTTTGAATTGCTGTGGATTTCATATCATTCTCTTCCCATCCTAGGGCGGTCTCACTGATTTGCACAAAGTCTTATATTTTTCAATATTATCTTTCTAATATTAAATGATAAATTGTCTATAGCCTTTTTGGCTTACAGTTTCTTATATTTGTTTTGATTTAGGTTTCTAATTTGAGACAACGGTTCTTTCATTCTATTGCATCCATGTGGACTAATGGAAAGGCCTTTTAAAGATTTTTTTTGAATTGCTGTGGATTTCATATCATTCTCTTCCCATCCTAGGGCGGTCTCACTGATTTGCACAAAGTCTTATATTTTTCAATATTATCTTTCTAATATTAAATGATAAATTGTCTATAGCCTTTTTGGCTTACAGTTTCTTATATTTGTTTTGATTTAGGTTTCTAATTTGAGACAACGGTTCTTTCATTCTATTGCATCCATGTGGACTAATGGAAAGGCCTTTTAAAGATTTTTTTTGAATTGCTGTGGATTTCATATCATTCTCTTCCCATCCTAGGGCGGTCTCACTGATTTGCACAAAGTCTTATATTTTTCNGGCGGCTATCCGTTTGGATGACACTGATGCTGACAATATTGAGAAAACACTATCTACTGCCTTAGTGAGTGCTCCTAGCAATACCACGAGAGACAGGAGTATCACGATTTCAGACCCCCTAGCTTCAAGCACTTGGGAACAGGTGACATTATGTTGCTGATGCTTGCAGAATTTCTGCTGTCGGTTTTTAAAGAATTAGGTTCAAAAATCTTAGTCATAACATTCCTAACCATTTAAATCTTCCATTTGTAAATTTACCTGTTTTGCTGAATGGCCTGAGGCGGATAATAATAATTCTGAAGTTTGGAATACAAGTGTGAATGCTATGAAGTTGGTTGGGAAAATTTTTCATGATGTTTTCAGCAACCATCTTCCGAGTGACTCACCTGTGTTTTTGTTCAAACTCTACTATTTTGATCTTGAGCTTTAAGTTATTGTCATAAAAATCTTGATATAGATTCCATCGGCTAAAACGTTGATCACACCAGTCCAATGCAAATCCCTGTGGAGGCAATTCAATGTAGAGACTGAGTACAATGTCTCCCAGGCTATTGCTGCTCAGGCATGTTTTCAATTATTAAACTAAACTCATTATTATGATTTTTGCCAAATTATTGCTGCTATGTCATTTAAATTCTTTTCCAAGGCATCTTAACAAGTGCTGGTTAATGACAATGTTATTTGTGATTACTTTTTTATGTATTATAAATTTCAGGAAGCCCACAAGAGAAATAACAACTGGTTGCCACCTCCATGGGCCATTGTTCTTATCGTGGTTCTAGGATTTAATGAGTTTATGACTCTCCTAAGGTAATTGACTCTGAAAAAAGTAATTTTTAGTTTTGATTGTATTTGCATTAGTCAAAATTCTTATGTTACCATCCTTCATGCAGAAATCCGCTCTATCTGTTAGTTCTATTTGTAGTTTTCCTACTCAGTCAGGCACTATGGGTACAACTTGACATTGCTGGAGAATTTCGCCACGGCGCTGTGAGTGTATTACAAACTCATTATATTTCTCTCATTTATGAAAAAAAGAACATGAATACATTTTTCCCATCCACTGTCTGTAATCTATTTGGATTTTAAAACTTAATCTATTTGGATTTCAAACTAGGAATATTATTTGTATTTAAATTGGACTAGAATTACAATTTGGTCTAGGGTGCTAGAAAGTGGAAGTAATGCAGCTTTTTAAGCTACCTCTCATTGACTCTTATAATAAAGTTCTCACAAACCTATCTTTTGGCTTTGTTTCCAGCTTCCTGGGCTTCTGTCTTTGTCAACCAAGTTCGTGCCCACCATTCTAAATCTTCTTAGACGACTAGCGGAAGAGGGAAATAAGGCTGCTGGTTCTGAAGCCCAGAGAAACCATGGACAGAGCGGAGTATACAACAGTGCTGTTTCGTCGACTGCATCATCTGAAGTGACTCACATGGAACCTGGAATGGAATATTCTAGTTCGTGAAAAGAAGACTATGCAGTGTGAAAGAAGCCACCTAATTTACTTTGTTGAGGCTGTTGCTGGTAATCTCTGGACACCCTCTCTTCTCATCGTTCTGAGGTTAATGCTCCTCTGCATGTACGTTATAGTTATATTACTTAGGGACCAATAGAGAAGTATATTTTGAAGACATTCGTTGTGTGCAACTGCCAAGTGCCATACACATAAAGCCCGCCCACACACACACTCTGAGGGTGGATATATTGTTTGTTCAATGTCTACCACGGGTCATGGTCTTGGGTGTGTTTTCTTTACCTTTTAAATGAGGTAGTAGGGAAAATTGCTGTCACTGATGAGCATTTTGTTTTGGCTGTTCTAAATTTGTGTTGATTCTGGAAAGGGGAAATAAAGCACATTCTAGTGGTTCTATTGTATTCTAGACTTGACTGTATTCTAGTGTCAAAGGTAGAAAGATTCTTTGCTATATAACATTCATTGTTTGTTACTTGTATGATATTTGGGACAACTCTGAAATAATAGACGTGATTGTTGATAAATTTGGTGGCCTTTTGGCCGTCAAACTAGAAAAAAAAAGTAGATGAAGTTGAATTATGTGTGATGATAGCAATTGTAGGTAGGATTGAATGATTGAAAACAGTAGGATGTACTGCTTAATTGGCTGATAAAGTGAGTTGTAATAATACTAGCCAATCCAGATGGAATGCCCGTGAATTTCGTTCACCATTCATTACTCGCCTATTTAAACTGGCCGGAAATAATGTGAGCTGAGCTGAAACTGCACCGCAGAGGAACTAGAGCTTTTAATATGACCAAATACTGGTGAAGCTTCAGCTTTTGTTTTCGAGAGCTGGATCCTGATCATCGAACCCACTGAGACCCGAACCTTCTCCATTTAATGCTTTCTCCGGTTGTGGTTCGAGGGTGTCAAATGCAGTTGAGAGCTGCCTTGCTCGATGGGTCTTGTACTTTGATCCTACATTTACGGTTGCATTTATTGCTTGGGTGAATATAAATGGGTTGCAATTGGCAGACACGAAGCTTGGTCCAACCAGACATAGGCACTCCTTTCCGAGACGGCTGCTGTCTTCCCATGGCTTCGGTCGGGGCGCTGAAGCTCTTCTTCTGTCTCCTTCCATGCCTGCTTCCCTGTTGCGTAGGTTGTTTTTCACTTTCCTCAACCTAGTTTAGCTTCGTCTCTCTGCTGCTTCATCGTGGTTTTTTTTTTCAACTGTTTTCCGTTCTTGGTTGCAGGATATGAATTCCGGTACCCGTTCATCAGGCGGGCGAGCTCATTCTCATCACCGTCGTCGTCGTCAGTCGGCAATGACAAGGCCTTCGACTACATTATCGTGGGAGGAGGCACGGCGGGGTGTCCACTGGCAGCCACTCTCTCCCAAAGCTTCAACGTTCTTCTGCTCGAGAGAGGGGGCGTTCCTTTCACAAACGCCAACGTCTCGTTTTTGGACAACTTTCACATCGCATTGGCCGACACTTCTCCTCACTCCGCCTCCCAAGCATTCGTCTCCACCGACGGAGTAATCAACGCCAGGGGTAGAGTCTTGGGCGGCGGTTCTTGCATCAACGCCGGCTTCTACACCAGAGCTGACAAAAGGTACTTACCCGTTTCACACATGAACATAAAAATGTAGACTTTTTGAGCTGTTTGTCCCAAAATCAAATTTTTGGCTAGAGGGTATGCAGATTTTGAAACCCTAATCTAAGATGAAAATACAAATAAATGAAAGAGACGATGCAGTCGAGGAAGAGTCATGCATGGATGTCAGTCTGCAATGCTCGTAAAGTGGGCGTTGGATAAAAGACAGCCATGTGGTGGTTGGGTTGGTTAGTTGATTAGGGTTTGAAAAAAATGGATGGTGGCCACGTCTCAACGAAGACCATAACAATTTCAAGAAACATGATTAGTAGTTTTTTGGAAATAATCATAGAATATAGTCTGGTGGGTCACATAAACAACAGCATTGAATGCCACCTCTTCAACTGCGCCCTGTTTCCAAATACATGACACCATTTATCATGCACCCTCAAATCGACGTTGCTCCAAATAGTTATTACTTAGAACAGAAGTTTCGTGTACTTAGAATCGAACAGCTTTAGGGTTTCATCATTAAGGAAATTACGTCTTTGTGATTTGATTTGAAAGAAAATGCCACACTTGTCTTCGAAAATTGATGAACAGAGAAGAAAGTGGTGTGACGAGGGAGGTGACGAACATTTTCAGGTTTATAAAGAAAGTGGGTTGGGATGAGAAGCTAGTGAACGACTCCTACGAATGGGTCGAGAGCCAGATTGTTCATCGTCCCGAGCTGGCTCCCTGGCAGAGAGCCGTGCGTGACGGCCTCTTGGACGTCGGAGTTTCTCCCTACAATGGCTTCACCTACGACCACCGTTACGGGACCAAGGTGGGCGGCACAATCTTCGACCGCTTTGGCCGCCGCCACACTGCCGCCGAGCTCTTGGCCTCTGCCAACCCGAAAAAGCTCACCGTTTTAGTTCATGCCACCGTCTTGAAAGTTGTTTTCGACGCGGCGGATGGGCGGCCCAAGGCGGTCGGAGTGATGTTCAAGGACGAAAATGGCGATAAACACGAAGCGAGCCTCGCGGACTTGCCGGAGAGTGAAGTGATATTGTCTTGTGGAGCGATCGGGACGCCTCAGTTGCTGATGCTGAGTGGGATCGGGCCGAAAGCTTCTCTTCAGAAACTGAACATTCCCGTTGTTCTCGACAATGAGTTCGTCGGAAAAGGGATGGCTGATAATCCCATGAACTCCGTCTTCGTCCCCATGAAAAGACCAGTCAAGCAATCGCTGATACAAACGGTCGGAATCACCAAGCTCGGTGTCTACATCGAATCAAGCAGTGGATTCGGACAGTCCCAAGACAGCATTCGTTGCCATCATGGGATTATGTCCGCCGAGGTAAGCCATTGAATTCAACCAAACATTGCAGGGTCGAAATAGAAAGATAACGAGTTGACTCATCCGCACAGATTGGGCAACTATCTACGATTCCTCCGAAGCAAAGAACGCCGGAAGCAATCAAAGAGTACATTGCAGGAAAGAAAGACCTTCCTCGCGAGGCTTTCAACGGCGGATTCATTCTAGAAAAGATTGCACGACCATTGTCGACCGGGGAGCTTAGCTTGATCAACACTAACGTCGACGACAACCCGTCAGTCACTTTCAACTACTTCGGCCACCCCCGCGATCTCCGCCGCTGCGTCGCCGGAATCCGGATGGTGACGAAAATCATTCAGTCAAAACACTTCACCGACTACACTCAATGCGAGAACGAAACGGTGGAGAAACTACTGAACATGAGCATCAAGGCGAACGTAAACCTGGTCCCTAAGCACGCCAACGACACTAAGTCGTTAGAGCAGTTCTGCAAAGACTCAGTCATCACGATATGGCATTATCACGGGGGATGCCACGTGAGCCGTGTCGTGAACTCAAAGTACAGAGTTCTGGGCGTGGAGGGGCTTCGGGTGGTGGACGGCTCGACCTACAAGGAGTCGCCAGGCACTAATCCTCAGGGGACCATTCTGATGATGGGCAGGTACATGGGGATGAAGATTCTGAGGGAGAGACTGAGAAGTGGAGCTCCTATCTGAAGAAGAAGAAGAAGAAGAAGAAGAAACCCAACCAAAAGAAAAACCAAAGATTAAATTTTTAATTGTCTTGTTTGAAATAAGAAGACGAAGAGTTTTGTCCTGTAGTTGCTTGAATGTGATGACGATGAAGATTTGATACAAAACAAACTGGAATTGATGTGATTGAAACGGACGGTGGCGAGACATAGTGGCTGCCGGTGGAGGAAGAACAGAACCTTCCCACCTGTGTGATTTGCGACACCACAAGCAACACGTAAGATTTGGATCAAGAAACCAAACAAAAACAAAATTAACAGCACAACATGTACTCAATGGTCGAATTAGTATAAAAGTTAAGGTTCGAAGTCTGCACCACTGCAGTGTGAGAGTTTAATTCTTCATTATTGAGGTTGTTTTTTGTGATGTCATGTACGAGCCTCTCATCTTTGAATTGTTGAGTCACCGTGATTTACCTCCTCAAATATTATCAGACTTAGATAAAGGAACCTCGGGAGATAAATTTGCCTATTAATATAAAGAAACCAAACAAAAACAGGTGGGTTGGAGACATCTGTGTTTGTTGACAAATCGACGTTACCTCCCGTGTTCCCCGCCCGTTCTATTCCACGCGCCGCCGCACTTCTTTCTGGATTCCAACATCGATCATGAGTTTTAGGTGTTGACTTTTGCAATTACAGGCTATTCATTTCTGTAGTTATCTATTAATTATTAGGAAGATGACAGTGGCAGGTACGCGCTCAATGAACGAGGAGAGAGAAAGGGAGTCTAGTTGTAATATCTCTCTCTCTCTCAAATCCTCACTTTCCGAGCCCAACTGTGATAGCAATCGACCACCCGCCAAGCCACCATAAATTCTCTCTCTTCTGTTAGTCTCCCTGGTCATCGTCTTCTCCTTCCTCACCATCCGCCATGGCCGACAGGGTTTACCCCAACGCTGCCTCCAATCCCGCCGCCCCCAAGCCCGCCTCTTTTCCTGCTACCAAATCCCAACTCTACGGCGCCACTCGCCCCGCCTACCGCCCCCAACCCCACCACCGTCGCCGCGGAGGCCGGAGCTGCTGCTGCTCCTTCTGCATCTGCCTCGCCCTCGTCATCCTCGTCCTCATTCTCATCCTTGGTATTTCCTCTGCTGTCATCTACTTCCTTTACCGCCCTCAACGCCCCTCTTTCTCCGTCTCCTCCCTCAAACTCTCCCGCTTCAATATCTCCTCCTCCTCCGTCCTTGACTCCAAATTCGACCTCAATGTCACCGCCACAAATCCCAACAAGAAGCTCACTTTCACTTACAATCCCATCTCCATCTCTCTCCTCTCCGGCGGCGTCGACGTGGGGGACGGTTCTTTTCCGGCTTTCGTTCTCGGGAAAAAGAACTCGACCCTACTGAAAGCCTCGATTACGAGCTCTAGTCAGCAGCTGGACAGCAATTCCGTCAGCACCCTGCAGTCGAAGATGAAAAGCAAGAATGGCCTCCCGTTGGAGATAGAGCTGGAAACGAAAGTGAAGATGAAGATGGGCGCTTTGAAGTCACCGAACGTTGGTATTAGGGTGAGATGCGATGGGATTAACGCCGCCGCACCGACCGGGAAAACAGCGGCGAGCGCGTCGACATCCAACGCCAAGTGTGCAGTCGATGTGAGATTCAAGATCTGGAAATGGACGATCTGAGGGAGAAGCAGGAAAGAGAAGAAGAATAAGGCGTGGTGTTTCACTATTATCATTTCATATTCGATCATGGATTTGTTATATTGAATTGGTATAGTTGTGTAAATTGAAAAAGATTGAAATTTTTTTGGTGTAGTATAAATATGGTATGAATGCGAAGACGCTCTTCTGTTTCCACCATATCTTCTGAGTTCTGCCTGGAAACTCCATTAAAATGAACACCAGTCCTCCATCGGAGAATGGAAGGGACACAAGAACAGGGTCGGTCAACGGAAAAATGAGGAGAACGTGGGAAGAAGATTCCCTGAGCTGTGATGTGAAGTGTGGGTCATCTACACCTAATGTTTCAAATTGGAGAAACGGGCAGCAACCCTTTTAGTTGAAGACGCGTTTGTTCATTCAACTTGGTCGGCAATTTCGATTGCAAACAACGTTTTTGGAAAGATAGACTAGAGGCTATGCCAGATCTCACAACAGCCAGGTCCAAAGTTAACACTTGGTTTCCATCTTCTCTTTCCTCTTTCCATCGTTTCGGGCTTCTCTTTGATACGCGTTTCAAACCAGAGACACCAAAAACTCCTTGTCCGACAGTCGTTAAAGAAACGCATTATGTTTGAGACAACCACTTAAGGTTTAAGGTTCGTGAAGATATAAACAAATTAGCTTCGCAGATAGCTTGGGATAGACGTCACAGGTCAGTTCTTTTTCAAGGCCCAGAATTCAAATCTCTACCTTTGGACACTGCCGTTGATGTCTACGCCAATGTATTCCCTTCCCTGCCTCTCTTCCCTCTTCCCATCCTTTCTCTGCAATTTTTCGCCTTTTCTCTTCCTCCTCTCCTAACAGTGGCTTTCTTCACTTTTTTGCTCCCCTTCTTCTGCGCTGCTCCTCTCTTCCACAAATCGCACGTGTCCACTCCAGAATTGTTTGCGCTGGTGCGTCTTGCTCCCCGTTCTTGGCATCCCGTCTCGTCTCGCTCTACGCTCGTTTTGGGCTTCTCTCCTATCCCAGGGAAGTCTTCCGCACCTCTGAATTTCTACACGCTTCGAACTTGCTCCTCTGGAATTCAATTATCAGAGCAAATGTTTCTCATGGCTACTATGAAGAAGCGCTTCGACTTTACTCGCAAATGCGGAAGCTTGGCGTTTTGGGTGATGGCTTTGCGCTTCCTTTGGTTCTGAGGGCGTGCCGGAATATAAGAAAATCTTATTTGTGCAAAATTATCCATGCCCATTTCTTACTAATGGGGTTCTCATCTCCATGTTCTTAATGAGTCCCTCGGAATGTATGCGAAGCTCGGACAGATGAACAATGCCCGCAACCTGTGCGACAGAATGCGTGTGAGAAGCGGTATTTCATGGAATACTATGGTTTCTGGCTATTCATTCAACCATGATCCTGATGGTTCATCCAAGATTTGTTATCGGATGGAGACGGACGGGTTTGAGCCAAATTCTGTTACTTGGACATCACTTGTATCCAGTCGTGCCCGAAGTGGGCAACTTGAGTAAACTCTGGAATTATTTGGTCTGGAGAGGACCAAGGGAATTGGCCCCACTGCTGAGTTGCTTGCTGTGGTTTTATCCGTTTGTGCTGATTTGGCTGCATTTAACAGAGCCAAAGAGATCCCGGCTATGTTATAAAGGCAGGCTTTGACAATTACTTGTTCGCTAAAAATGCTCTCATATGTGTACATGGAAGATGCGGGGATGCAAAAGATACCCAAAAATTGTTTGATGAGATGAACCTAAAGAATCTCGTCAGTTGGAAAGTTCTGCTATCATATGATTTGGGTCGTCAAATGGAGGGTGAGATCTGTGAATCGCCTCACTTCCAAGATGAGATTATCCATGATTAGAGATCGAATAAGAAGAATTATTACTTGGATTCTGCTGTTAGATATGATTCCCACAAGCTTAAAACAGAGCAGGAAGAAATCTCTTTCGATATCCATGGCGAGAGTTTTTATTATTGATTTATTTCATGATAAACTACACACAATTTGTGAGGGTAAACAGAGTAGCTGCTCCTTTGAGATCATGATCTTGGGTAGGATGAATGGAAATGGACCGGTCTTCTAGCAGAAAATCATCCTCCTGCATCCCGGCTTCATCGCAGCAATTTTTTATTTATTAGAATCATGAAAAGAGAATATCATCAAGTTCTTAATCGAAGACTGTGCATGATGTACTAACCTCTGATCGACCAGTTGGTCGAAATCGAACTTGAGGCTGGTTCTTTCCCAGAGCTTTACATCGTCCAACTCGGTGTCTGAAACATTCTTGACTTGAAAAGAAGAAGACGTCGAAAGAGAGTCGTTAATGGCCCACAATCCAGCATCTTCCTGCAAATATTGCTGCTCCTGATGAGGAAGAAGATACTGGTGCTGCATCGAGCATGAGCTGTAGGCATTCAAAGGTTCTGTGCTCATGGGTTCAGAAATATGGAGCGGAGGGTGGTTGTTTTGAGTTTGGGCTCTGCACAAGGCAAGCTGATGAAGAACGATGTTGAGCTCGGCCTGGCTGCACTCGATCTGACGCTGCAAGTCGAGGATGATTCTGAAGCAGCCGCCGACAAGGTCGTGGGCCGGGACGTCGGACTGGAAAATGATGGTCCACATGGCTTCTTCTTTGCAGGAAGGGCTGACGGTTTTGATGATCTTGGTGATGTTGCTGACGAACAATTTATGGGCGTTGAGGAATTGCGTTGGACGATAGTGAGGAAAGAAAGGAGCGAGAATGCAGTCGGGAGAGCACTTCTTCCGTTGGTATTTACACGCAGCGCAAGCTTGGGTGGTGTCGTTACCGTTTCTTGGTAGGCTCATGGTTGTTTCGTTGGTGGTGGAGAGAGATCGGTTGCGTCTCCGGCGGGGGTAGTATTGTTGGGTTTTGTGGAGTCTAATGTAAGTGAAAACAACTGCACTCCAAGTTCTTTTCTGCGGTTCAACCTAATTCTGGAAACCCTAGTATATATGCTAATGATACAACTTTGGAGGTGCACTGATTGATGTTACCACAAAAAATCTCATTTGTATCTCTCTCTTATTTCGTCTTCTTGATCGTTGTCGGTATTCGAGATCTTAACAACTGGTATTAGAGTAAGGTTGAATCGTAAACGATCTGTGAGAATGGAGAGTTCAAAGATCAGGATCGGGATTGGGAAGTTTGATGGATCCGATTTCAGTTTCTGGAATATGCAGGTTGAAGATTACTTGTACCAGAAAGATCTTCACGAACCCTTATCAGGGGTGAAGCCGAATTCTATGACGAAAGAACAGTGGAAACTCAAAGATCGGCAGACACTAGGATTGATTCGATTGACGTTGTCCAGAAACGTGGCGTTTAACATCGTCAACGAGAAGTCTACATCATATCTGCTAAAGGCGCTGTCAAATATGTATGAAAAACCATCCGCGATGAACAAAGTATATCTGATGTGTAGACTATTCAATTTACAGATGAGTGTAGGTGGATATTATTACATCAATATGATTATCAGTCAATTGGCCTTTGTTGATATTATTTTTGAAGATGAAGTTAAAGCCTTGATTTTGATGTCGTATTTACCCGAATCTTGGGATACTGTTGTTGCTGTGATTAGTAGTTCCCGAGGATCTGAGAAATTGAAATTTGATAAAATACGTGATGTAGTTCTGAGCGAATGCATTCGAAAGAGAGAATTCAGGGAGTCATCTGGAAGTACTCTCAGTGTTGATCGAAGGGGTAGAAACAAGATAAAAAGTCCGAACAAGGATGTCAGATCAAAATCCAAGGAGCGTGGAAAATCACTGAACAAATTTGTTACATGCTGGAATTGTTCAGAAAAGGGCATTTCAAAAATGAATGCACGAAGCCCAAGAAAAAGCAGGGTCAAAAGACTGTGAAGATAGTGATTCTGTGAACTCAGCAGAAGATTTTGGGGATGCCTTAGTCCTCAGTGTGGAAAGCCCGATCGAATCATGGATCCTAGATTTAGGAGCATCTTTCTATTCATCTCTAAGCAAAGCATTGTTCCAGAATTTCAAAGCTAGAAATTTTGAGAAGGTGTATCTTGCTGATAATAAATCATTGGAGATTGAAGGAAAATGAGATGTCTGCATACAAACCCCAGAAGGAGGTAAATGGACGTTGAAGGACGTCAGATTCATTCTTGGTCTCAAGAAAAATCTGATCTCTATGGGTTAGTTGGATAGCACAGGTTATACAACAGAGTTTGGAAAGCGTTCTTGGAAGATTGTCAAGGGTGCTATGGTTGTGGCACATAGATTGAAATCTGGAACTCTATACATTACTACGGGGTAGTATAAACATAACTGCTGTTGTTGGAGGCGCTTGCAGTTCAAGTCTGTGGTACAACAGCTTGGACATATGATCACCAAAGGAATGAAGATGTTGACTGCAAAAAGTGTTTTACCAGGGCTTAAGACAGTTGATATGAATCTTTGTGAAAGTTGCGTTATGGAAAACAAAAATGTGTTACTTTCACAAAGACGGTAAGATAACCAAATGAAGTGAAGCTTGAACTAGTGCACACGGACGTGTGGGGACCATCACCAGTCGCGTCGCTTGGAGGCTCTAGATACTATGTGACATTCATAGATGATTTCAACAGGAAGGTATGAGTTTACTTTTTGAAGTATAAATCTGATGTGTTTTCCACCTTTAAGAGGTGGAAAGCTGAAGTTTCAAACCAAGTTGGTTTTAAGGGAAAATGCTTAAGGTCTGACAATGGAGGAGAGTATGACAAGCCAGATTTCAAAGCATTATGTGCATCTGAAGGAATAAGAATGACCAGAACAGTTTCGGGCAAGGCTAGACAAAATGACATTGCTGAAAGGATGAACAAAACTTTAAATGAGCGAGCAAGAAGTATGAGAATTCACTCTGGGTTGCCCAAAACATTTTGGGCTGATGCAGTGAACACTGCAGCCTACTTGATCATCAGTACCTTTGGGATTGAAGATTCCAGAAGAAATGTGGTCGGGAAAGGAAATCAAATATTCAAACTTAAGGACCTTTGGTTGTACCGCTTACGTTCATGTTGATCTAGAAAAGAGAGACAAACTTGAAGCGAAAGCTTTGAAGTGCTATTTTATTGGCTATGGTTCTGATATGTTCGGATACAGGTTATGGGATGACACGAACAGGAAGATTCTCCGACATTGCAATGTAATTTTCAATGAAAATGTTCTATAGAAAGACAAGGAAAAAAATGAGTTCAGGAAGCTATGAACAAGTGAGAGTTGATTTTGAGGTTGAGCTGCAGAAAAGTTCAGCAAGTAATGAAGCAAGATCCCAAGAAACTTTAGATTTTGAATCTGAAGCTGAACCATCTACACCTGAGCAGACGTTGAGAAGATCTTCCAGAACTTTTAGAGCACCAGATAGATATTCTCCATCTTTACATTACTTGTTATTGACAGATGCAAGAGAACCAGAGTCTTATAAAGAGGCATTGCAGACAGATGATTCTATCAAGTGGGAGCAAGTCATAGACGATGAGATATGGTCACTTGAAAAGAATGAAACATTTGATTTGTCTGATTTGCCTGTTGGGAAGAGAGCCCTTTTAAACAAATGGGTGTACATAATCAACATTTAACCAGATGGCAAAACGAGGTTAAAGGCACGACTAGTAGTTAAGGAATATTCACAAAGGAAAGGTATTGATTACTCTGAGATTTTCTCTCCTGTTGTGAAGCTAACTACTGTGAGAATTCTGTTGAGTATTGTTGCTACATAAAATTTGCATCTTGAGCAAATGGATAAAAAAATAGCTTTTTTACATGGAGATTTAGATGAAGAAATCTTCATGCAGCAACTAGAAGGATTTAAGATTCCTGCAAAGAGTCACATGATGTGTAAGCTTAAAAGAAGTTTGTATGGATTGAAGCAAGCTCTCAGACAATGGTACAAGAAATTCGATTCTTTTATGTGCAAGAACGGTTTTCACAAGAGTCAAAAAGATCAGTGCTGTTACTTGAAGAAGTATACTAACTCTTATGTGCTTCTACTTTTGTATGTCGATGATATGTTAATTGCAGGATCAAGCTTGAAGGAAATTAACAATTTGAAGAAAATTATGTCAGCAGAATTTGAGATGAAAGATTTGGGTGCAGCAAAGCAGATTCTTGGGATGAGGATTTCCCGAAACATAACTACAAATACCCTAAATCTGTCTCAATAACAGTACGTCGAGAAGGTGCTATCCAGATTTAAAATGCATGATGCAAAGCGTAGAAACGCTCATTTGGCAAATCATTTAAAATTTTCAAAAAGCAATCACCCAAGACCATTGAGGAGCGCATACAAATGGAAACGGTTTCATATGCTTCTGCAGTTGGAAGTCTAATGTATGTTATGGTCTGCACTAGACTTGAATAGCACATGCAGTGGGAGTTGTAAGTAGATATATGTCAAACTCAATGAAAGAACATTGAGAAGCTGTGAAGTGGATCCTGAGGTACTTGAAAAGTACATCTAAAACTTTACTTTGTTATGGGAATGACAATGTATTCTTACAAGGCTTTGTAGATGCTGATCTAAGTGGAGATGTGGATACTAGTAAGAGTACATCAGGATATGTCTACACTATAGATGCTACAGCAGTGAGCTGGATGTCCTGACTTCAGAAGTGTGTTGCTATGTCATCCACTGAGGCTCAATACATTGCTATTGTTGAAGTAGCCAAGTAGATGATATGGTTGATTGATTATCTAGAAGAGTTGGGTAAGAAACAACATAATAGGATTCTTCACACTGACAGTCAAAGTGTCATACAGCTTGTGAAGAACCCAGTGTATCATTTCAGGACGAAACATATCCAGAGGCANTCTCTTATTTCGTCTTCTTGATCGTTGTCGGTATTCGAGATCTTAACAGATCTTTCAGTCTGTTTACGTTAAATGAGTTCTTCTTGTTCGCCCCTTTTTTTTCTGGTACGAGGAAGAAGCTGGATGGGTGGATGGATTGAAGAAGAGAGGAGCTTAAGCTTATTCTGTTTCATCTTCGCGGTTCCTTTGGGTTCCATGATTTGCTGTCACTTTTGTTTCTTTTTTTGGATTATTTCTATTAATGGAACCTTGTTTTTGGCAAAAAAATGGGTCAATGTAATGGTCAAACGGAATGAGAAGCTTCTACAGACACTGATCATCCACATTTTGCAAAGCTGTCTCTTTTCTTTTTCATTTCAATCTAGCGACAGTGAAGACGCCATTAATGCACCCAAGCAGAGCTCCGAAGCTGTTTCCGAGTATTCTAAATTTCTAACGTTGAAAATGGAAAAAGACTGGCTCTAAATACAGGTTTCAGTCTGGAGATACACTTAAAAGACAGTTCGAAGCATAACATGGTAATTCATCAAAAACCAGAAGAAAAGATGGGCATTTTCGAATCTAGAGAGAAACTGTAATTTTTTTTACTGGGTTGCGGAGATGGCCGCTGGGATGACCAAAAGCCATCGTCTAAAGATGGGCATCTTTCTTTATCATCTCTCTCTCTCTTGAGGATTAAGAGAGAGAAAGAAACCAGAGTTGATCCTACCTTGGGATCGGATCCCACTCACATCCCCAAAGGAGTCAAAACAGCATCTCTTTTGTTCTAATCACGCTTCCGTCCAGTTTAAGAAACCAATGCGTTGAATCTTGCACGTCAAAGTTCGAATCACTAATCCACACGAAGCATGCATGTGTTCGTCTACATCCTCGTACTCCAACTCAGAAACCCAGAAACTGTCATCCAAAGAAAAATTAAACACTTTTGACTCGTTGCTGTACGAGATAATCAAACGTAACGAAACCCTTAATGCGCTAATCGTCTCATCAGGAGCAACAACTAGATAGGACGGGCGATCACGTCAAACTGCATGGAATCTCAGCTTTTTTAGTACCACTTTACTCAAATCATGGAAGCCTACACGAGGCCGAGAAAGAACAAAAAACACACAGCAGTTAACGCAGAGGAACGTACATTCTGTATATTCATTTTTTTGCTCCATGTTTTCTGAGAATCAGATGTTAAAAGCTTACAAAACTATGAACATCATTAGAGAGGTTTGTTTCCCTTTGGAAACACAAAACAGATTTTGCAGGAATCGATGAATGGGAAGATGAGTTAACCTTGCCACGTACTCTTTGTTTGATCCTGATGAGATTGAGAGCTGTTTAGGCAGTTGCTAAAACCAGCAATGTTTAGGATATCACAGTGAGACAAAGCTCGTAGCCCCAGAAAATCTCTGGTCAAACCTTCACCCCCGCCAACGGCGGCGCCCACTTCGTCCCCGGCGGCGGTTGTTTTTACAGATGAGTCCTTTCTCGAGCTCAAAAACCCCCCAAAAGCTTCTTCAAAAGATGAATCTTCAAACCCAGAAGGGGAAGAGAGCGACGTCATCATCAACTCGTGAAGCGAAGTAGGGTTCGGAAGAACGCATGGGGCAGCACCAGTGAAACTGGCAGAAGGAACTGAATCAGAAACAGCTTTATTCCCATATATGGACAAACAATTGTGGGCAAAGGCTCTGCCACCACTGCCTGGAATTGGATTGGTGGGTGAATCAGACACGTGAGCCTGGCCGTGGGTCCTGAGTATGGGCTGTGACACATCTGTCTTCGCACTCATCGTCGCTCCCATCTGAGCTGCCTTCTGCAGCAGTGCAGTGGCTGACATGTGTGGGGAAAAAGCCGCTGACTGATGGCAAGGGAGAGTGGGTCCAGGATTAGGGCTAGGGTTTTGGGTTTGCCGAGGGAAGTCCTGGCTCAGTCTTGTGCTGAAGATTGAGGAAGAATATGAAATGTTGTCCAGAGGTGACAGCGTGGGTAGCCATGGCGGAAGAGCGAAGCTCTGCTGCTCTTTCTTCAAAGAAAATGGAGGGAGATCTTGAAGAGCCGCCATTGAAGATGGCAAGGGCTGATGAGACGAGGAGAGAAGTGGATTGGGTGTAATGATTCTGGCCTTTTCCTCGACCAAAGCATCACAGAAAGCTCTATGAGTGATGAAACTGTCCCTCCTGGAAAAAACATGAAAATTAAAATGTCAAAAACCAGTAGATTTACATAATCTTAACCCGTGATTGACCATATATGATAAAAAAACTTCAACTTTGACTTCCTCCGAGTAATTTTAGCAAGAAACTCGACACTTTCCCATCACCAAACAGCTCTGAACTGCCTCGTTTATGGAAGCAGGAGCCTACTTGGTTCGAGGGTTCTCTGCATTCAATCAGACTTTCCTATTGCAGCCGGAAAGCGATGAAGATGTCAACTTAATATCCAAGGACAAGACAAAAAAACCAATGATTTCCACGATTGCTTGCTTACAGCTTTGGATGACATACCCTCAAAATCCTCTCTTTTTTCATCGTCTCCTCATAAAACATAAGCAATATTCCCGATTAGGATGACTTTCGGCTTGAAGAACATGATTGAAAAATAAGGTATTTGTGATAGGAAAATAATCTAGTTAGGTGTTTATTATGTTCATGCAAATTGTTATTTGTTGTTTTATTTGCTGCATGTAAGTTTACTTGGTTAGTTACTAGTTTTTAGGCACCTCTCATGACGTGGAGAGTAAGTAGTGGGGTAGTTTTGTTTTAGGAAATGGGTGTGATTTAGGAAATGGGTGTTTGTGGGTGGTTTCTATTTAACCACTATCACATGTTGTTTTTTCTATTTAATGAAATAGAGAAACCGATACTAAGCGGCATTAAGCATCAGAAAATTGCTTGTGTCCTTAATTTCCATAGCCAACAATTGGTATCAGAGCTCGTGTTCGATATACATGCCAAAGATTATGCCGAGAGAGGAATCTTCTTCAAGTACCACAAGAGGTGGCGGTGGTGACGTAACTGAAGGTACGGCGACATCGATGGGCCCGTCGCGTGAAGGGAGTGTCTCACTCCAGTACCTATTACTCACGAAGAGTAATTACTCAGCATGATCAAGCAAGGTGGAGGTGTATATGCAAGCTCAAGGTGTATGGGAAGCTGTGGAATCAGAAGAATTTTTAAATCAACGAAAAGATAAAACGGCATTGGCGGCCATTTACCAAGGAATCAGTGAAGAAACATTGTTGTAACTCGGATCGAAGAAATCAGCAAAAGAAGCATGGATTGCGTTAAAAACCATGCATCTCGGTGCTGCTCGTGTAAAGGAAGTCCGAGCTCAAACTCTTCGATGGGAATTGGAGGGTCTTCGAATGAAAGATAAAGACTCTGTTGATGATTTCTCCGGGCGTGTAGCAACCGTCGTCAACAAACTACGAGAATTGAGAGAACACGTTGATGAAACGTATGTAGTAAAAAAAATGTGGCTAACTAGATTAAGGAGGAGATTGATAGGAAAATAATCTAGTTAGGTGTTTATTATGTTCATGCAAATTGTTATTTGTTGTTTTATTTGCTGCATGTAAGTTTACTTGGTTAGTTACTAGTTTTTAGGCACCTCTCATGACGTGGAGAGTAAGTAGTGGGGTAGTTTTGTTTTAGGAAATGGGTGTGATTTAGGAAATGGGTGTTTGTGGGTGGTTTCTATTTAACCACTATCACATGTTTTTTCTATTTAATGAAATAGAGAAACCGATACTAAGCGGCATTAAGCATCAAAGAAAATTGCTTGTGTCCAAAATTCCATAGCAAACAATTTGGACGTAAGAATATGTTAATAGTAGGGTTGATGAAGAACAAATCAAACCTTGAGAAAAGAGTTCCACAGTCGCATCTGTACTCTCTGGTGCCACAGGTTTTAGCATGAGCCTTCCAATCCGATTGAACTGCATATTTCTTGGAACACTTGTCGCACTTCCACCGCTTCTCGCCATGTTTTCTGCTGAAATGCTTTTTGATTCCGGTGAGGTCTCCGAGCGCCCTCGACGGATCGTGGTGGACGCAGCTTGATTCCGGGCAGACGTACACCTTCTTCTTCACCTCTTTGCTCGTTCTTTGCTTCAGCTTCCATGGCAAGTTGTGCGCTCTTCTGTGCAGTTGAAGATTCTGATCCCTCTGAAACCCTTTGCTGCAGATCTCGCATACGAATCTATTCGTTGCCAACAGTGTTTTTGGAGACAAAGCTACTACTTCTGCATCTGGGTCTGATTCGAAATCAACAGAAAATCAGATCCAACCCGAGTTTGAAGCGATGAATGAGACGAGATTAAAAGCATTAAAAAACCTGGATTTCCGGGGAGACTTCTTTTCTTTTTGGTGGGTTGATCAGCCTGGAGTTGCTGGCTTAAGTACTGGCAACCAATCTCGTTTCTGTTGTTGTCTGAAGACACGCTAGCTTCTCCAGATGCTGAAGTCAAATTCGACATGTTTTCCTCCTGAGTCTGCTGATTGAAGGACAGCATGACCTTAATATTCTGAAAAAATTATTGGAAATCCGCCATGGGATACAGATCTAGTGTTGAACCAGTGAGCTGGGGCTCGTCTAAAATCAAATCAAATCGAAGATAAAATAAAAGGCCAGAACAAGAAAAAGATGAAACTGAACAAGCTTCGATGATTTTCTTCCCTATTTGGCTTCGACCCAGCAGACAAGTTTTGTTTTTTGAAAGATCAAGCAGAAACAAGATGAAAAACAATCTTCTTTCATCGGTCAACAACCCAAATTCTTGAAACTAGGGAGACCTGCCTGGTTCTTAAAAACTCAGAGAGAGATGAGGATGAGAGAGAGGGTACCTGTGCGATGGAGATAAGCAGGACAAATGAGAATACCAGAAAACCACAGGCTAAGGTAACCCTACGGCTAAGTCTGATGTTGCGCTTTCTGTCTTTTCCTCTGTTCTCTTCTCCAAATCCTTAAAAAACTTCTTCTTTCTTTATTCAATTGTGTGTTCACCTTCACATAAAAATCGAATTCCCTGCTAAATCCTTTTGTTTAATCCCTTTCTCTCCACCTTTTCCTTCTCTCCTATAAAGTAAACAGTAGCAGAGAGAGAGCTTCGATCCACAAGATCCACCATCTTTCTGAAATTACTATGACATGATTGATCCATTGATTATCTATGAAGTTCCTACTTTCCCACGGTTTAATCTTTCTTTCACTTTTTCCTCCCAGCACACCTGCGTATGTCTGACAAACCTCGCATGGGGTTTCAAACTATTCAACCCTATTCTGTCTTCCTCCCAACGCACGAAGCTTCAACCCGAAGCCATTTTCTTCTTCGTCAATGAACCAAAGCAGAAGGTAGAAGGAAAAAGTAGGGCAAATCGCTGCTTTCAATGACATTTAAGCTTATAGTTAGTGGGTGGCTAGGTCACTTTCATGTATGTGTATATTCACGCACATAATGGTTTGTTTAGTGTAAATGAGAGGTCCCAACAGCATAATCTATTATCCAGTGCTGTTAATGGAGCCCACTTTTGTCTGGGTTTTCGACGATCATCTTCTTCGAAGAGCTTCGGTTGCAGCGTATTCTGATTGAAACTATGCAAATCGTCGAAAAAGAAACTGTTTAGGGTTTGTCATTTTCTTGTTTAATCATTAAAAAAAAGGGGATCTTGATCGACCAAAGTCACATCGGACATGCTAACCCAGCTCACCCACACCATTAAACTAATCAAAACCATAATTAAATCAACGACTAACACGCTAATCTCCCAAATTAACCATTTGCCTTTGAACGATACGATAAATTTATTCATGGCTTCGACATAGTACTATAACGAAATCGCTTTCAATGTTTAATCTCCAACGATGAGCGATTAAATCATCCATGCTCATGAAAACGCATGAAAGACGTTTGATTACGAAGGGGTTTTGATGAAACTGGAACGTCCGATCGATCGGTCGATTGATTGCCTCCGGTGAGGGTAACACTCAAGACCTCGACCAAAAGCAAGAGGGAGCAACCGAGCAAATCAAATAATTAAATTTTAAATCAAAGGGATTGTCGACATCATTCTAATGAGTCATGGATAGTACGCCAACACATCATCTATTTGAAATTTGGCTTCGTAAAGTTACTTAGGGAGTGACCATTAATAAGTTGACACTTGGCTTCGTTGACCTACCAATCGAATAAAATATAAAATGGCATACATTTTCCTGTTTGAATACTTTGATTGGACACACATACTTCAAAATATTGACGTGACTTGCACAAACTCTGTTAACCGTGGACGTGGCGTATCTTTTGCTTTCAAATTCAAGGAAAGACACCCTAAAATTACTCACGTGTAGACACATTATAAATTACATTTTCTTGATTAGCTTTATGCACATCATGCTGCCTCGATGAACAACATAAACTAATTAGCTACATGAGCTATCATGCGACAAGAGGTAGTAAAAATGTTGAACTATGAAGGCTTTGGAAGTGTTTTGACAGAGATACGAGTTATTAATCTGTCGTGAATATATTGCAGCTAGTCGCCGCATCTCGATAAGCATGGTCGCTCGTATTTAAGCTGTTCGTATTTGAATTTCGAGATTGAATTGGACGACTACCCAAAACGTAATTAGAAGTTGATCTAGAAGTCCTATTTTTAGAAGTCCTATGTTAAGCATGTAATTAAGGGATCGAACCCAAGATTAATTTAGGATTAAGCAAGTCATCGACATTTATCTTTTCATTTTTTTATTCAGAAATATCCCATCTTGTTTTCGATTGGCTACAAACAATCGGCGTCATCAAGTTGACCGTTGACTCTTCTGCGGTGATTGGAAGACTTGTTGCTTATAAGAAGACGGGCTTCTGGGCATCTCTTCCATCTTCTTCATAGCCATGGCGATCCCCGTCTCAGCTTTCTCTCTCTTCCTTTTCTTCTGCTTCTCTCTCTTCCTCCCTCTCGAAGCTTCCCACCGTGTTTACACCAATCTCCAGTCGTCTCTCTCCTCTTCTCCGGCCCAGCCTTACAGAACTTCATATCACTTCCAGCCTCCCCAGAACTGGATCAACGGTCTCTTTCTCTCTCTCTCTAACTCTGCTTTTTTCTTTTTCTCTCTCTGACTGTTTCTTTCTCTTGTTTCTGCCTCCGCTGGGAATTTTCTGACAATGCTGCCGTCTGATCTTCAGATCCTAATGGTTAGCTTCTTCTTCTTCTTCTTCTTCTTCTTCTTGAATCTCTTCTGGTTTACTGCGGGCAAACTAGTCCGACATGGGAGTCTTTGTATCTACGTTTATGCTTATTCTTGTTCTGGTTTTATCCCCTGCGGCAGGGCCTATGATATACAAGGGAATCTACCATCTGTTCTACCAGTACAACCCAAAGGGCGCTGGTTGGGGCAACATCGTCTGGGCCCACTCCACTTCCACGGACCTCATCAACTGGGTCCCACACCAGGTTGCCATCTATCCATCGCAGCCGTCGGATATCAACGGCTGCTGGTCCGGTTCGGCCACCATTCTCCACGACGGAACGCCGGCGATACTCTACACCGGAATCGATCCCCGGAACCAGCAGGTTCAGAATCTGGCGCTGCCCAAGAACGCGTCAGACCCGCTTCTGATAGAGTGGGTGAAATTACCTCAAAACCCTCTGATGGAGCCCACTCCCCAGAACAAAATCGACGCGGGCTCATTTCGTGACCCCACCACAGCCTGGGTGGGCCCAGACAAAACGTGGAGGGTCATCATTGGAAGCAAGAGAAACAGACGGGGACTAGCCATCCTCTTCCGGAGCAAGGACTTCGTCCACTGGGTTCAAGCCAAACACCCCCTCCACTCGGCAGCCGACACCGGAATGTGGGAGTGCCCGGACTTTTTCCCAGTTTTAGTCAACTCCCAATCCGGACTCGACACGTCGCACAATGGCCCCGGGGTCAAGCACGTCTTGAAGACGAGCCTGGACGACACCAAGCACGACCACTACACCATTGGATCGTACAACCTGGCCAAGGACGTCTACACCCCGGACAATGGCTCCGTCGAGGGCTCCCAGGGCCTGCGATACGACTACGGCAAGTTCTACGCCTCCAAATCCTTCTTCGACGGCGACCGAAATCGGAGAGTCTTGTGGGGTTGGATCAACGAGTCTTCAAGTGTTGCGGATGACACCGCCAAGGGGTGGTCTGGCGTGCAGGTAATAAACGCTAATCTTTCTTCCAACCGGCTGGAAGTGATATTTCCCGGCTAAACAGTGCGTTGAGTTTTGGCAGGCGATTCCGAGGAAAATCTGGCTGGATGAATCGGGAAAGCAATTGATCCAGTGGCCAGTTGTCGAGCTCCAAAAGCTACGCGAAAAGAAAGCCAGTTTGCCCAGAAGAGTGCTTGATTCGGGAAAGGTGGTTGAAATCAGTGGGGTCAAAGCAGCCCAGGTGATCGAATCCGCCAATCACTTTATTCTCATACACTTAATCGACTCCCAAAAAAGAAAGTGATTGTTTATTGCGCTGAAAATGAGCAGGCGGACGTAGAGGTTTCTTTCAAGGTACCGAGTCTGGCAAAGGCGGAAGCTTTTGACCCGAGCTGGACAGACCCACAGCTGCTGTGCAGCCAAAAGGGCGCCACTGTGCACGGTGGCGTTGGCCCGTTTGGTCTGCTTGTTTTGGCCTCAAAGGGTCTGGAAGAGTACACTGCTGTCTTCTTCAGAGTTTTCAAAGGCCCTCAAAAATACGTAGTCCTCCTGTGCAGTGACAATAGCAGGTCCTCTCTCTCTCTCGCTCGCTAAACATATATGATTACAGAAGAAGGCTAAAGGTCTGTTTGGTTCGACAGGTCTTCTTTGAACGACAATAACGATAAGACTTCGTATGGAACATTCCTGAACGTAGATCCAGTTCATCATAAGCTCTCTCTGAGAAGCTTGGTGAGTTTTCTGCTTTCCCAGATAGATTCGGCTCTCTGTTCATGACATTCCATTACCCAGTTTCCATTTTCTGAAATTTCTTCGAAGAAATTTCAAAGCCATCGGCATCAGAGCTGGAAAGAACCTTCCTCTTTCGAGTTTGATTATTCACCTGACGTGTTTGATTTGATAATTGATATCAGAAGCCATCTTTACTGAACTTTCAAAGCACCCTTTTTTTTTTTCATTTTCGTCTATTTTCTCAATTGTCTGCCATCAATCAATGAATCCAGGCTTGACTGTTGTTGGGTCAGCATCTGATTTTGAGAAATTTGTGTGCATTCAGATTGACCATTCGATAGTGGAGAGCTTTGGAGGCGAAGGAAAGGGTTGCATTACATCCAGAGTCTATCCCACGCTGGCAATCGGAGAAGCAGCTAATCTATACGCCTTCAATTACGGCAGTCAAAGCGTAGAGATCACCAAACTACACGCATGGAGCATGAAGACGGCCGAAATCCATTGATTTCCTTAAAACCCACAAAAAACTGAAACATCGAGATCATTCCGGACTCGGCCTATGCAACTCCATTTCTTTTACTAGCTATGTTCATTGGGAAGATTGTAACCTTTGGAATGAAAATTCAGCGGTACACAATAATGGGAAACCATTTTGTTCCTCGCGAAAAATAAATGAGAATCGCGTACTTCTCTGCTTCTTAGCCTTGCAATTTCGCTTTCAATGATTCAATTACAGCTGAAAAATCCTCGTCGCTCAGGCCACGGCCTTTTGCTACCTTGTATAGCTCATTTGCAGCTGCTGCAATCGGAGTAGGTTGGCTCACAGTCTCTGCCAAACCCAGGGCAAGTCTCAAGTCCTGCCACCACAAACCCAAGTTCCATTAGTTTCGGTTTAGCCAAAGTTTTTAAAAAACGCCATGGATTATCATTTGAGTAGCTATGAATAGATTTGAACCTTCTGCTGATGCTTCAATGGAAAAGCAGTAGGATAGACCGAGCGGATCATTGACGGGCCCTTGGTCGAGTACATCGGTGCACTTATAGCTCCTTGTGACACTACCTGACATGGTTGGAATAATAGAACACTTGAAGCGATCGAGAAGGTTGTCCATTAAAAATGCTGGTTTGTGATTGCAGGGCTACCTCGACAAGCACGGCTGGGTCAAGACCAACTTTTTCGGTGAGAAGCAATCCCTCCGAGAATGATGCCATCATACTAAAAACAACGATAAATTTAAGCTGCCAAGACGATGAAATTAGAAAGCCTTATCCATATTATATCTCTTATAATCTCTGTTATATTTTATTGGCATGAGATGAAAAAAATGAGACGAGTGAAGAGAAGCATAACCTTCCCATGATCATATTCACGACAAGTTTCATAGCCGCTCCGTTTCCAACATCGCCGAGGAAGAATTTTGACTGTAAATAAAAAAATGAAAAATGACGATAGATAAGCGAATCACCACAAGCAACTATCGAGGCTTCATACGAGGTACCTTCCCCATAATGTCTAAGAGTGGAGCCACCGATTCATAAAGAGATTTGTCGCCTGAAATATTCATTCACACGTCGATTTGAGTTTCCAAAAAATTGCGTCTTTACTCGGCACGTAATCCGGATCTCCATCACCATCGAAGAAGATATAAAGAAAATAGATTAAAGATTGCGAACCTGCAGTGAGAAATATGAGCTGTCCATCTTCGGCCGGCTTTTTGGAGCCGGAAACAGGGGCCTAGAAGGCAAGTGAAGATTCCATAAGTATCATAGAGATTTGATAAAAAGACATTCATTTGCCATCCAATCCTACCTCCAAAAACAATGCCCCAGTAGACTTCACATGCCCACCAATCAGTTTAGAAGTAGCCACATCGACCGTCGAAACATCCACATACCTGTCAATTTCAACAATTTAACTTTAGAGGGAGGAGTCGAAAGACAAGAAAAAGAGTACCCTTTTCCTGGACTCATTCCTTTAGCAGCTCCGTTCTTTCCGCAAGCAACCTCCAGCTGAAAAGTCATAAGAACAGGCTAGAGATACGAAGAAGGTAGACAAATAAGAAACAAAAAACACGCACAGCACTTTCGGGATCGGCTAGCATAGCAAAAGTTACATCACAGGATGCAGCCACTTCCTCAGGAGAAGACATATATCTGCATAAAACAAGATTGCTACTCCTAAATGCAGAATACTGAAAGGAACAGATCAAATACTTGCGCTCCTCAATCGAATCGAAGAACCACTTTGGGAACTTACTTTGCGCCCAAGCTAATGAGAGGATCACACTTGTTCTTTGTCCTATTCCAAACAGTCACGTCGCATCTACAATAATCAATACGCAGTTCGGATATTCATCACACAGCTGCATTCTCGAACTGCTACGAACTAGATATGCTAACTATTTAGGAAAAAAAGCAAGTCATACCCAGATTTTAATAGATTCTGTGCCATTGGAGAACCCATGATTCCAAGACCAAGAAAGCCAACACGTCCTGGTAATTCTGCTAACGCAAAAGTTGAAGTCAGCTAAGCCTAATTAGTTTACTAAGAAAAAATAGAACAAACTAGCTTAGAATTGCCAGATCAACACCTTGCCTGACTCTGTCTATTTACGTATACACATATATAAACATAAAAAATCTAATCACTGAAACACCAAACACTGAGATCGGATTTATAATAGGCTATGCATGATCCGTCATGGATTTTACGTTTGATATGAACATTAAGTAACGCAATGGCTTGACGAATGAAGCGAGTTCATCGAAGAACAGAGATAAGAAAAGGAACAACTACCCATCAATTTTGTCAATCATGAGTAGAGGTGTTGATAGCAGTTCTCCCATTCTTGATTTCGAACTTAACTATTTACACTAAACTATCTGGATAAGTGGGGAAATGCAAGAGAATCGCTTCACGAATTTTAAGGACATGGGCAGAAGAACATTGGCCGCCAAGCAAATAATCATCTTACTCTCTGGCACTTGAGGATTTGGGAAGCCGGAAGAGCTATTAGGATTAAACCCCAACCAAATCGATGTCATATGCTAAATGAAAAATAAATTTCTAGGGATAACTATCAGTTGGAAACTGTTAAAAAATTGTAATGGTAAAGGCAAACGATGCATATACCGGAGGCAGCGGAAGCTTGAGCAGAGAAGGCTTCGCAAGATACGGAAAGAAAAGGAGTGGTGGGGAATAAAGGAAGGGGTCTCCCTCTGACATGGCTGGAAATCTGAAGACAAAAGCTCGAGCACATCGCCATGGCCGGCGAAGATAGGTGCTGACAGAAATTAGGCTTGAGGAGGAAGCCCATTCCACAGTTAAGAACTGGCTCCCATTTTTATACAATCTTTTCGCTTTCGCACAAGAGGTGCGATATTGTCGTAGCCTGCTCCAGCCAGTAATTTCCCAAGTCTGACACCTGCTGTGATTAGCTCCAACACTCTCTCTAATCACAAGTTCATTACATATTCTAAAATTACAGCGCTTTATTGACATGAAGATCCTAGTTTTTACTTCTGCGCCTCGGTTACAGAAAAGACGCGTTTTTTCCTTTTGTTTTTAATGACTGTGTTCGGAAGAAGTAATCAAGAGTAACAACTGATGAAAAGTTTTCAACTTTCAAGGAAAAAGGTTTCCTTTTTCAGAAATTAAGTTTCTTTTATCAGTAATTAGCAATTTGGATCCTCGTACTTTTACCCGTTGGCGACACAGACCCACAAAATTGAGTCTTTATGCTTAGTTATCCGACCGAAGGTGACGGGTCGGGTTTTCTTGTATTACCCACTTCCGGCCTTGCCACTCGGCTGTGGGGTTTGGCACATTAGCAAAAGCCGACCGGAACTACCAGTGCGTTTTCCGAGCGTAACAATGGCGACCAAAACCCTGATTCGCACCGGAGCTTCTCTCTTCAACCGCCTCCAACTCAATCACTTCCCTCAACAGTATCGGCTTTTGAATCTCCCGCTAGCGTCGCCGGGACCTGCCCGCGACATCACTCCCCAGCTATTTCCTTCGCTATCTACCTTCCAGCCCTGCTCCCCCCATTGGCCGCTCAACGATTTCGATTCTCTGACAAAGTTGGCCTCTCAAGACTTTCTGTACCCGTCTGGACTTCCTTCTCTCCCATTTTTCCTGCCAGATGGTTCGCTTTCTTATTTCAGTGTCCTGAGAAAATTTTCATTTTTTTCCTGTTTCGTAGTTAATGTAGTAAAGATACGGGTTTCCTATGGACGATTCTGATTTTTTTTGTGATCCCACTTCAGCATTTTTGTCACCAATAACGATGAATTCTTATGGGAAGTTAGAAACTGCGCGTACTCGTATAACTGTATCATCAATGTCATTAACTGTGCTTGAAGTTGACAAATTCTTACTTTACCCTGATTGTAGTATGGCTTATCGAAATAGTGAATTGCTGATTCCTTTTTTCCAGTTTGAGGTTATCTGCTTATGATATGCTAATATTTCTTTTCATCCTTGTTCATCGAGTGTTATTCTTTATAATTATGAGAGGTGTGGAACGTTTTGTAGTTATACCTGTTTGAAACAAGTAGACCTTTCAGAGAGAAGTTTAAATAAATTAGTCAAAAAATTGATTTGTTTGCTGGAATCGCTTGTGAGACCAGTCGTTGATTATGTTTTGCTTTAAGGATTCTATGCCGAGTGAAGTTAAGATATCGAGTGTGTTGTTCGGGGTAATTAGATATAGCTTTACTTACTCCTTTATTTCACAGGAGAGGATTCTTTGTCACAAGAGCCGATGATCTTATTTCCTAAAAGGACATTCCAACCAAGCATTATTCGGCGTAAAAGAAATCATGGATTCTTTGCACGGTCTCTCTCTCTCTCTCTGGTATTCTGCTATCTCAAAGAAAATACTCAATTGTTTGGTGGTTTTCCAATGCCTGCGTAACTAATCCGTGCTCTTGTTCCACTGCTCGGTAAAAAGGTTTACATCTGGTATAAGTATCATGAAATCAAAAAAAGAAGCTTGATCTTAATCATCATATTATTAGATTCTCTTCTCATATGGCTCATCCCCTTTACTTCTGAACCAATCAGTCATTCAATATTTTACTGTTACAGTGTTTTGGTTCGACCTGTTGTGTTGTGGTACTGGCGGCTGTTGTACTTTTCATATACTTATCCACAATGGCTGTTGAAAACTTAGGATTATAATTTGTCTCTTCAATTACTTAGTATTGAGAATGACGAAGATTTCTCATGTCCATTGTTAATGCTCTTTTGCACGTTTACTCAGAAAAGCAACCAAGGGTGGCCGCAGAGTGATAGTGCGACGAATTGCAAAAGGCAGATTTAGAATTACAGCCTAGTTTATGGTTTTTTGAATCAAGTCCATTCTACTGAGATTTTGCAAAAAGTTTATCAAAGACCAGGTGATGCAAGGCTAGTCAAAATTGGTGATTATAAGTATATGTGCACATTGATCTGTGTTTTCAATAATTTCTTCGCCGAGCAACCCTATTGTCTTTGAATTTCAGCTTACACACTGTACTTATATTTCAGCAGATGCTAGTTTCAATAGATTTGATGTTTGAACAGATGACAATATGATTAAAATGAAATTTGGCTAGAATTTTTGGTTGAAGATGATTGCATTTCCTGTTCAGCTTCACTTGAAACATTGATATTATGGAAATAGGGAGAAATGCTGTGAAATCTTTCCTCAGAGGAGGCTCTCATGAAATTTAGAGAGAAATAGAGAGAGAGAATGACTGCCATTACTTCAATAGGAACTGGGTCTAATCTGCATAGAAGAGCATCACTTGATCAATTCAAAGCAACTCCTACAGAGGCACTAACGAACAACGAAAATGCAGAGAAGGGCGTATGCATATCAGAAAATCTCACGCTCATATTTAATTCCTGTCAAGGTCATCAGAGGAATGGGCGGTCAAGATTGAAAGCTTGCACAGAATCATGGATGCTCCACGACTCCCATTACCAACCTGGAAGAAGAAGCTCTGATATAATCCATAATATTCTCTCTTTCCACTGCGTCAAATAGCCATCTTCCTTCTATTTGGAATCTGCAGGCAGGCAGCATGTTGTAGTGTGATTTCTCACTACCTTCTGATATCATCTTCTCAGTAGTCTTAGCATCAAAAAGAAGCCTGGCAGCGAATACAGATCGGCCGAGCAAAGTCTACTTGCAAATGGGTTGTCGAATAAATGAAGATTCTCTCTGCCACCGCAAAGATTTGAGGCTGACTACCTTGCTTCACCTCTTCCATAAAATCCCAGCAAACATTATTTCCCGATTAACAGCAATTTATTGACAATCATTCCTCTTTCTCTGTCTTGATTCCCAGAATTTAAGCTTGGTTCTAAAGACGCGATGAGAAGGTGGTCTTTTTACTTCGCGCTGGCTCTGCAAACTCTCGCCTGTGTTTCTGCAACGACCAGAAATCTTGCTCCAAACGATTCTCTTCCCCCTCACAAATCAGGTGAGTTTGCATATCAGCTTCCCTCACTGAGCTTAATATTAAGTTGACCTGAACTGAACATCGCTCGTTTACCCGAGCTGGAGCTGGATCGATCCGGAACTCGCTGCTACTTGCGTCGACATCCAAAATTCCAAAGGTATTCTCATTCGTCTCCCCAAAGGGAGCAGAAAGAAGGAAAGAAGAAGGGGAGACAAAGGAGGAGGAGGAAGAAGAAGCATAGAGCTACGGCGGAAGGGGGAAAGGCAAAATAGGGTCGAGTAGGCCGAGCTGCAACCACAAATGCTTTGGCTGCAACCCATGCGAGGCCATTCAAGTGCCCACCCTCGCCCGCCGGCTCGACCACGTCTCCGTCCAGTACGCTAACTACGAGCCGATGGCGATGCTATTGTTGCTAATCATCATTAATTACTTAATTAGATTTATTAGATTGTAAAGCATGTGTTATGAGATCGATAAGGGTAATATGGTCTTTTGACCACCACGCCGCCGTCGAATGGAATTAACGATTTCTATGAAACGCTGAATCCCTATTCCCGGGCATGAACGGCGATCTGCAATTTCTCTGTTCTTCGCATTCTCATCGAAATGTCTTCCTTCTTCGCTCTTCCCGTAAGTCTCTCTCGATCATTTTATTTCTTTTATGCCTGAAAAGCTCATGTCCTCGAATGTTGCGTGTTGGTTTCTCTTTGAAATGGATCATAAAATTTAAAACGATGTGTTGTCTTCTTTCTGGCTCTGCGATTACGCACAACTCATTTTATTGCGGAATCGCATTCGTTGATCTTTAGGATCCGTAGATATCGTTGCGTCTGGATGATGCTGATCTAACCGACAAGGTGCGGGGGGAAAATGTTACTTGGATTTCTACTTTTCAGTTCGTTTGTTTTCTTTCAAGTACATGTCTGAGCATCTGGCGATGAAATCTGAGCTTGAAATCATGATATGTACTTTTCAATCTCTGGCAAAGCAGGAAAAATGTCTCACACTTTTTATCATTAATGATTTGATGCATTTTTCATGTACTCTTCTGACTCCTTTTGTTGTGACAGCATTGTTCAATAATCTTAAATCAATTAGATGTGCATTCTGGAACCATTTATCAAGAACTAATCACTTGTTTAATTCAGTTGTATGAACTTCGGAAGTCTGTGTTTTGATTAGTGCAGCCTATCTATGAACTTCTGCCAATTTTGATGTGCTTCTCTTGAGCAATGTAAAGATAAATTATTAATATATCAGAGTGAGATTTAGCAGATATTGGCTTTTGAAGTTTTAGAAGTTTGCAATAGGTTTGATTGGGAGAGGAAATCTAGGAAAAAGAGAAAGCTGCGGTGAAGCTCTTGTGCGGTGAAGCTGCGGTTTGATTAGACGATATTGCCCTATTCTTACTGACCCAGTTGGTTTGCATTTGCAGGATTCCTGTCCCTCAGTTAAAAACATTCTTATTCTGGACTCTGAAGGGAAACGTGTTGCAGTGAAATACTATTCAGATGATTGGCCAACAAATATTGCAAAGTTGGGCTTTGAAAAATCAATTTTCGCCAAAACTATGAAAACAAATGCTCGAGCTGAAGGTATGTAATGATCAGGAACGTCTTAAAGATTGGTATTTTTTACGTAGAAAACAAGTTTGATGCTTAGTCTATTAAATGTTTCCCAGAGCAGCATGCTTCCAACTAAACCTGATGACATACTAGTGTATGTTGCATATATTGGTCAATTAGTTTAACTTAGTAACACAAACTGTGACGTCTTCAATAGATCTCTTTTTTTTTTCTAAAGAAAGGTCGGAAAATTTGTGTTGACTGAGAAATAGAATCATATTATTTTGATTTGTTCTTTTTTGGCTCTGAGATTATTGTTTTCTGCAATCGTCTCTGGTAATCACTCTTCCTTATCAAATTATTTTTTGTTGGACTCATATATTTTGGAAGTTGGCCTAAAATCATGGTAAATAAGATTGGGAAAAAGGTCACATGCCCTAATTTTCACTCCTAGTTTCTGTTGGTTTTGTTGACAGCATTATCAGGTATCGAATGACATCCCTCATGTTTGACCTTTCCAAATTCTTTTAGTTGTTGCAATATTTTTTTGACCTTTTATGGTCAATGATTCACATAAATTTATCGAAGATAAATTTGATCATCACAAATATTGTTAATTGTTAACAGTACTTTTCCAAACTCCTTGCGGGTGGGCAGCCATTTGTTGATATCTTCTAAGTTCTAAGAAAAAATTGTGCTTATTACATTGCCAACTGTTAAACTAAAACCAACATTTAGTGCAGACTTAGATCTTCTCAGTCTTTTCCTCAAAAATCAAAAACAAAAAAGAAAAATCTCTCGATAGGAAAACTTACTGTTATTTAAATTTGTTGTCTATTCACATATCTGTCTGACCATGCATTTAATTTCATGTTAACTGCGGAGTTGATGTCGGAAACGAGTTTAAGCATTTAATACACTTCTGTAACATTAAATGCAGCTGAGATAGCAATGTTTGAAAATAACATTGTTATCTATAAGTTTGCCCAGGACCTCCACTTCTTTGTGACTGGAGGTGATGGTGAAAATGAACTGATATTATCTTCGGTTCTTCAAGGGTTGTTTGATGCAGTTTCGCTCCTGCTTAGGTACTTCCAAAGGGCATAGCCCCTGGCATTGCAATTTATTTAACCATTTTTTATTCTTATTTTCAAGTATTTGGTTTGATCTTCTGTTATAGGGGCAATGTAGAGAAAAGGGAGGCGCTTGAAAACTTGGATCTCGTTCTTTTGTGCTTTGATGAGATTGTTGATGGAGGGTATGTAAACTTACAGTTTTTCAGCGTACTTAAACTTTTTTCTTCTGCATCCAAGATGAAGAGTTTTGGATCAAGTACTGGATACCCTGTTGCCGCCAAAACTGTAAATGGTTTTACTTAAGTTATTTAGGTAGACTGAACCCAAACTTGACCAAAAACGGTAGGTACAACCTGAAACTTCGCATACATGCCAGTAAAGGGGGGGAGAGTGGGACCTAAAAATAATGAGGAAATAAAGAAATCTGGATATGACGAAGATCAAATTCTGCTTAATTTTTTGCACATGCATGGATTATCTAGTGTATGATTATTTTCTTTGTTGCAAACTAAATGGTCAGTGTTAGAAACACTTTTTCGATACTTTGAAAAAGGGTTTCTTATTGAATCTGGTTGCGGTTTTGGGACAGGATCATACTCGAAACTGATGCCAACGTTATCGTGGGTAAAGTGACAAGCCACAATATGGAGGGAGATGCCCCCTTGTCTGAGCAGGTCTCTCTCTCTCTCTCTCTCTCTCACTCTGATACACACACATCAATGCATTGCAAAATATCGTAGTAATTAGTTCCGTTTCTGAACAGAGAAATTAGGCCAGATTGGCAATTAAAATCCTGAGAAAGTCATTATTAAAACTTTTTAAATCTGATTAGCGTTGTAGTAACTTGACTTGACTCATTTTGATTGTCTAGTGCTACCCAATTTGGTATAATGGCATGCCTTTATTGAATCGAACTCTTATATTTCAATTTTGTTGACATTTCAGACATTCACTCAAGCATGGGCGACAGCTCGTGATCATTTGACGAGAACCCTGCTAACATGATTTCTTTCTAGAACCTGAGGAAATAAATTGGACTTCGTTCCTTATTAGACACCATACAGCACTTCCATTTCTGCCCTGCGCTGTTACTTGTAAGACAATAATTTCAGCAATCTGCGTATTCATTCAGGTGACCTTTGATTGCTTCATTGATTTGAAATTATATCCATATATTGAAGCCCATTTGGCAAAGTCTTTTGGATTATGAGCCCCGTTTCTTTTGCCTATATTGGTTCGTGAAAACGGAGAGAAATGTACGAATGGGAACGAAAGGCAGGCATTAAAATCCCACTCATGTTTGTAGTTTGGTGCGAATTTCGAAGAAGACTTGCTGCCTTGGAATAGAACAAAAATGGCTTCCTAGAAAACGAAATGTGGACCCCCTCACCCGTTGACGCTCTCTTTTTGGGTAATCTGATAAGCATTAGCTTGAAATTCATTCTTGTGTTAAATGCAAAATGGGTGTCATTACTGATAGCATGACTCCTTTTGGTCAATTCTAGGAAGCAAATCAACCTGAATCCTACGTAACGTCTGGCTGGCCCTAGAAATCGTTTCTGGCACGAGGGATTAGGGTTTGTGAACTTTTTCCAATCTGTACATTCTATATAAAAAAAGAAGCTTTTTTAGGACAGAAAGCTCACAAAGCCTAGGCTGACAAGATGTACTTGTTAGTTCTTATAATTGATGTACTTGTTAGTTCAGGGGCTCTTCTTCTTGTCAAGTTTCTTTTTTTTATAAAAAAAAGGAACAATCTTTGAGGTGATTGGAAGGAAAAAAGAGAGGTAGACACTTAGGCCAACGTGGGTCTGGCTGGTCCTGGATGGACTGCTTCTCCCCCGTGTCTTTCTTTCGGAGTCCGATTTCTTACCAGCTCGTTCCCGATCATGATGAAAGGTTCAATTTTTCCCATCAAATGCTGCGCCTTCTGGAAATATAAATATAGGAAGAGGCGGCCCGGACTTCCTGGCACTGTTTCAGATTTCAAGCAGGAGAGAGAGAGAGAGAGACCCTCTTTCTCTGCAGGCCTAAACCCCTGCCTCTGTCTTTTCGTCTGTCCAGATAGACTCTTCCCTCTCTCTCTTTGGACTTTTCTTCCCCCCCCTGAGTTTGTGATCTGCGACTCCAAGCTTCTTCCCATTTCGTTTCTGCCGTTTCTCCAAATGGGTCTCTCTTGAGTTGAGCAGAGGATGGAAAGGGCCGCCCATTCCAGGTATCTTTTCGCTTCTTGTTTTTTCTTCGCGTCCGCTTTGGGGGCTTCTCTTTCTGGGTTTCTTGGATCAAACTTAGGTCGCGTTTAATGTAATCTTGCGCATACCAGCTTCAGCTGCGCATTATCAGATTTTCTCCTTTTCTTCTGCCTTTCCCCTCGATTCTCTTTTCTCTTGTTGGGTATCGGAGATGAATGCTCCATTCATGGTTTCTGGGTATCTACATTAGGATCTACAGTCAATGCCATCTGGAATTGTCTTAAATTCTTTATTTTCTTGGGACTTTGTCAATTTCGGTTCTTTAATTTCTTAAATCTGGCTGTTACATTTTTGTCCTCTATATTTGAAATTTGAATGCAGCTCGTATAAGATGCAGTTCTTGAATGTCTCCATTTTCCGGTCCCATTTTTCTCTTGTCAATATTAGGTTAAAAGTATTCCCAGCTATGATACAATGGCGGGTATTTTACATCCTTTTTTCCTTTGACCTTAGATGAAGATATTGGCCAGCTCAAGCAATTTTGTAGGAGAGAATATTTTGTCTTCTCCAAATATCAAAATACTTTGAGTTGCATTTAGAGGAATGGCGGGGGGAAGAATAAGGGCCAAGCTCCGTCGGAGCCACCTTTATACTTTCTCATGTATGCGGCCAAGTACAATTGATGAGGATCTTCATCTGGTTCAAGGCCCTGGCTACTCTCGAACTGTACATTGCAACAATTCCAGTCTCCATCAGAAGAAACCTCTTAAATATTGCTCAAATTTTATATCAACAACAAAGTATAATGTCCTCACGTTCTTGCCAAAAGCCCTCTTCGAGCAGTTTCGAAGGGTTGCCAATTTGTACTTTCTTTTGGCTGCAATTTTGTCTCTAACGCCAGTTGCACCATTCTCAGCCATGAGCATGATTGCTCCTTTGGCTTTTGTTGTTGGGCTCAGCATGGCAAAGGAAGCTCTCGAGGACTGGCGAAGATTTGTGCAAGATATGAAGGTTAATCTCAGAAAGGTGTGTGTTCATAAAGGAGATGGCATTTTTGGTTATCGACCGTGGCATAAAATTCTTGTTGGCGATGTGGTGAAAGTTGAGAAGGACCAGTTCTTTCCTGCCGATTTGCTCCTCTTATCCTCAAGCTATGAAGATGGTATTTGTTATGTAGAGACTATGAACTTAGATGGAGAAACGAATCTGAAGGTGAAGCGATGTTTGGAAGTGACGTTGTCATTGGATGATGATGGATCTTTCAAGGAATTTTCGGGCATGATTCACTGTGAAGATCCAAATCCAAATCTTTACACATTTGTAGGTAACTTTGAATATGATCGTCAGATTTATGCTCTCGATCCTGGCCAGATTCTTCTGAGAGATTCAAAACTAAGAAACACAGCTTATGCTTATGGTGTGGTTATATTCACTGGTCATGATAGCAAGGTTATGCAAAATGCGACAAAGTCTCCTTCAAAAAGAAGTAGGATAGAAAGGAAGATGGACAAAATTATTTACATTCTTTTCACCCTCCTTGTATTGATCTCATTGATCAGCTCAATAGGCTTTGCCGTGAAGACAAAATACCAAATGCCAGATTGGTGGTATTTGCGACCAGATCGCTCCAGTGCATTATACGATCCCAAACGGCCTGCCTTATCTGGACTTTTTCATTTGATTACTGCTTTGATTCTTTACGGGTATTTGATACCCATCTCCCTTTATGTTTCGATCGAGGTCGTCAAGGTTTTGCAAGCAACCTTCATTAATCAGGATATACACATGTACGATGAAGAGAGTGGGAATACTGCTCAAGCACGGACATCAAATTTGAATGAGGAGTTGGGCCAGGTGGACACAATCCTGTCCGATAAAACAGGAACTTTGACGTGCAATCAGATGGATTTTCTAAAGTGTTCGATTGCGGGCACTGCATATGGCGTGCGATCTAGTGAAGTCGAAGTTGCTGCAGCAAAACAAATGGAGGATGATCTTGAGGAACAGGACTCTGACTTTCCCAACAGCCGAAATAGTGGCCTGCTCAATGGAAGAAGAAGGTCAGAAATTGAACTGGAGACAGTAATAACTTCCAACAACAAGCAGAGTCAGAAATTTGCTATAAAGGGTTTTAGTTTTGAGGATAGCCGGCTAATGGACGTGAACTGGTTGAAGGAGCCGAATCCTGAAGTCATTCTGTTATTTTTCCGCATATTAGCAGTTTGTCATACGGCAATTCCAGAGCGTGACGAAGGGAGTGGTGGCTTAACTTATGAAGCTGAGTCGCCTGATGAAGGTGCATTTCTTGTTGCTGCCAGAGAATTTGGTTTTGAGTTTTGTAAAAGAACTCAATCGAGCTTAATTGTCCGCGAAAGATATTCTTCTTCTGGCCAAGCAGTTGAGAGGTAAAAGGAGCGATTCAGTCTTAAGAGCCATTTTCCTTAAATCACTCGTCTTGAATTCTTACTGCAGGGAGTACAAAATTCTTAGCCTCTTGGATTTCACCAGCAAGAGAAAGCGAATGACTGTTATTGTTCGAGATGAAGAGGGACAAATTCTTCTTTTGTGCAAAGGGGCTGACAGGTCAGGATGTGATCTTTTTGTTTCATTTAGTGGGTGGTTTTGGAAGATTATGGAGAATATTCATTTAGCTCAGCTATTAAACTTTTTCTCACTTTTGTGGGTCAATCTCTTATTCCTCTGCTTTATATCACAGCATCATTTTTGATCGATTAGCAAAGAATGGACGAATGTACCAGGATGTGACCACTAAGCATTTGAACGAATATGGAGAAGCTGGATTGAGGACGCTAGCTCTAGCTTATAGAAAGCTGGAGGAGTCAGAGTATTCTGCTTGGAACAGCGAGTTTCAGAAAGCCAAAACATCAATAGGTGGTGACAGGGAGGCCATGCTTGAACAGTTATCGGATATGATCGAAAGGGAGTTGATTCTTGTCGGTGCTACTGCTGTGGAGGACAAGTTGCAAAAAGGAGTATGTATTTCAATCTCATATGGATTCTTAATATGAATTTGATGAAAACTTGGAAAGTTACTCTCTTTCTTCATCTTAGGTGCCTCAATGTATAGACAAACTCGCTCAAGCTGGGCTCAAGATCTGGGTTTTGACAGGGGATAAGATGGAAACTGCTATCAACATAGGGTCTGTCTCTTGTTAGTTTTTTTAAAATTCCAGTTCTCTTTCTAAATTTATAATTTTAAAAAATATTTGAAGTTTTGTTTGTATGTTACAGGTTTGCTTGCAGTCTGCTGAGGCAAGGTATGAAGCAGATATGCATAACATCACAGTCAGACAGCTTAGCCCAAGATAGCAACGAGGTTCCTCTCTTTTCCGAAAGGAGGTGTAAAATTACTTCAAATTGTTTTTTCTTTAGATTGTTCTGTTGCTGTTTGTCAGGCTGTGAAAGAAAATATCACAAACCAAATTGCCAATGCCTTGCAAATGATCAAGCTAGAGAAGGATCCACATGCTGCATTTGCTCTTATTATCGATGGGAAGACCTTATCCTACGCATTGGAGGATGACATGAAGCTTCAATTTTTGGGATTAGCCGTGGGTTGCGCTTCTGTTATCTGTTGTCGTGTATCGCCCAAGCAGAAGGCGCTGGTATATTCCGTTTAGTTTTTCTCATGAACTATGCTCATGAAATGTGCTCTCTTTTGAATTCTGTGTTGAATTCAGGTGACTAGATTGGTGAAAGAAGGCACAGGAAAAACGACCTTGGCGATTGGTGATGGTGCAAACGACGTTGGAATGATCCAAGAGGCTGATATTGGCGTTGGCATCAGCGGCGTGGAAGGTATGCAGGTTGGTAACCCCACAAACCTCACTTTTCATGTACGATGAAAATGGTTTTCTTGCTTTCTCTGGCTAAGCTGCCAAATCTTCGTAGGCTGTGATGGCGAGCGACTTCTCCATCGCCCAGTTCCGATTTTTGGAGAGGCTTCTTGTAGTCCATGGACACTGGTGCTATAAGAGGATTGCCCAAATGGTATGCACAGTTGGTCAAAATGCTTCTCCTTTCGTTCTTGGTTTTATCTCGTCGACTTTACTTACTGGTAGGTTTTGCTTACAGATCTGCTATTTCTTCTACAAGAATATTGCATTTGGACTTACCCTCTTCTACTTTGAGGCATTCACTGGTTTTTCTGGGCAATCGATATACGACGACTATTATATGCTTTCGTTTAATGTCATTCTGACCTCGTTGCCCGTCATCTCACTCGGAGTTTTCGAACAAGACGTTCCATCTGAGGTTTGCCTACAGGTGAGCAATTATTTTGCCTTAAAGTACATAGTTATGCAGTGGTTGACGGTTCGAAAATTGTCTTGCACAGTTTCCGGCGCTGTACCAACAAGGGCCGAAGAATTTGTTCTTCGACTGGTATAGAATCTTTGGTTGGATGGGGAACGGGCTTTATTCGTCGCTCATCACTTTCTTCCTCAGCATAATCATCTTCTACGACCAGGCTTTCCGGGCCGGAGGGCAGACTGCGGACATGGCGGCAGTGGGGACGACGATGTTCACATGCATAATCTGGGCCGTAAATTGCCAGATCGCCCTCACGATGAGCCACTTCACGTGGATACAACACCTTCTCGTCTGGGGCAGCATCGCCATGTGGTACCTCTTCATCTTGCTCTACGGCATGATGATCGTCTCGGGAAATGCATACAAAATCCTCGTCGAAGCTCTTGCTCCTGCCCCGATCTTCTGGGCCACGACGTTGCTTGTAACGGCCGCCTGTAACCTCCCTTACCTGGCTCACATATCCTTCCAAAGATGTTTCAACCCGATGGACCACCACATCATTCAAGAGATCAAATACTACAAGAAAGACGTGGAAGACCGGCAGATGTGGACCCGGGAACGCTCCAAGGCCAGGCAAGAAACGAAGATCGGGTTCACAGCCAGGGTCGACGCCAAGATCCGGCAGCTTAGGGGAAGGCTGCAGAAGAAGAGCTCGACTCTGAGCATGTAAGTTGTGGGAAGTTTTTATCGAGTCCGAGGTTGATTGGTTTGAGGTCGTGTTTTTTTTTCGAGTTTTCGATCGCGTTGAGTAAGCTGGGAAGTTCGGTTCGATACAGAAAAAAGCTTTGATCCTTGGGATGTACAATATTTGTAAGTGACATGAATGACGTCAATTTATCCCAAACATTATAGTATAAACGTGACATTTGCGTTTTGGTTTGATCCTTCTGTCTTAATCGGACGGTCTAAAACTTGCCACTGCCTGGTCTAACCTGGATATTTACAAGTGGTTTTAAATACGCAGCGAATACCCGGTCCAGCAAGTTCGACCAACCGGGTCAACAACTGTGTCCACGTGGCAGGTGCGGATTAGTCGAGAAGGAACGGCGTCGTACTGTGAGTCCTGAAAAAGTTTGGGGGAGGGTCGATTGGATCAAAGCGGTCGACGATGCCTCCCCTGCCTCCTTCGCTGCCTTCTCCCTTCGTCTATGTCTTCTTCCTCCTCTATTTCTCTCTCTAGACCTCTACTTCCAGACCCCAGGTTTTCCGGCTATCTGCTTCTTCCTCCTTCCTTTCTCTCCTTATTTTCCTTCCCCTTCCGCCGATTTTTCGCTGGAGGTTTTCGTACCCGTTCGGACCACTCGGACGCTATCCAGGCCTCCCTAACGCTTTTTCTTCTTGCCCTGGATCATTGAGAGTGTTCATTTTGCCTTTGGTTGCTCTCTGCCGGAAGAATTTTTTCATGGAGCCTCAAATTGGGAACAAGTTTCGACTCGGTCGCAAGATCGGTAGTGGATCTTTTGGCGAGATATACCATGGTCTGTTTTCTCTCTCCCTCTTTTTTAGTCGTGCTGGTTTTTCTGATTAGTAGTTGTGATTGAAAGTTCGTTTTTTTACAGGTACCAATATTAAGACGAATGAAGAAGTTGGGATTAAGCGCGTGAGTGGAGTTTTTCTAATTTAATGAAACTAAGCTTTTCCTATTTCTTCTGTTTGGGGTTTTTTTAATGCTCTTTTGAATCAGACTGTTGAGACTTTGATCTTTTGTGCTTTAGAATTAACCAAGTTGTTTGGATGTGCATAACCTGCGATCATTTCTTACTAGCAGGTTCATTTTGACAACGATAAATCATTATTCAGAGCTTGCTCTTAAGTGGTTTTTTCTGTTTCAGGAAAATGTGAAGACTAAGCATCCTCAGCTGTTGTATGAATCGAAGTTATATAAAATACTACAAGGAGGAAGTAATGCATTTTTTCATTTTCCATATAAACAAATCATTTTTTTCCATTTCATCGAGACAATAAAACAATATGAATTCAACCTGGGCACCCTTTTTTGTGAATTTCGCAGCTGGGATTCCAAATTTGAAATGGTTCGGTGTTGAGGGAGACTATAATGTTCTTGTGATGGATTTGTTGGGACCTAGTCTTGAAGACTTATTTAACTTCTGCGTCAGGAAGTTGTCGCTCAAGACTGTTTTGATGCTTGCTGATCAGATGGTGGGTTTTATTGTATCTATGATTTACTTTTTCATTTAACTCCTACAAGTTTTTGGCTATTTTTCGTGAATTTATCTTATCTTGTGTCAGATCAATCGAGTTCAATTTGTTCATTCCAAATCATTTCTACATCGGGATATCAAACCTGATAATTTTCTTATGGGCTTAGGGAGACGTGCAAATCTGGTTCTATATCTAACATTTTGTTTTCTTTAATTTGATTACTTCATTTTCTTTATTTTGACTTAATTATGTCAATATTCTGTAGGTTTATATGATTGACTTTGGTCTAGCCAAGAAGTACAGAGACTCCGGAACACATCAGCATATTCCTTATAGGTTTGGTCGTATAAACTAGTTTCATATTATTAAAAATAAAATAAGTTTGTTTTCGTGGTTACTGTTATACCAGCAATCTCTTTTTCTTTTTTCCTGTGATGGTAATATTTTAACTCTGTGGATTGCTCTGACAAGATTAATCCAAAAGATCATAAACTTATAATTTGGTCAATTATTTCTAAAAAAATTTATGTGCTGAAATATGCTTAAACTATTCTTATTATTTGAATGTTTTACCACTGTTGAATTTTATTTCTGTTCTTGGCATGATTGTATGGGGCAGTTTTTTAGAGAGAACAAGATTTTGCAGTGGATTTACCTTCAGAAAGCAAGTGACCATGAAAATGAAACAAGCATTTTGAAATTCGCATGTTTTCCCATTTATGTTTTAGATATGATCATTTTGAAAAGGCTGTAGTTATTCTCCTTGAAAGCATCAAGCTTACTTACTGTTGCATTTCTACGGAAAGGATGTTGTTTTAATAGTCAGCTTTATAGCTTTTCATCTTTGGTTTTTTTTACTAAGTTGTGCTTGATTCTTGTCACTCTTATAAAATAAAACTATGTTTTTATGTGTTACAGAGAGAATAAGAATTTGACTGGAACTGCGAGATATTCTAGCATGAACACCCATCTTGGCATTGGTAAGCGCTATTCAGTCTCCTGCTTTTCTTCCTCCTAGAAAGGCAGAAAGAGAGATTTCGTCTGTTATTCTGGTGTTTCTCCTCCGATGTCTGTTATATGTGGGAAGACGTAGCTAATTCAATTCCACGAGAATTGTCATGTGGTGTTTAATTTTAGAACAAAACAAATATTCGAAGTATATGTTTGTTCATGGGTTTAGTTCTTATTTTTTTTAGTTTTTTCTTATTCATGGATTTAGTTCTTATTCTATGGAGTTTTTTCTTTCTCAGAACAAAGCCGTAGGGATGATTTAGAATCACTTGGATATGTGCTCATGTATTTTTTGAGAGGAAGGTATACATTTTTTGTCAGACAACTATCATCATATTAGTTCCCTTTTTTATGGATTGCATGGTTATTACTTGGCTCCTTTATAGCCTTCCATGGCAGGGACTGAAAGCAGGAACTAAAAATCAGAAGTATGAGAAGATAAGTGAGAAGAAAGTATCTACGTCTATAGAGGTATACGAATATATAAAACTTTAAAGTTGTGTTTTCATGTCTTAAGTTATATATTTTTGACTTACTGAATGCATGTGATGGTCATTTCATTCTGTTCCAGGCCTTATGTCTTGGCTACCCAACAGAGTTTGCTTCCTACTTTCATTACTGTCGATCGCTAAGGTTTGATGACAAACCAGATTATTTGTATCTAAAAAGACTATTCAGTGACCTCTTTACTCGAGAAGGTGCATTGTTAGTAAACATCATACCTGTTTCATCTCTTTTCAGTCTTGCCTGCTGTTTTAATCAGTTATTTTCATCTCTTTTCAGGCTTTCAGTTTGATTATGTGTTTGATTGGACTATTTTGAAGTACCAGCAGTCTCAAATAACTACGCCTTCTCGTCCTATTGTAAGTGATTTAACTTTATTTTGTTTTTTGCTAGTGGATACACGTAAACTGCAAAATTATACTCTGGATAATATAAATTTGCAGAGTGGTGCTGGACCTAGCTCTGGCTTACCTCCTATTGCTGCAAATGCTGATCGACAATCAGGTAGTTATCTATGTATTTCTCAGTCTTGCGTAAAATTTGTGCATCAATGTACTCATATTTACCGAAAAAAAAGGAATAGCAAACGCATTTGAGAGAAAACATCTCAATCTCTAGGTGCGTTTTGAAGATAAACAAGTGATATTGATTCTTTCTTGTGTTCTTCCATTCCCTACCCAATTACTCTATCCAGTTTAAAATCCTACCACCTCTCACCGACCTCTTTCTCTTCTATAAAAGTTTTATGTGCTTATGATACTTGTATGACTGATTGTTAAACTTTATTGAAGGCGGGGAAGATGGAAGGCCTACTGGTTGGTCATTTGCAGATCCCTCTCGCAGGAGAAGCTCTGGACAAGTGAAAGCTGGAAGTTTCTCTAAACAGAAAAGTCCCGAGGCCAATGATCCAGTTGTTGCTAAAGATTCTTCCGTAAGTACTTAGTTTTGATTATGTATACTTCTGTTTTTATCTACGTTCAAAGTTAGAGCAAATTAGTGTACTTGAGTCTTGTTGCTGTTGATGATTTAAACTCTGTGAATTGATTGGGGTGATGCAGTTTCCGAATTTCAATATCTTGCGATCTAGCGGATCATCAAGACGACCTATTATCTCTGGCAGCCGTGATGCATTTCTGTATGGAAGTGAATCCGACCCTTCTCATCCCCAAACTGCTGAATTCAGCCCGGGACTCATCAATAAAGCTTCAAGTGGGCGAAAAAGTTCACCCATCGTGTCCTCTGAACACAAGCGGGCACCTTCAGGCAGACATAGTTCAAACTTTGAGTCCACTCTAAGGGGCATCGAGGGTCTTAATTTCAACGACGAGAAAGCGACCAAAGGCGAAAGAATGGAACAAAGAGAGGTGAAAGATAGACGGATAGGCCATAACAGCGTACTAGAAAGCAAGTTCCCCAATGAGTGAGTTGACCTGTGTTGTTTTATTCAGTTATTTTTTTAATCCATCTAACATTTGTGGATTTTCTAGCCTTGTTACGAGTGAACCACCCCAAATGAAGAGTGACAATTATCTCCACCCTGTTTGGATTTTAAGTCCGGCTTTGCACCGGCACCTCTATTACTGCACCATCAAGTCTTATCCTCTGTATGAAGTTCAATTATAGCTGCACATTATATACATAGATTCTTACCTCAAATTGATGGACTTGAGATCATCACAGGCCTTGCAATGGCAGCCGAACTGGCTTGATAGTTGTAAATTCAAGGTTTGATCATTTATGCATGTCCAGGAAATAAAACTTCCAACAACTTGTTGCAAGTGTTACAAACAAAGGGGCAGACGGGCCTTTTTTCAATTCATGACTTAAGTTTATGGACAGTTGTATGATAAAAGATCAGCTTGATTAATCGCATGTTTACGTGTAAAGTGAAAATCTGTGTTGTCCTTGTTCTTGAGCATAAAGGGCACCTTTTGTGATGAACATGCAACTACTTTGGCTCCTCTATCGGTAAATGTGTGACTATTTCACTCTGAAATTAAAAAAACTATTGGTAAAGGAAGATAGCCTAATGCTTGTTTCCAAGCATAAACAGATTAATTCTGGTTTCAATCCAAGAATCACATAGCAATCTTACGCAGATTAATTCTGGTTTCAATACAGTTTCAGTGTTTGGCTGGAGAGGATAATAGAGTTCTTATATTCTATGGCCTTCATTGATAGCAATGGAGGAGATGATAGAGAGCTTGTAATACTTCCAGAGTACATGGCAAACCTGTCATTTCTTGGAAGCCAGCTCTTTGAGCAGGTCATGTAGAGAATCGTCTGCTTTTATGTGTGCAATCCATCTGGCTTTGATGCGGATTTGCTCAAGCCCCTGTTTCAATTGCACAGCTATTGAAGTCACCACCCGTGTCTCGAAAAATGCTTCTGCCTCTTCTGCCTCTTCATCGCTACAAAGCTTTTAAACGGCCAAATTCGCATTTGAGTTTCGAAAAATGTTTCTTGAAAGACAAGCATTTAGGAGATGATGTTAAAGATTTAGTAGCAGTTCAATGGCCAGAATCTCATTAGAGTTTGAAACTTATTTCTTGAGAAAACAAACATTTAGCAGATGTAGCTTAATATTTAGGATTTGGTGCTTACCTGAGTAACGAGGCGCACGAAGTAGCTGAGCAAGAGGGCACTACCATACTTGTTCACAATGAGATCCCAATTCTCCTGCATTCATTCCCAAACACAGCAAAGCAAATGTTTTAATTTGCAGTCTTGCTAGCTGCTTGCCAAGGAAATGCATACCTTCAACCATAACCATGCAACTTGGCGGCCTTCAAAACTTATTCCTCTGAGTCCATAAACAATGTCTTGTTCGCGAACCTAGAATGTGTGCTACTATCTCAAAAAACTGTAGAGTATGACAGAAAAGAAGCAAGTGTTTGTAATTGATCAGACAGTAGTAGTACCTCATCCGACACCAAGAAGTTCAGAACTTCGGTAAGTATATTTGGGTCAGGACAAGATGCTATACAACCTGTGCGAATTCAAAGATGGATTAACGAAGAACTTGGCGACTGATCTCAGTACAGTTCTTTTTCTAAGAAATTTTACGCAGGATATGTTCCTTCTCTTCAGCTCCTTCAGCTCCTCTGTAGACATTTAATAGGGACTCGAACCCAGTTCTGTTTGTGGAGCTTGCATTTCTCATCACAGCAGAGTAGACAGCCTATACTTGCAGTGACTTGCAATATCTCAGATTTGAAAATATTATGGGAGCGTAGAGAATTATGATTCTCACCTTCCTCATATCAGCTGAAAGACATGTGGTGTTCTTATCGTCTAGTAACGCTTGGAACCGTTGGATCGCCTCCTCGTGAGTTTTCTCGTCATCGAGAGTAACCAATGCCAGATAAACTTTGTCCCTCAAAAGAGCATTGACATGGCTCTCTCCTGGAATTGACTCCCAACCTAAATTTCTGCAGTTAAAAATTGATTAAAATGTGGGAGAAATCATTCAAACAAGATTTTCATGAACTTGATATCTAGAAAACAGTCATGATGCCGAGAAGAACTGTTTGATAATGATATAATCCAAAAGCAATGGAGTATAAGAACATAAGGCATAAGAACTAAAGGATACGTCTTCCATAACATAGTTGCTCTTACTTGGCCGAAAATTGGAGGATGTTGATGAAAAATTGTTTTAATTCTACGAGTAGATCGGGGATTGCTATGCTTGCAATATTAGCAAGATTTCTACACACCTGTCATAGGAAGTCAATTTTAGTTAAAAATATATATATCATTTGTCGATGCCATTACCAAGAAAAAACAACAAAATTCACATCGATTAGTCTTGACGCTACGACGTAATCGAGCTCTTTTCTATACGCATCCATCAATGAAAGCAAAGATGATAGTGATTCTTCACTGGCCTCACAAAGGGCATATGCATCATCCAAGATGCCTGAATTCAAATGGGGAAAGAGTGAAATTTCATTGACAAAGATAAGTTTTGTAAAACACAATTCAGTTTCCAACATATGTTAAGAGTTGGATACCAAATTTGTCTCTCTCCGACAAGCATTTGTTTTGGATTGCCCTCCGCAATCTAGTCGCCAGCTCAGCATCATATTTTCCTCGATAAAACCCACTCTGATTAGTGTTAATTTTGACCCACCAACTCTCACTCCATTCGCATTCACTTTTTTCGTCGTGCAAGGAAAGATTTTCATTGAATGAGTTTATCAGATCAGAAACATCAACTTGATCAATTTTCTTCTCCAAAAGAAAATTCTTGCAGTTCTGGCATGAACCCAGAGACAAGGTGATTGGAACAATCCACTGTCCATCAGATTTAACACCAGACAACGAGAACTGCGACTGAAAATCCAAAATAATGTCAGATTTGCTATCGTCTATCCTATAAGGCATTGTAGTTTACATTTTCAATCACTAACGAGTAAAATTAACTTGATAATTGAACCATAATAATTATTTCAATACCTGTTCAAGTTCCAAAATGTGATTGCTGGCTTTCACAGAAATGACTGGATATCCCTTCTCCTTTGTCCACGTGTCCATCATTAACTTTATTGGAACACCAGATTCCTCAGAGATTACATCCCACAAATCATCTGTCTTTGTATTTTTCCAGGCAAATCTGCTTATATATGTCCTAAGAGATTTCTGATTCACAAATATTCTCGTATTAGACTTAGTTACTTGGTTGAATGGTGGATAGCTTTCATACCTTAAAAATCTCATCTCCAATATAACTCTGCAGCATGCAAATAACTACAGATCCTTTCTCATAACTAATGGAATCAAATTGTTCTTCAACAGAACGTGCCGGGTGAATTTCCATCTGAACTAAAAAGGTGAAGTTTAGAGATTTCCTCTCTCAGACGAATCAAAACATTTCTCTGCAGTGATGCGAGATTTTCCTCGACGAATTCTTACCTCAATTGGATGAGATTCTTCTAACGAGTCCATACGTAGGCCCTGACTTGCCCCATGAAGAAATTGAGTCCAAATTTTCCATTCTGGATACAATTTGTCAGTTGCCATATAACTCACCTAGAAAAAAAAAAATCTTAATAAAAAAATATTTATAGCATATAAAGTTGATATACAACAAATTACCCACGTGGCAAACCCCTCATTGAGCCATAAATCATTCCACCATTCCATTGTCACAAGATTTCCAAACCATTGATGAGATACTTCATGCGACACAACTATTGTGAGCTGAAAAAAAAAACAAAGCAAATAATCTTCTCTACATTCTACTTCAAGGTGTTAGAGCCCATCTTCCTATGGTATGATTTATCAAATAGTAAATTTTGTTACTGAAGAAGTATGAAAATCTAATGTTTTACTCACAGTCTGCTTGCTAGCAGCAGCAGATCGCAAATCATCACAAAGCAGCAAATTTTCACGATATATAATTAGCCCGTAATTTTCCATAGCTCCACCAGAAAATTCAGGGACAGCGACCATGTCCAACTTGGGAAGAGGATAACTCATAGAGAAATACCTGAACAACAGCACAATCAGCAAAATTTGCAAACTAGAATACGAAGAAAATTTCTATATTATTCATTTTTACCCTACACCTCAGAAAGAATTTTTTCTTTTTGACTATACAACATGAGTGTACCTGTCTGCAACCATTGGTTAAGGATGTGAATCACTTACTTAGTAAAGATTTCGAGCACCTTGACAGCAATATATAGCGCATATCTTCCTGTTTCAATTCTGGCCTCTATTGGACAATATACGCCTACCTTTGTCCCTACATGAAAACCGTGAAAGAAACAATGTCGCTGAAATGAAAGTAACGAGAGAAAAAATGGAGATTGGTCAGCTGCATATATTATTGTTTATTACTTCTCTTTCTAGTCACAAATCTAAAACTCCAAACAGTAAATAATGATTAGAATTCAGAATTGTGCCTTGGCCGAATTACCTTCAGCTGTCCGATCTTCAATATAATCAAACAAGCCAATCACAAAAGCAACCAAATAGGTAGACATGATTGGAGATTTCTCGAAAGACACAGTCTTAATGTCCCCATTAAGCTTTTCCTCAATAATAGGCATGTTTGAGAGGGCCATTAAGTCAGATGGCACGTCCAATGTTATTTTGAAGGTGGCCTGTCAAAAATATGGACGAAGATATAGATACTGTAGAGGAAGAAGCAGGAACAAAGCTCATCACCTTAAGAGCAGGTTCATCCCAGCATGGAAAGCATCTTCTAGCATCCACTGGTTCAAACTGAGTAGCCGCCATATTCTTCTTCACCCCTCCCACGTTATAGGCACTGTTTAAAAAAATAACCCCAGTTTTCAACTTGAACCCGTAGTGGATTTAAGAAGGTTAACAGGGAAAGAGACGATCACCATTTGTAAAAGCCTCGCAAGTGATTGTTGAGAGGGGCAGAAAACTCAATACACAAAACCCCTTCCCCGGCACGGAGTGTTGAATCGAAGAGCAGAACTAATATCTCATCCTCACTATCCACAATAACACGCGAAGGCTCGTGAATCTGCAGGACCATCAAACAAGCTGTAAGTTGCAGAGAATAAAATTGAGCTCACATCGCGGGGGAAATACGGTAACCTGATCGTCGGAGGCAGAGAAAGAAACTTGATGAATAGCCAGTTCCAAAGCATTCAGGACGATGGATCTTGTTCCTTGGACGATGCTAAGGTTGATTGCAACGGTTCCAGAGAACGTGCACTGAGACAGATCGGTCTTGAGATGAAGATCGTAGTGTTTCGGCACGGCGATCTTGGGCAGCCTGGTTTGGCCTTTGAACTGTTCGACATCCACCCTCTGCTCCATTCGCCTCTGTCTCGCACTCTCTGCAGCTGAGGTGAAAGCTTCACGTTCCGTCGGTCTCTTAATGGGAAGTTCAACGTCGGACTCGTGGACAGCTGATGATCAGAAACATAAGACGCGTTGAAAATTCAAATTGTACGACTATTCTGACTAGTGTCTTCGATGATCACTTACAAAAGCAAAGGAGAAGAGCACAAAAGAGATGATCATCCTCTCTCGTTTGCATGGTCTATTACCTTTGGATCACTAAGCTTGTATGCTGGTGTGATCCCTCGCACTCATAGCCTTTACACCTCGACCTGATAATTTGTAGAGGAATAAGTCACGGTGACTCAGTAGACTAAAGATAAAAGGCATTTACTTACGTCCACAAGGAGCTACACTACATTGGAGGTAATAACTCTCACACTGCGATTGCCAGAATTCAAATTTTAGCACTTGTTACTAACTCTACCATCTTTGAACTGACTAAGCTATGCCCGTGCGGGCTTCACTCCACTCTTCTTCTAACGAGGCTCAAGTATGATTTTGAATTTGTACTTCTTGTTACTCATTTCTTTGTTGTTTGTTCCTTTTGTGCATGTTAATTAAATCGTATCTAGACAATAAATTATTGAGATACTTTGTAACAAAACTACAATCTGCTATTATTATTATTTTTTTATTCTTTACTTTGAGCAAGTGTTGTGACAAGAAATTAATTTGTGATTATCGTGCTTCATCCTTGTAATTTTCTACTTCTGTCTCGATCTAGTGATTGACGAATTACTAACTTGTAACTTCTTCTACGGTATCCCCTCATTGGTTCTCCTACAATCTCAAACTTGAGATCTAATTTTACATCTTCAACATCACAACAAAGCATAACGACCAAATCATCGGTTTGCCACAGTCGTACATTGCAATAGGTTACTGAATTTGTACAACCCGAGAAATAAAAAATGTGAACGAGAAAGAAAATGTCGTCAAGGCCTCGTGATAACGAGAGAGATCCCATCAAACAGACGGGCCCTTTTCTCGCAACTTTATTATTACACCCCACCCAAGTTAGAAACCGGTTCGAGCAAAATGGCTAGTACTCTCGCCCTTTGTACGGCATTTCCTGCACCCACAAAATGGAAAATCCCAGCACGAAATCTAACATCACTTGTCTCGCATTCCAACGAACATCAAACAACAAAAGAAAACCATGCTAACCGGTTGGTAGCCTTGCATGTAAACAAGTTGTTGCCTGGGCTGGCCAATAAGCATCTGCTGCCCATACTGTAGGTGATAGATTAACATGATTAGGCTCTAACCTTCAGTTTAATTCAATAACTAAGCCAGAGGTACCTGAGGTCCATTGGGTTGAAAGTATGACTGAGGAGGTGGAATTGGTGCAACTGGTGGATTAAATATAACGGGCTGATGACCAACAAATCCAGGTCCAACCTGCAAACCCATGTACATATTAGAATGGCAGTGAAAAACAATGCAGTAGATAAGTAGCAAACAATTGTCTGACAAATCGATCTAATTGGTCTTCTACTAAGGGGAATGTGTATCCATAGAGGTTTTGTTTGGACAATTTAATACAACCAATCAGAACAAGATAATTCACCCTATCAATAAGACATGGTTTGTAACTTTTGGAAAATCCAGGTCAGAGTTGCCTACTTCCCGCTAAATTTGGCCCTTCTTTCTTAATCTTGTAATTGCCTTATGGATTTGCTTTCTACAGTATCTTCTAAGAATACCGAATTCTCAACACCAAACTTTTACATAACATTCCTTAAAAATCATAAAAAAAATACCACGTCATTAAATAAAAAAAGGTCGTTAACAGAGGTTGTTTTGAAAGTTCTAGAAGAAAATGCTTTTACAGAATGATATCTGTCATTGACATAAAAAAGTCTTTACCATTAAGGAGGTTGGTTTTGTAGTTCTAGAAGAAACATAGTAGTAACTTTTGGCAAAAATTTATCAGGTCTATTCAATTGAATGGATCATGGAGGCGTTCATCTGACAAAAAATACCCAAACAATAAAAAAAAAAATGCATGGGTGGGGCAAGAACGAAAGCTCTACAAGCCAATGAAGCTAATTCTTCAGACAAAAAAGAAAATAAAATAAAGAAAAAAAATCCTTAAAAACACAGAAAGGACGTAAGACATATAGCAAGTAAGCATGCCTAAAGATAGGAAAATTAATAAAAATAAACTAAATGAAACAAGCACTTCATATCAAGAAAATTTTAACTGAAAAAAACCCTTCATACCAAGAAAATATTAACTGAAAAAAAATCTTAATAAGTACTGAAGTACTTACTCCTACACCAAAAGGCATCCCATGGATATGAGGGACAGCAGGCATGTTGTTCTGATAATAGAATGCACCATCAGATAACGGCGATTGAGGTCTAATGGGTGTTTGAGATGGTACAAAACTCTTTGCATTGGGATTGAGTTTGAATTCCTGTAGAATGCATTTAAGGTGCATGGAAATTAGTTACACGTGAGATATCTAATTTTAACAAAGAGGAGAGGAACACTAACCATTTGGTCTTCATAATTATTCTCAAATAGTCATAATATTTAACTAAAAGAACTAATCTAGAAAGTTATTAACCTTCGCATGAGGATTCAGGGTTGATTTTTCAGAGGCCAAGGAACCAACAGATGAGCTAGGTGATAAACCAGGGCGACCAGAAATAGAAGCTGCAGCTGCACCATCAGAATTTGAAGAGGCAGAACTGCCTGGCCGCATGCGAGAGGCTGCTGTTTGTGTTTCTCCATTTGGTTTGCTGTATGAACTCTCCGATGGTGAAGTGTTCGAAGTGTTCGAAGTGTTTGTCAATGAGACATTAGCTCCAAAAGAGGTTTTAGGGAACAGTCCTTTAACAGGGACTCCATCGGATGACTGAATATCTGCACTTTTCACAATTTTTTTGGTTTTAAAACATCACACTATTTTACCATAAAATCATCAACGAATTAAGTTCATGTTTAATGTAACGATGGTTAATAAATACAATTTCTTGAAAGGACAAAGGAAAAAATAAACAAGATTCATAAAGTAGCATTTAAGAAACCATATGCCAAGTAGATGGATCAAGGTTCATACCTTCTTCCATTCAAGTGCTTATTCACAAGAAAGACAGATAATCAACAAAGGAATAAAATTTATAGGATATTATGAGTATTTTTTATGAAGGTTATTATTGTATTTTACATCAATTACAAGTTAGGTACTAAGAAATGGAGTAGAACATCACTAACCTTCAGGTTTTGTCAATTGATTATAACCAGCAACCTGTTGTATGAAAGCAAAGAAAAGGAAAAGGTGAGCCAGACTCAGATAAAGTTTCACAAAAGATGGAAAAAGTTATGAAGACTGAACAAACCCTATATTGTTCTGTCAACTCAGATGCGGTCTTTCTACCACCTGGAGCATTTTCCGGGATCCTAATAGTTGAACCCTTTATCAGTTTCATAGAAATTTTCTTACATTTATGTGAAGAACCAAAGGAAGCCAAAGAAAAAGGACATATTGGTATAAGACCTGTTTTCACTTTCCAAAGATGGGAAACTTCTTGGAGGAGGGTCAGACGCCAGTTGCATTGCATTCTCATCAGAACTAGAACGACATACATCTACCACAATTTTGGATTCCAAAGATTGTGCATGATCCTATTCACAGCAAAACAGAACAAAATGGACTGATGAACAACCCTCAAATAACACAGCCAAAATAATTTCAAACATAAGATCATCTGACAAATCATTAATCAGCCCACACCAAGTGGAGAACAGATATGATATATCAATATGCCTCATATACTTATTTATAAAAATATAACGGAGAATCATTTTATCCAGTAAGATATACAATATAACGAAGAATCATTTTATCCAGTAAGATATACAACCTTACTTATGCATATCAAAAGTAACAAGTAAAATACACCTTCATAGGCCAGGAGCCCGTGCCAAAAAAAGCATATAAAAATTATTATTAATTTTAAGGTAAAGCCTAACAGAAAGATTACTATTACTACATGAGAATCAATAAAATAGAACATCTGAATCCATTGCTAGCTGTATGACTAACTTAGCTAAATCAATCAGAAAAGGCTAAAGCAAATCACTTGTGGACCAACCAAAGAGGAAGAGATAGACGGAGGGCCATCTCTATCATTGCCCTTCCCAAAGATCAAATCAGTAGACCCCTTCGCCTTAGAATGAAAGGATTCTCCAAAGGTTCCCATCTTATGAGAAGCCAAAAATACGTCAGTATCCTCCTCATAGCCACTATCATCAACTATCACTCCTCGACCTACAGAAGAGAATCTGGTCTCCTCGTCAATATCAAGTTTAGAATGGAGATCAATGCCTCTTTCCTGAAAACACAAGACATCAAGCATTTATCATGAGCTTGGAAAGCGAATTGAGACAGAGCATTTATAAGTGAAAAGTTATAACAAAAGCCGCACCTCTGCTAAATGAAGATCTTGAGTTTCTTCACCCTCTATTTCTTTTGCTATTCTCAAAGCTTCAGTTTCTAATGCTTTCATTTGAGGACCTTTCTCAAGTTTTGTCGTATAAAGTTCCTCATCGTAAGTACTTTTTACACCAAACAATGTTTCATTTCTTTCGAACTGATCCCAGCTCCTTAAAAACCAAAGAAAGTTTTTAGTATAACAGTTAGGATCCAAAACATAGATACTTCTTGCAAAAGCATCAAAAGAAAACATATATATTTCCCATTTCGTAACTATAAAAATTGGAATTCTATGCCTCTATGAATTTACATGCTATCCTTCCAAGTTTCAGCCATCAAAAAGTGGACCAACCACAAATGAAAGGAAATAGCAAAGGTCACAAACTGACGACTTATGAAACCTGGATATAGTCCCTATCATCCAAAGGTGGCTTACAATTCAAAAATCCAAGAAAGACCAAAAGGCAAAAATTAAGGGGATAATAAAAGATTTTACACGATGTATTATAGCACTGGCTTCACATATGCATACATCATCACTAAAAGGTCTTGAGTTCCCAAATTTTGAAGAGTTAAATTTAAAATATTTTTCAATAATCATTAATACAATTTCACTACTGAAATCGTAACATGTTAAAAATACATCTGCAGATATATTACTGAAAAAATAAACTGAATGATCATTTTCACAGTAGATAAAATAAACGAGCAGCAACATCTTAAGATCCAAGCAATTGTGAAATGAAGATAAGAAAAAGAGGAAATTAAATATTTCATAATCTTTTACATCTATGTTTTTACTGCAAAATTATTGCACATCCTCCCCATCAAATGCTTCTGGCACAGTATAAATTAGTAATTGAATTTAATAAAAAAAAGAACATCCAACTGATCTACCTAGAGAAGATAATGTGGCAAAGCTACAGCAGAGTATTATTGATCATTAATAGTGGAAGAAGAAACATAGATTAGACATAATTGAGTAGCACAGCTAAATAAATTAGGTAAGGTTCATACGGGAGACAGAAAATAAAGTTAATGAGTAATTAAATTGTGATCCTATGCAGGAACTAAAATAATGATAAGTAATTAGCAAGATTAACAACCTATTCCAAGGGACATCAAATATGTTATCCAATTCAGGATACTGAGGATCATCTTCATCAGGGACCCATGGTTTAAGCTCTCGCTCCACTTCAACATGTCGAAATTGTGAAATGGAAGAGTCCAGCATAAACTCATGGAGCTTTTCATGGCAGATATCATTCATCAGACCATCCCTTGTTATGGACACATCCTGTCACCATTTTGCGTAATTAAATTATAGTTCTATTGAGTTAAAATAGATAGCCAGCATAATGCAAATTTATTTTGAATGCATAATCTCTTTCAACAGTAAACTAGTATTTAGTATCCCCTGATATGGAAAAAATTGCAAAATATTGCATAGTTTATATGCATTCTTTATTAACTACAAAGTAGCACTTATTATCTCAGGTTCTGAATTCCTTTAATTACCCAATTGAATTTCAGGCACAAGAGTTCATGGGCAAAAATTAATCTCTTTGATTACAACTGCTAAATAAAGAAAAAAATCGAGGATGCAAATAACAACCTTGGCTAGAACCTGAACAAGTTCCTCGGGAGGTATAATTAAAGTCTTTGAAGGGGCCTTATTAACGGACTCTGCAAACTTATGCCCTCGTAGAGTAGCATCCTTAGACAAATGTGCCGTTTTCAAAATGATTCCTGAAAATAATCAGAAAATGTGCATTTTGAAACCCATCTATCCATTTGAAAATTTCTCTACTTCATACAGTTAATAACCGAACTAGAAAAAGATATATCAGTGCATTTAGAGCTACGAAAAACATACCAAAATCTTTTTCAGCATTTGTGGCATGAAATATTCCAGTGTATTTAGAACCATTTTTGACCTGTACTTCTACATGATGCCCTATGAGGCATGTTGCTAAATATATCAATCGGTCGTTGGAAGGACTGTCACAGACTACAGTTTTTCCACCTGGAATCGCACCTGCATAGCCAGTAATCACTAGAAAGACAAGAATGAACTAAAGTATTTCTCACAATAATTTCTAAACAAGAGTCTCACCGTTGTTTGTTAGTTTGTTGAGATCGGACTTTCCAGGATAAAACTTGTTATCAACTCGAGATCCCAAATCTCTATCACCTCTTCTTCGGCCAAACCCATTGGCAGAAGGTTTGGAAGGTTGTTGTAAACTCATGTTTAGGACCCTATTTATTCCATTACACAGAAAGAAGAAATGCATGAAAAAAATGGTATTCTCAAAAAAGCTGATTGATGTAGCACCGAAATATAGCTTGAAAATTAATGGCATTCTCAAGACCAGTAGCCTTGTAAATATTCTCTGCATTAGCAAAAATTCGAATGAAGAAAAACTACAAATAAAAGCTCTCGATCGTCCTAAGTAGAAAACGCCCAAAGGACTTTTTTCAAATTCCTAACCAATCTACCCCTGCGGTTAAAGCATAGAATAAGCTCACGCTCCAAAAATCCTAACTCCATCAAACACGCAAACAAAAAGGCAAACGACGCGTACAAACCTACAATATATACTGAGAGCATAATCTCCGCAAACCTGAAATTAAAAGCGCGATCCGCGACTCAGTAAAGCTTAATCTCAAAGACGAACTACCCGCTTCTCCTGCGAGAAACTACTGATAGCTAAACGGGTTGAGCTCAGCAAGCTAGGGTTAAGAAACTCGAGTTTCCTCCAGGTGTGAGAAGGCAGCGAAACCAAATGAAGATCCAATCAATCGAGCGGGAGATGGAACAAGAGATTTTGAGAGGGAGAGAAGGGACGGTACTGGGATCGAGCAGCAGGGGAGAGTTTTGGGGAGAAGGAGGGCGCCTGAAAGAAGAGTAGATTTGTGCGACACCGATAGATTCGACTTCTTTCCAACCAAATTCTAATTGACCAGGAAAGGGTATTCCTGCAATTATCTCCATTACGAAGGGCATATTCAACTGCAGAGACTTTCCTCCGAGTTCTCGCCGTCCTTGCCGGCTCCGATGAGAATCCTAACCTTAGCCCTAATCGTTATTTCTTCTCCGTCAGCCTCTGGATTCGGTTGCAGGTATTTTACTGTCTGTGTTCGCTCTGCCTCTCCTCTAGTCATTTCTAGATGTCTTCCATTACGTCTCTGCAACTCCTCACTATCAACGGAACCATTCGTTTATAGAAACACATTTTCCTCCTCCGTCGGCGCTTCACCATTACGATTGTAGCCCGACCATAACAGTTGCCCCTGCTGCGCTAATTTCTGCTTTCGTATTTGTTTAAATTGTCGTGTCTGGTTTTCTCTGCATTGATTAGTATGCAAGCGATGATCGTAAGAATCAGAACAGAGGCAATTAATCATTAACATATTTGGAGATAAAATGGCAGTTTTAGAATCGAATTCTTATAGAATACATTGGCATACATTTTTTTGTTTTTCATTGTACACCTGAATGACACTGAATCATCTTGATTATCATCGATACCAGCCACTGTTGCTCCACCCACTTATTACCATCGACGTGCTAGTCTCACTGTCTTTTTGTATCCCAAAGACGAAATCTCTCGTTTTCATGACTCTTACACTCCGGCCCGACAGTTTATAAGGAGGTTAAATCACAGTGACTCAGCGACCCAGAGATATGAGACTTTTACCTGATATCCTATAAGGACAATGTGATGTCGTCATCGAACTCACAAAAATCAAACAAGGAAACCCGATGTCCCACAAATTTCAACCCAGCCCGTCGTGTATCGTGCAAGACAACGTAGCGTCATTTTCAACATGAAAACTCTCACAAAAACGGTATGCCCAGGTGCACCGAATACTTGCGAACCAAAAAAACGTGTTCCCAAATCAGCTTTTGAAAACTGTTGCACGAGGGTTCACACTCCAAATACTCTCCACCCAAAAGCCGATAAATGAACTAACCTTAGCAAAAACATGCATGGTTTCGTAGATACACAAGCGGCCAAGCAGGGCCCTGCAACTCGGAGCAGCCGCCACGATTTTAACCTTGCTCGATGAACCGATCCGTCTATATTTTATACTGTATTATGCACCTCGTTGGTACTATTATATTCTTGGCCTCCCTATGTTAGCTAGTTTGCCACATGTGACACTCTATCCTTCCTTATTTTATGATCAATGTCATTCGCTTATCTTCGGTGGTTTCGTTTTGCATTTTTGCCGTTGCCACTTGCGATTTCCATTCGGTTTTGGGTAGATTTTTCTACCGTCGATGTGTATCTAGTTTTATTTTATTTTTTGCGGATAAAGTCAGAGTTTCGGTTCCATTTGAGATGGTTTCGGTTTTTTGGTTTGTTTTAAGCAATAATTTAAATTTTAAGATAATTTCGTTTTGCATTATTGTGTTTTTAACTCGATTAATCACAATTCGCATCGGGAGATTGCCGTAAATAAATTGAAGCAACACAGTTATGTATGCAAAATTTGGTACAGATCTAGACGTTGAATTAATGTTCCAAATCGTGGGGTTGAATCGTAGAGAGGTTTGTTTTGAAAGCAAAACCGAGCGGATTAGAACAGAAATCGAATGGTTGAGTCTGGTTGAATTCCACCATTATTTGGAGCTACACAAGGACGACCAAGCAATCAACGTCAACCTCGGCCAAACAAACAAAAGAAATTCAACCATGCAAAAATTTCTCTCGTCAGTTTCTGGCCCAAGCCGCCACCTCCGTCTGCGTCGTAGAATATAAATCCATAAACCTCCAAATGATTCGCTGCAGACGTAGAAAACAACATCGGAGCAGTGGAAACGAAAGCGTCACGGTGTTCTCCGGCGGAAAAGCCAGTCCCGGCAAAGAGTCACGGTGGCCGGGAAAAGAGACGACGCTTAAAATAATCGAAAGAAAAACGTGGAGAATAATGGCGTTCTGGGAACTGTGCAGACCCATAATTTCAACCAACTTTCAAGGCGGAGCGTAGAGAAAGTTAGATCGAGAGAAAGCAGCCATGGCTGGCTCAGAAGGGCAGTTGGGGCTATAATTTATTCTTCGCTACCGCTTCCTCAGATGTTCTCTCCAGTCCACACACAAAAGTGGAGCCCTAAATATTGGAGGTGGCATCATAATCAACTAAAACAATTCTTAAACCCTACTTTATTCAGCGACATTCAGATTTTCTGTATTTTCTGATGAATTCAAGACGTCGTCTTGCGTAGAACATCTACTGTCTGTCCTGTTGTTTGGGCGACGGAGGGACCATTTCGGAGAGGAATCATTTTTTTCGTGGTTTTTGGTTCTCCGTACGCCATTTCCATTTTTCAAACCCTGACTCCTCTTTTATAGCAGTATATATACGAAGAAGAAGAAGAGAGTTTCCGAGAAGCAAACCAGCACGGACTTCTTGGCCTTTCTCTCTCCAAGCGGGAAGAGAGAGGAAGAGAAATGGGACGAAGCCCTTGCTGCGCTAAAGAAGGGTTGAACCGAGGAGCGTGGACGGCCATGGAAGACAAGACACTGAAGGAATACATAAAGGTTCACGGAGAAGGGAAGTGGAGAAATCTTCCCAAAAGAGCAGGTTAGTCTAGACTTCTCTCTCAACCCAGTAATTGGAATTCTAGAGAGAGAAAGCTAAAAGATCCGAATTCAGGTCTGAAAAGATGTGGAAAGAGCTGCCGGCTCCGATGGCTGAACTATCTGAGACCTGATATCAAACGGGGGAACATCACCGACGATGAGGAGGCGCTCATTATCAGGCTTCACAAACTCCTCGGAAACAGGTCTTTTCTCTCTCCTCTCTGCTCGTGATTTTCGAAGAACTTGGCCTAATTTGCAGAATCCATGGCAACTAAGAGGTTATAAAATTCGCAGATGGTCCCTGATAGCTGGGCGGCTTCCAGGCCGAACAGACAATGAAATAAAAAACTACTGGAACACCACCATCGGAAAGAAACTTCAACCTCATCAAACCTCCATTGCTACTGCTCCTCGAGCTTCGCCTAAACCTCCTCAAACCAACTCGGTTCAGTCAATGGCAGATCGCTCTCCGAAGAAGAACCCAAATCCAAGCGTCCTTCTGGTTCGAACCAAGGCAAGAAGATGCACTCGGGCTGTGACCATCCCCGACCTACCCATTGACCAGAAGGTTCAGAACACAGATCCGAGCTCCGCCATAGCTCCTCCCATGGTTTCCTATCCCATCAGCCAAACGACGGCGCCACAAGAGGCGAACGAACCAAATTTCATCATGGACTTGGAAATGGACGACAAGTTTCTGGCCGAGATCCTCAACATCGACTTCTCTTCGTCATCAAACTCCGACGAAACCCTTCTCTCCGACTTCTTCCATGAAACGCCATTCTCAGAGCCACTGGTGGGCTGGTTCCAAGAGTAAAATAAACGATCCGAAAATCAAGAACTAGATGTACAATAAAGCTACTTTACGATGATGTTAAATAATGTTCTTTTCACAAGACCTAGATCTACTCTTAACTTCAGTGTAGCCCCGACGAGGAAGCCACAGATTATGTCCTGAAACGAAAGCTTTCAGAGTCGCCATTGACGACTGTAATTCAACTCAAGCGTTCTTGATTAAACAAGGAAAAATGGCAAGATTAGCGATCAAATCTGCCTTTTTTTCAAACCCTCCCTCAATAATTTACCTCTAAATAATTGTTTTTTGTTTTCATGAGAGAGATCTTTCTTCTCATTCTTTATCTAACTTCCTCACCTAAACTTGTGTTTTTCTTCGAATATCACCACGTGCTTTATGCTCCCATAATTAAAACCCAAACAATACCTAATTACGATGATAATCCATACTTTATTCTCTGTGTCACGCTCTTAATGACACGCTGACATCCCGACAGTTCCAATCAATCAAGTCAATAGACTGGTTGCCATGCAGACTATTTAGTAATGATCAACTTGCTACGCTTTTCTTAATCGAACACTAATGACTATTTAAGGACCAGAAGAATGGTAATTAGAAGGGTAGTTAAGAGGGTAATCAGTGCTAATCACTGCTTAACCCAAGGGGGTGAAATGAAGGGCAATGAGATTGGCTATGTGAAAAAACATTTTTTTTGGTCTGTGTTTTAACATCGATGACTGGTTTTGACTAGCAGAGCTTAAGGTTTTGAAGAAGTCGAATTCGAATTTAGGGTCAAAGATGGACAAATCGTTTGTCAAATCTATGTACCGACGATAATTGCATTCAATGTTGGAAACAGCTTTATGTAATGTTAAGTGAATTATGTAATTTCATGGGTGGCAGAGTGGATTTGAATTCTTGGATGATCGAGCACGCATAAAGATTCAAACTTTACCCAAAATTTAAACGATCTGATTACATCTTATGATCCATCGTTTGCCTCTGGAACCCTACTTGAAATTCAAAGAATTTGCTGACCCATGCTAAATTATGCCCTTCGTCGGAAAAATCGAAGAAATCGTCGACGTCGAACTCCATTTTCGACGCCTGTTCTTTCTTCGCCGCCGGCTCTTCCTCTCCCTTCCCGTCCTCGGCGATGGCCCTCCTTTTAGAGCCCTCGGTTTGCCTTATCTTCTTGCTCAAATGAGAATTCCAGTAGTTTTTAATCTCATTATCTGTTCGACCCGGCAGTCTTCCGGCGATCAACGACCACCTGGCGAGATTTTAAAAACTCAGAAAAGAACTATTAACGTTTGATCTTCTCAGAGTTTTTGAATTTGTGTATGAAATCTAACCTGTTTCCGAGAAGCTTGTGAAGCCTGAGAATCAGATCCTCTTCCTGGTCCGATATATTGCCTCTCTTGATGTTGGGTCTCAGGTAATTCAGCCATCGTAGCCTGCAACTCTTCCCACACCGATCGAGACCTGCAAAGACCAGCGACTCGTGATTTGAAACTGGTTCAAGATCCAGTTTTTTTACTCGAACAAAGCTTAAAGACGAGGTATCACCTGCTTTGGCAGCAACTGATTGCCACTTTTTGGCACCATATGTGGCAATAACCTCGGCCAATTTTCTATCTTCCTCGCCTGTCCATGCTCCCTTGCTCGCTCCTCTTTTTCTGGGCTCACTTTTGCTACCCTCCACTGTCTTCATCGCTTGTCTTTTCCTCGAAGACCCCTCTGTCGTGCTGGAAGACATTATACAGACAGAAACAGGAGAGGGAAAGAGAGAGGAGAGAGAGGAGAGAGAGAGAGCTTAAGCAGTGAGATCTGGTGGGTGGTATTTATCATCTGGCGTTCCCGATCATATTATACATATTTTAGGAGTCTGAGAGAGAAAGATCGTCGTCCGCTCATGGGGGTCGATGATTGATAAATGAGAATGCCATCCATGATCAACTTTACTCCAAAAAGCTTATACCTTTGCTGTCTGCCATGGCCAAACCTGCTTTTCCGAGTAAACCAACAGTGTTCTCAGATTCATTGGATGCATAAAGATCATAAAGCTTCGCTCTTTGGATCTCCACTTTAAAACCCTATCCATAGCACAACTCCTAGTTTATTTTATCAACCTGGTTCCTCAAGCCTTCCACACATGATATTAAAAGCACGTTTACTCGTTGATTATCCATTTTCAAGAGGTGCCAGATCGTTCTTCCCGGTATTCCTCGCCGGCGACAGAAATTGACATCGGAATTCATGAAAAAAAAAGTGATCAACTTTTGAAGAACGCACGACGGATGGATAGGATTGGTGGGATAGTGACTTTAGCATTCGAGTCTCGGAGCTCATCATTCCCCATGATTAGGGCTCATCCCTGGAAATCAGCAAACCAGGTAGAACCAAGCCGGCGCCTTCATGGACGGCGAAAGCGGAGGAGCTTAAGGAGTGAGTAGCCGTGGCACAGACAAAGAGAAAGATCGCAAAAATGGGAATGTTAATCAGATTTAGGCATAATTACAGCTCCATATTAGACCATGATTGCTCCGTTTGCGTTCCAAATCATTGCAGCCACTCTTTCGTCGTCTTCATCATGTGGGTTTTATTCGATGAAGTTGAAATAATTGTCAAGATCAAAAGAGAATTTAGGTGGGATTTGACTTTCAACTCATTCAATGCATTGGCAGCCTCCTTTAAACTTGTTATATTTTGCTGTGAGGGTCACCACACCCCGACTCTGACTATTTGTAAAATAGTAAGTCACGGTGATTCAGTAGGCTAGAGATAAGAAATTTTTACCTGCGTCCACAAGGAGCTACCCCACATTGGAGGTAACAACTCCCACATTGCGTCTGGCAGGATTCAAACCTTGACAATTGTTACCAACTCTATTATTTCTGAACTGACTGAACTATGCCTATGCACGCTCTCTCTTTGAACTTGACCTTTTCATCTAGGGGCTCCAAAACGTTGCCAAATCGTGACACCACCCGTTTCCATTTCAAAAAATATTAACTTTTATTGTATACTTTTTCTTGAGGCGCCATTAACTTGTTTCGACTAGTAATTAATAACTAAAAATAGACTTATTTAACCGAGGATCTCTGTTCAATTCTAGATTGCATTTGTCAAGAATCAATCGAGATGGAATCGACTTGTCCGTTATTAAATATACATTAATAGCCTAGCCGAGTCTATTATGTTTAGAAACCGAACATAAACCAAACTGACTAGTTGAGTTCCAATGAACAATTGACAAGGATTAAACCAAACCGAACCAAACCATATTAATTTTTACATGGCCATTGTCTATGGGACAACGACATGGCCAATGTGACACTGGCTAGAGACGATTTGGGCCCGTCTAAAAAGACATGGGCCTAACAAGATGGGCTTGCTAAAAATGGGTTCCATAGCCCATACAACAATCAAAAGCGAATGGATACCGAGACGGGCTTCAAATTGCAGCCGAAAACTAATTGGGCCTTGAAAATGGGCTAATAAACCATCACCGTATTTATGGGCCTCCCGGCCCATGAAGGTGGGAAGGAGACAGAGGGAGAGCTTGTCTTTTATTTCGCAGTCAAGCTTTTAGATTTCATGGCAGCCTCTGCAAAAGTTTCAGAGATGAAAGAATGGCACGATCCCCAACCATGTCTGGGCATCAGCGCAGCAGCAGCTGCAGCAGCTGCAGCAGACCCCAGAATATAAAGACGACGAAGCGCCTTGGATTTTTCCGCCGCTCCTCTTTCCTTTTCGTTTCAAAGACCTCCCACTCCAAGTTTGGGCTCCAACAATCCCACCAAAAGTAAGACACAGATTGAGCTGGGTTGATAAAAAAAAGAAGAAATGAGTAACTGGTTGGGGTTTTCGCTTACTCCGCACCTGAGAATCCACGAAAGCTTCAATGGCGGACGCGAGGAGGAAGCGCAGACTGAAGACCCAAGTTTCGCCCATTTTTCGGTGCTGCCGTTGCGCTCCGATGGCACCCTCTGCGTTTCTGCTGATCCTTTCTCCCGCATTGATGGTGTTCGAGGTCGACCCATCCTTCGTTTTCATCTTCGTTTTCGTCTGGTTCGAGCGGCGGAGGAGTGGAAGTTTTCCTAATTTTATCTCTGTTTCTGCAGATTGGAGATACGTAAGCTCTGAAAATGGCGGTGTCAATCCGAACGAAGAGAGTCCAAAACTTGAAGACTTCCTGGGAAGCTGCTACCCGAATTCCCCTCTGGCTGAAGCTTCAAAAGCCTTGTGCACACAAACCCAAGAAGAAGAAACCAGATTTCTCCCCACAATCAATGTCAACGCAGCGCCAAATTTCAACGCTCACACCCTGATAGAATTTGAAACGAGAGAGAATATGACAAGCCAACCTCACTGCCTCATCCAACCTCATTATTCGCAAGCCTTAACCCCAGTATTTCCCGGTCCGGCGAAATACTCTGGCGGGGAAAACGAGTCTAGTTTCCAGTCGCTCTCTCTGAGCATGAGCCCAAGCTCGCAGAATGTCGCCGACAACCGCAAACGTCCGGTGGCCAGAGAACCCGTTCCGAGAAAATCAATCGATACTTTTGGACAGAGAACTTCGCAGTATCGTGGAGTAACCAGGTAGCGGCCGGCTCATCTCTCCATTTCTTCTCCTTTCTCATGTTGTCGAAATATGAACGTTGATTTTCTTCGCGTCTGCGCAGGCATAGATGGACAGGAAGATACGAAGCTCATCTCTGGGATAACAGCTGCAGAAAAGAAGGCCAAACCAGGAAAGGAAGGCAGGGTGAGATTCTGTATTTCTTTCCAAGTTTCGTTTTGTTTTCCTGAAACTCTTTTAACAAGCTTTTGACTGCATATTTAATGGCGGTCCTGGAATCCTCTTGCAGTTTATCTGGGTAAGTAAATGAAACTTCCTTGGGTTACACAACCTAGCAACTGTTCATTCCCTTAATCGGACTCCATTAATGATCAGGTGGTTATGACAAGGAAGAAAAGGCAGCGAGGGCATACGATTTAGCCGCGCTCAAGTACTGGGGAGCAACAACCCACATAAATTTTCCGGTGAGTTGGAGTTGTCGAAGGTTAAAGCTATTAACAACTGGTGTGAACACAACCAATCCGATCACCATTTCATTTTAAACAGCTTTGTAGCTACGAGAAAGAGCTGGAAGAGATGAAGAGCATGAGCAGACAAGAGTTCGTTGCTAATCTGAGAAGGTCAGTCAACATCTCATTTCGAATACAAGCCTGGTTTTTTGTGTTATCAGAGGGCATCTTCTGTTTTTCTGAGATTCTGGGTTCGATCTTCGCAGGAAAAGTAGTGGGTTTTCAAGGGGAGCTTCGATGTACAGAGGGGTGACAAGGTATGGCAAAAATGGTGTTCCATTTAGTAATGGAGATTCTCGCAATTCAATGCAGTTTTGCAGCCTTTTTCAATCTTTAATCGAAAATCAGTATTTTACTGTTTGGATAAAGATTTAAACTGTTCGATAGAATATTCAAGCTGTGTTTCTTCTTCGTCTCGAGCAGACACCATCAGCATGGACGATGGCAAGCCAGAATCGGAAGAGTTGCCGGAAACAAGGATTTATACCTCGGCACATTTAGTGAGTTCTCTCTCCTCTTTCTCTCTCTTTCTCTCGTCGATTAATGAACTATTTTGGTGGTCAGGCACGCAAGAGGAAGCGGCGGAGGCCTACGACATTGCAGCGATCAAGTTTCGAGGGACGAGTGCGGTGACTAACTTCGACATTAGTCGCTACGACGTCAAGAGAATTTGCTCCAGCACCACTTTAATCGCCGGCGATCTCGCAAAACGTTCACCGAACGAGTGGGGTCCGCGACCGGCTTTCGAGGACTACAACTCCTGCGCGTCGTCGACGACCTCTTCGCAGCAGCTCGTGGCCATTAACGGCGACGGTTCCGACGAGTACGCGGAAATGGTGTGGAGTGGAAACGGCGAAGATCTGTGCAATCTACATGGGAGCAGTACATCGATGCTGGCTTCGAGTAGTAGAAATTCCGGCGATCCATCAAACGGCGAATTTGACGGAATCGGAGGCGAGGACCCTCATGCTTATTTTTCGGGAGAGGGTCGTTCCGATCAAAGCCGGGCGGGAAACGGAGGACTGGTTCATCAAGGTCCGGTTTTTGCGCTGTGGAACGAGTAGAGGGAGGAAACAGAGGATATACGTTGAACGGTAGAAGCAGAGATTTTCGTTGTTGGAAAACTGTTTTTTGAGTTTAGAAGCTTTGCTACAACGTTGAAGTGTAGTCGGCAGTATGTTTTTACTCATGAACTGGGAAATCTAGGTTGATGTCGTAAATTCAAGCTATTTTTTCTTAACGTGTTTTTGGTTAAACCCAGAGCTTCCCGATCACCGGCAGCGCCACCAACTCCGGCGAGGCGCTTATGCCATGGCAGTCAGCATTGGCCTAGTTCAGAAGAAGTCATTTCGTCGTCTTGGCTTCGTCCGCCAAAAACTTAAAGCTGGGTAAGACGAAGAGGTACGGTCGTCTGTCTGGTTTAAAGCAGAAACAGAGTTTAGAGAGCGAAGAAAACAGAGCATCGATAAAAATGGCAGCTTTGGCTGACGATCAGACGACGAGACGCAGAGCCAGACAGTATCTACCGATGAAGATATACTTCGAAGCAAAACCTGTTTTAAGCATCAAAAAATCCATATTAGATTTGCGTAGGTCGTACGGCTCCTGGATATAGGTTCGCAGAAGCCATAGCTAGGGTTTCGGAGTTTTGGCGTGCCCCATGGCAGAAGAAGTAAGCATCAATTTCCGATGCATATGGGCGACTGTCAGAGGATTAAAACGCGTCGTTTTCCGACAATGCCTGGCCCCCGCCCCATGCTTCCTCCCATCCATTTATTCTCCTTTTTCCTGTCTCTGAAATTCCAACATCTTTTCATCGCCAAAATAGTTACTTTGTTCATCGAGATCGGAATCATAGAACTTTGGAAACTGTACAAGTAATACCATTTTCACTTCCCCAGAATATCTGGAATCATCTTCGTTACATTTACAAGTAGAAACGCCAAATGTAAGATTCGTCAACTCCGGAACCCGACGACGGGGCTTGCCGCCTCAAACGGCGGCGGAGTCGACAAGTTCAGGCCTCGGTCGTACATCCGCTGAATCTCTTCCCTGCACTCAGTGAGAGACTTGCCCGGCACGGATGGACTGAGCTCCACCACATCCCCCATTTTCAGCCAGCAGTTGGCCGGATGGCTCGCCGCCTCGTCGTTCACTTTGGGCCTCAACTCTTCCTTCGTCGGGAACCCATACGTGTTCCATCTCCTGCTTCCTCGCCCACTCCTCTCTATCACATCCATGACCGTAGAATTCGCCGGAAACTCCTGCACCGACATCTGCAATTAATAAAAACATCAACCACCTGAGCCCAGTCCAACATCTTTTGATAAACATTGAATCAAAACATATCCCAACAAACCTCGGAATTCTCGATTATGATGACAAAAACAGGGCCATCCCGGCAGCAATGGGGGGTGCAAGAAAATGGGCAGTCATTAGAATGAGCAGGAAACTTGCAGAGCGAGGTGCCGGCGCCGGCGTGATCTTTGGCCATGGTCTCGCAATGCCAGGTGAGAACCCATCTGGCCCACTCCACCATGTGAAGCACAAACGCCGAGTGCTTCCGATCAGCCTCCTTGTACCTCCAATGCGACGCAAATCCAAGCTCAGCCTGCAAATGCATTTCCTTCGTCCGAATCTGAACTTCCAGAGGATTCCCCCCGGCGTCCATCACCACTGTGTGTATAGATCGATAGCTGAAGATCATCATAATCACAAGAACAGATCAGAAATTGGAAAAAGAAGAAAATCCCACAGTTATCTGATATCATCATACCCGTTGAACTTGGGCTGAGATATATAATCCTTCAGCTTTCCAGGAACTTGAGACCACAACTGATGAACAACCCTCAGAGCTCTGTAGCAATCTTCCTCCTTTTCGAGGATCAGCCGGAGCCCATGAATATCGTGGATCTCATTCATTGCCACCCTCTTCCTGCACATTATCTGGAATCTTTGACACTGCAATCCAACTATTTCCATTCGGCGTATAGAAATCAAAGTGAGAGAGAGAGGACATACTTCAGCATCTTGGAATGCACGCTGTACACGCTCTTATGGCGGCCAGACAAGACATGGTACAAAATGCCTTCGTCTCCAAGAGCAAGTTTCAATCTCCCAATTGCAGAGGAAACCATGGCCTCATCAAACAATTCCACAAGTTTAGAGGACACGTCTCTGTGTTTATCCGGATTGAGATGCTTGAAACACAAATTCTCCAGCTCCTCCTTCCAAGTAGAGATCCCTAAACGATTAGCCAAAGGCACGAAAATCTCCAAAGTCTCCTTGGCAAATCTCTGCCGCTTCGACAATGGCAGTGCATCCAGAGTCATCATGTTGTGCAATCGATCGGCAAGCTTTATAAGAACTGCCCGAGCGTCTGCCATGGCAAGAAACATCGTGTGGAGCCGATCTGCTTCCGCATTTTTATCAGCCGTATTGTTGTCCCTCGCAAGCTTACTCAGATGACTCAGCTTTGACACCTAGTTTCACACAAGTAAATCAGAAAATAAAAACATTCCATAGCAGAAGAATGGATAGAGTAAAACGCCAATAAGTCAAATAACCAGAAAGCATTCAATAAGCAAAAGAAGAACATGGATCCCTGGTTGATCTTCATCCACAGAACACCAAATGAGACCAGAAAAATTCGATAACTAGATGAATTCTCTTCGACTAGATTAAAATTTTCATAGATGAAGTATGAATAAGCTACCATCTCCGACAAAGATGCCGAACCTTAAAAAACAACATTTACGGGCATTTGGTTTTTCTGGCTAACATGCATTAAACAATGGAAAACAATTACCCCTTTCACTAAATCAGCAACTCCAGCTCCAAAAGTTGCGAAGATATAATCATAGGTCACAAAAGTATCGTCAAGCGTGTCATGCAGGAGCCCTGCAGCTACTAAAGTAGAATTCGCACCAACTAAGGCCAGCAGAACTGCTGTTTCAACGCAATGATGCAGATATGGATCGCCACTAGCTCGCATCTAAACACATTAAAATGGTATAAAACTTCTTCCAGTTGCAGAAACGAATGACAGCATTGAGTGTAAAATTGAGAGGAAATTCACCTGCCCCCTGTGAGCCTTTTCAGCTTCATAGAAAGCCTGGATCACAAAATCATCCGAAAAGATCTTGTGCTTTGCCTGAGCCTGAAGAAGCATATGCTTTGCATAGGGTTGACGATTTGGTTCGACAAAGGTGTCGTCCATGTTGAAGGTCAATTCATCGACAATGGCAGCGGAAGAACCGATGTTTGGAACATCATCGTCAACTGTGTAAGTACGGGAATCATGGTCCACGCAGGACCCCAGTGCGTTCCTCAAAAAACCCTTAAACAACCCATTTGCACCTCCCCTAATCGAACCATAGGAGTTGAAATCGCCGATCGTCTCTCTAGAAATCCACATGGGAGGGCTTCTCCCAGCAGATCCAACGCCATTACTGCTACAAGAAACAGGGCTACAAGAAACAGGACCTTGAAACACCGACACCGGGCTCTGCTCCCTCTTCGTACAAGAACCGACAAATTTACTCGGCGAATAGCGAAAAGAGCTGCTTAGTTCTTTCGATTCTTCCCCTCTATCGTGCCAAAGAGAGCCCAAGTCCTCTCCTCCACCTAAAAAACTCGAAGTGGAGGGATGCCGAACGGACGACGGCAAGAGGCAGGAAAGCCCACCCAAAACCGGTTTGTGGGAGGATTGTGCCGTCGAAGACGGCGTTGAAGGAGATCGGGAGCTTAATTCAAACTCGTACGACGTGTGAGAATTGATCTGGCACGCGTGGGGCGCGGAGCAAATACTGCTCGGCGGGCTCGCGTAAAGAGCTATGGTCGGAACAGCCATGGACTCAGAACCCCCCTTTTCAACCCACGAAGGAGATTACAGAAGAATTCACAGAGCCAGAACCACCAATTTCTCTAATCGGAAGAACCCCAATAATCTTCCGTGAAACTAACGACACCGACAGTCAACAAAAAAACAACTCTGAAAAGGAAATAAAAGATGCAGCAGATTGCAGACACAACCTCGAGGAGGATATCAAAAGTGAAGACCAGGGAGAAACTCAACAGAGCGAGCACGAATCCACGCAAATCTCCGAGAATGAAGCTCAAGATTCAGAGAAAACAAACAAAAAAAGTCGACTGATCTCGGAAATTTTGACGGGAGGAAGAAGAAGAGAATGGCAGAGGTGCCCTCTCTCTGGTTCTCAATTTCGGTCACGTCGGGAGAATCAAATAGTAAATTACTAAACCATCCTCGCAAAAAATCAGGACACAGAGGCTTATTTAATAGAATTAAAAATGCATTAATTTGCATAATAATTATCTCTGATTAAAAATAAGCAGATTTGCTGGGTCCAGCAATATTATTTCAAATTGGGAATAATAATAATAATAAATTAAAGGAGAAGTTATTTTATTTAATTGGGAATAATAAATTCTAATTCTGGGAACATAAATATCCTTATTCTGATTTTTATTCGTGAAAAAAAAGATGCAGGGGCATAATTGGAATAGTGAAGACTGTATATAGCACGTGGCGCTATCTGCGAGTTAGCCTCCTCAGCGTAACGAATGCCACGTGTACGGTGATTGTGATAATTTGGCGAGTCTCGATTCTGCCACGTTTTTGGTTGACGTGTTCCTAAGCGGCTCTTCTTCTGGTCTGAGCAACAGCAACAGAACATCTACGTCAACGCTTGTCTAAAACAGAAAGTCAACCAGACTTCTCAGACCGCCATTAAAACACCCTCTCAGAGCTCGATGTGGGGAAGAAGAAGCGCGTGTACGGATCGGGAGATATCCAACAGTGAGTTTGTAACGCTTAATCATTCGCTATGCATATACTTTAATGAGAGAGAGAAGCCTTTTTACGCCGACGCAGCCGGATCCCGCCGCCGGGCGGCGTCCAACGTCCGGGAAATAAGATTTCAGTTCTCGAACAAAGAAGAATGCAATTTGAAGAAATAAAATCAGAAAAAAGAGCTTTGTTTCTACCAAAGTGAAGATTATTAGGCTGTGCACTGACAAGAATTCTTTTCTTTTCAACATTTTTGTGTAACCACGACAAAGATGAGCTCTTCTCAATCTGACTCCGTTCACGAACCGGACAGGGCCGGAAAGCAGCTACTCGACCGGGTAAGCACAGGGCCACGGCCGGGGGAGTCGAGACTCCGCCGGAGAATCTGCCTCACCGCAGATATCAGATGGCCGGTGGGATTCAACGGTGGACTGGAGGAGCTGAACTTTTTGCAGAAGTTAATGTGGATTGCCAATGCTTCTTCTGTGGTGATTAGCCCGTCGGACCTCAGAGTTTCGTCTTTCACCGCCTCCGCGCACAGCCCGCAGACCCATTTGCCGTGAAATCTCTCTCGAATCCGCTCGATGTAGGCCGGAGTGCACTCCTCTTTCAGCCCACAGCACTCGCATTTCACGAATTCAATCTCGACGCCGGCGACCGGTATACCAATGGGGTCGCTCATCACGGCGGCCGACATTGCTACTTAACCTTGAAACACAACAAAACACCTGTAAATTCAGAACAAAGGATAATCTGGATTGTTTCCGAGACATTGGGAATAATGGGTCCTCCTGATTCAGAATTTGATTTCTAAACATGGAAAAGGCGTCTGGGTTTTGGCAATGGAATCGAAAACAGAAAAGGAAAAAACCAGCGGGATTTACAAGATTGAGTTTTCAGATATGAAATCAGATTCACGAACGCCAGAAATAGGAACTATACACTATTTAATCCGTTCATGAAAAACCAGATGGAAATAAAACGCAGAGGGGATACCTGTGTTCTTCCAGATTCTTCAATGGCGGCTAACACTTTGTATTATCTCTCTTTCTCCCAGTCACCCTCTTCGCCTTTCCCTTCCTCTGCAAACAAACTATCCCTCATCAAAACCATTTCCAGAACAACTGCTTCGCAATCCAAATCCTTATGCCTGCCTTTCTTCTTCTCTCTTTGCTCAACTTTTTCACAGAGATGGCTTCTGCTAGTCTTACAAAATACAATCCAGGCAAGACGAAGAGACTTCAGAGAGAGAGAGAGGAAGGTCCAACTATTGGAGCTTTAAAGAGATGGACAGGAGTGGGGTTCTATATTTCAGAGAAAAACTAGAGATGAAAATCCGGCCGTTGATCGATGGATTGCCAGCCAAGCATTATCAGATTGGGTAGACTAAACTTGGCCAAAGATGAGCTGGTTCTTCCTCGGCCAACGATTTTGAGTGCAAGCCTCACTGTTTTACCCTTCCACGCTTCTCCTTCCCAGATTTCAGCGGAGGACTCAGAACTAATCCACCCTTAATCACTCTAATTACCCTTTCCGCAGCTGCCTTTTCCGGCTGAATTAACCGGCAAAAAAACAGAGCATCGTTTCTTACAAATGTCGGGTCAATGGGTGTCGTCAAATCTCGGATTACTCGAAGCACAGATTCAATAATTGAGAATGGGTAGTGCCAAGAATTGGATTTCAAGCAAAACCCGGATCTTTGTTTTTTTAAATTTATTTGTTTTGAAAAAATATAAGATCTTGGCAGCTCCCCTAAAATGCCATTGGAGGAGCAGGAAAAAGCAGGTTTCTGCTCGACGAATGGAGTGAAAAATGCCAACCCAGATGAAAAAGACAGCGTAATTATTGCAAAATGTTATTATTTTCGGTGAAAAAGACGTGCACTTTGCTTCGTTTTTCATACCACAAAACTGCAATCAGGGCCAGACTCCATTAGAATGGCCCCAGTTAGTGGTGAAATTCTTGGATTTCCCATGGGACTCGATCTAGTTTTGTGTCCTAGACAAAGCTCAATGCTTACATAGATTGAAAAACCGATACAAAAAGCCAATTCACAAGCCCAATAAGTGATTTGAAAAGGCCATTTCATAAGCATTGATAACAATGCATGGTTTCAGGGCATGTCTCCATCGAAATAATCCGTACTTCCAACATCAAGTATTAAGGATTCGCATCAATCAATCTAGAAAGAAGTTCCACTTGCTCCAATTTCATGCCATTTTGGTCATCATTATTTCTATGAATATTTGATAATTACGTTGACTAGTCGAAACATTTAGTTGCTATATATAAAATGACAAGACAAAAGTCAAAAGTAGAATTCAGATTTGATCAATTCACTCATGCTTGACTCCAAGATTGATAACAACTGTTTTCTACTTGATGAAAAGTTGCATCTAGAATTCAAGTTCAAAATGATAAATAAATGCTCAGGCACACTGTTTTTTAAAAGCAGAATTCAAATGATAGATGGAGTTGAATCATAATACAAAGATTCGAGTCTTTTTCTAACCATTTGATGCACTTTGAGATTGCTGCTCGAGTTTGAAGAACTCAGTCCCTCTCGCTGATCGCAGTCAAGTGCTCGTCAATCTCCTCGGTGGTCAGTACCCTGAATACCGGATCCTCCTTTCTCACCACTCCCACCTATGTTATTGTTTGTTAAATAGTAATTCAACTAAGCAATCCAAGGTATATTATTGGCCAAAAGTAGAATGGTAAGAATATCAAATACTTGGACAGCTGGAAGAACGTTGTTACCTCTATCTCATTGGACTTGAAATCCTCTTGAAGGACCGACTGAAGGGCGGAAATTGCAGTCTGAAAAGTAATAGGGAAAACAAACAGACTCAACAAATAAGGGGGCAGAGAGAAAGAGAGATTCCCAGAGAGAGAGAGATTGCCTACCTGCACAGTTTCCTCGTATGTGAATGCAGGATCATTCTTCATTTTCTTTTCCAAGAAATTGATAGCCTCCTGCTCCTTCAATCCAGCACTCGTTGCCTAAATTATAGTTGAACGTAATTAAAGAGCAACACGAGCATGATGCAGTTCATGTAGCATTATGCATTATGTACAACGATGGTCTTTCAAAATCAACATTGGTAGGATAACTATTACCATTAGCAGAAATCAGTTTTATAAAGCCATTTAATGCTCAACTGAAAATAGAGAAAGCTGGTAAAGGAGGCAAGAACAGCAAGCAAACATGTAGTTTTGATTAAGTCGGTGTCGCATATAAAATAGACTAAGATACTCACTAACAGGAGTACTGAAGTTAAAGAAAAAATCAGATCAGAATTCTGACAGATTTTGTAATGATACAACATTAAATTGACAAGTTTTGTTTTCTTTTCACGAGAAAGCAAACAAGTTGAAAGAAAAAAAAACCTTATGACCGAAGAAATGACCAGCTGGATCACATTTATAAAGCTGAGGCCCATACTCATCGTCAATCCCTAAAACCATAGCAACTACAGAAAACATTGCGAATTGTCAAGGTAATAACATAAAGGAGACCACATAAACCAAAATTAACAAGGGTGAAGTTAACATTACACAAATATAAGAACTTTCTACGAAGTGAACAAGTTACAGACCTACTCCAAGGGGTCTCATATAAGCATGTTGAGTATAAATTTGAGATTTGTCAGCAATCCTGAAAAAAAAAATTCAATTCACATAATTAACTAAGTTGGAATTTCCATACCAAAAAGAAAGAGAAAAAGGAAAAGAAAAAGAAAATATTGTCAACATGGATATCTACTGTGATGGCATTTGCTCAACAGAAGAATTCCAAAATTATAATACTAAAAGAAAAAAAAAGCATTCAGATCCAATCAGCATTGTACGACTCTATCCCACTAATGAAAAATCTTAATATATAAGTGAGAGAGAGAGAAAAAGAAGAAGACGCAGTTTATGTATTTATGGAAAAAAAAAGCAACTTCATAATGCTCTTGATCATATTTCCGCAACTAGCATCAGTAGAAAATTACCATCTAGATAACACATCCACAGGCATTTCATAGCCATGCCTGAAACGATACTCAGCTGCTTCATTCCTTGCTTGTTGCACCAAGGTTCTGGCATCAGCTGTATATAGTTAATGAAGAGTAAGGATCCCCATCAAAACTAACATTCATGGCCTAGATACTATTGTTAGAGAAAGATAACAGATATATCACGTTAAGAATTTTATAAACTAGAGTAAACCAATGTGTAATTTCATAAATAAAAGGCATCAAAGACACCTGTCATGCCAGTTGCTAACAGCCCAAGGTACTTAGTTATGGGAAAAAGATGTGTAACACTTGTTTGATCCAACAGCTTGTCCTGCATCCAATCCAGATCTTTGTTAACCATCCGATAAACGTCAAGGGTTAAGAACACAGAGATGTCTGAGTCAGAGAAAATTAACACACCGGAACCTTCTTTTGGGTCACAACACAAACAGAGTCGCTTCCCCGAACACCAATAGAAGTAATACCAGCAGCCTTGACAGCCTTAAAAGCATACTCTATTTTTTGACATAAAAAAACACAGCATAATGTACCACCATTGAAAAAGGAAATAACGAGTTCAATTGACTAGTCCTTTTTGACTATATAATGAATGTACATTGATACAACAGCCAATAACAGACGCAGGTGGCATACTCCGAGAAGCTAGCCAAATGAAATTGCATTGAGTAAAACACTAGCCTACCTATGAGCTTATTACAAATACGAAAGTCTAAGCTTCTCTCCACCCAAAGTTTTTATGTCAAACACCACCCAGTTACCGCTCTTCCAAATGCAGAAAAATGCATAGATGTGCAATCAATCTCGAAGACACATCACGTTAGATTGTAATAGATACTTCGTTCCAAAATTGTATACAGTTAGTCAACTAACCCAAAAAAATCTCTACACTTGCCAAATGCTACAAGTGGAATTTATCAGTAAGAAACCAAATCTAAAGAAAATCAAAACTCTGTCAAATGCAGCTCAAGTTCCCGATCTCCAGGTTAAATCGAAAAGGTTTTAACCAATAAAATTTTCCATTTCTAACCTAGATCACTCCCCCCAAGAAAAAGACCAAAATATTTTGATTATAGTCAGACGACACACGAATTCAGCTAGACAACGCAACATAGATTCATAACAGCCACTCCAGGTGATGGGAGTGAAACATGAATGGAGATAAGAGGACAAAATGAAACATACCGACTTGAAAGAGACGGCCCTCGGGGGAGAAGATTGTGATATGGCGATCGTATCCACCTCCACTTCCGCGACTCATGGCTTCAGCTAGTGCTTGGGTAGGGTTTCCAGAGCCTGCGAGGAAATTGAAGACTAGAAGCTGAGACAGAACCGAATAAGAAGCAGAAACAAGGACGAAAACTTTTCCCCCAAGAATGTCCAGCCGAACCCGTATTCGAATTCATGGGCTGGGTAAATGGGCTTAGCTATCTAACCCGAGTTCGTATATTACGGGTTGGGCCTGCCAATTCTCCATGAAGGCGGAGATGAAGACACGTGGCATGGACTTGGAAGTGGGAAAGGTTGAAAAGCGCGGCTTCAGTGACCAGTGGCGGTCTTTGTTAGCCATCCAACTTCTCTCTATTCTTCGATTTGCTTTTGTAAATTACTATTGTACCCTTATTTGATGCTTTGTATTGTACTTTCGTAGTAAAGACGGACCGAGTCCACTAGCGGAGTACAAAGCCGTAAATTAGCTAAAGAAAAAGGGTATTGAAGCCATTGCACCCTGCAAGTGCCAGCTCTGGACCTTGACTTCATCGTCGATGGTTTTTCTCTGCATATTTTATTTCTGGGGAAGGAGATAAACGTGCCGGAATTCACCATTTTTATTCAAATCTATGATGGAATGGAGGGCCCAGCACTAGAAGCTGCCTCTTTTATATTCTTTTCGGGTCTATTTGCGAATCATAGTCATCCATTGTTGAAAGCTTTTTCCACCTTCTGATTCGCCATGTCCACCGCTTCTTCTGTAAACGCCGAGAATCGCAAGCCTTTCTCCGGCCGAGATCTGGGTCAGGCTCTCCAGAAGTCGAACTTCGCTCAGACTTGTTCCCTTTTGAGCCAGTTCTTGAGGGAGAAGAGGAGTCTCGGCGATGCTGGTTTTCCGAGAATGGAGTTTCAAGGTAGGTCGCCAGATTATGGGGTTTCTGGTTTTTTGTTTTTTGTTCGACGCTGTTTCTGAACAAATGAAAAATTGTTGCAGATCAAGATCCGGAGGCGTCGAGGACGACAGTTAATTTGTTGACGAAAATGGAAAATCCAGCTGATTGCTCAAAGCAAAATAGTGGTCCACCTGCCATGGATTTTCTCCCTCAGCTTCTGGGTTCTAAATCTCTGGCCGCCACTGACAACCCATCTTCCAAGGTCGATTTAAGGTGGGTACAATCCTTTTGATTGAGATTTCTGGTGATTTTAGGGTTTATCATCCGATTTGAGGGCTTGCGGCTTTCATTTTAAAGAAAGACAAATTTTGGTTTTAGGAAACCAGCAACAGCCCAGATGACAATATTTTACGGCGGAAAAGTTGTAGTTTTGGATGATTTCCCACCTGAAAAGGCCGAGGAGATCATGACCATGGCTATCAATGGAGTTTCTGCAAAATCCAGCGACTCTAGCGACCTTGTTTCAGGTTCCGCCAATGGAGAAAAAGCGAATCCCAGCCCGACCATTGAAGCCAAACCAGAAACCAAGCCCACCCAGGAACACGTTCAACGCCGACCTCAGCCGGACGCTTCTGGTAATAAATTTCGCGAAGATCTGACGCAGTTCATCGTTTGAATCAACTTTTGCAGACACTAATGTTCTTGGCTGGATTTTGGTTGATGTAGATATGCCTATTGCCAGAAGAACTTCGCTTCACCGCTTCTTGGAGAAGAGAAAAGACAGGTAAATATCAGATTAGATTAAACTGCAATAATCTGAGAAAAATGGAAATTAGAGAACGGAGTTTCTGGTTCTTAGATCTGATTTTTCTACGTCGTTTTCGCAGAGCAATGAGCAGAGCACCATACCAGGTGAATCCCGGAGCCCAACCTGAGCTCAGTTCCAAGTCCGGCGAAAGCAACTGGAAGTCCGGAAAATCTCTCGATCTGAATTTCTAAACGCAGATTCTAAAATTTTTGCTTAGATTAAAGTATAGAAGAATCATATCGATTTCCCTCTGTATTATTGTTTATTTTTCTGAGATCAGAGTGTTGTAGTTGACTGAATGATGACTCTGCTTAATGTCTGCCGTGATCTTCATTTTCTGCGGTGAATGTTCTTGATTTCCGTAGACGGATTCGTATGATTTGGACGATCCTCGTGTTCTTGGTGTTTCGAAATTTCAATGTTCTGTCGGAGTTCATATGCAAAATAGCCAAACCTTCGTTGAATATTCGACAAACTATGTTTTTTCGTTCATTTCTTGCCAATTCAACAGGCTGTTAAACAGAATGCCAAAGTTGACTGCTTCTCATTCCGACATTGACACATAATCCTAGGTCGATACATAAATGGAATCAAAACTCGATCCAGCAATGAGATAAACTCGCACGGAATTATCGGATTGGAGAACAGGTTACGGATCAGTCCGATTCCAGCCTCGCTATGTACTTGTCGTAGAACTTGGCTGCTTGCTCAAGGTCTCCAAGCTCGGTGTAGCAATCGGCAATGGCTCCGTAAGCTTCCGTGTTTCCAGAGTCTTCTCCTTCTCGTTCCGATATTGCCAAGACGGTAGAATGGTACTTGATAGCCTCCTTACACTTACCCTGCCTCTGCATCGATGCCCCTAAAAATCGAAACATTTTCAGCTTAGAACACCATGGAGAAACAAATCAAACCAGCTCGAAATCATAAAGACCATGGTCAAAACCAGATTTTGTCGGCATTGAAGACAAAATCGACAAGATCAGCTGAGATGAATTCTTAAAAGTCGATGAATTAACACTGTGACACGACCAAATTGTTTTGGTTTGTTTTGTAGTTACCAACAAAAATCCTTAACATTGAAGGAAATTTGAAACATACCTAAGCCTCTAGCAGCCTTCTTTGCCTCAACAGAATCCTCTAAAGTTTGAGCAAGCTCGAGAGCTGTTTTGAATTCTGTGCATGCATTTTCTGGATCTTGATTTCTCAAGAAATTCTTCCCCGACTTCAATTGAGAAATCAACTTCTGCTTCCTCGGATCGACGAGGACTTCCGTTTCGGATATTTTCTCTCCGAACGGAGCATAGCTCAAACTGGGTGCGTAAGACTCGATCTTTGCTTGCCTTCTCAGAGCTGCATTTATTTGGCGCAGCTGCTCATTCAGCCGTTTCAATTCACCTTTTCTTTGTCGGGCCAGTAATCCTGTTTAGAATATTTGTACAGAGGATGTAATGATTCTAATTGACTGATGAAAGCAGAGAAGCCATGAAAGAAAAGAGGGAAAATGAAGCAAACTCCGAATCACCTCCAACGGTTGCCCCTATAAGGGCAACTGCAAGTAGCAAAGGCATGTTGAAAATGGAATTATCAGCCTCACAACTTTCAGCCATTGCATGTAATGGCAAAGCGAATATCACGTAATTACTGGCCAGAAACCCCATGCCCCGAAATTTTAGCTCTTTGTTTTCCTGCTCGGGAAGAAGGATTTCTTTGAGATCCCATAATATATCGACTAAGCAATAACCAGAATACGGTAATGTTGTAGAGAAGCAATTATCTATATCAGGAAACTCACCATCGTACCTGAAACTTTATAACTGGCAACATGTTATGATCTCTAGATGGTGTATTGAAAACATCTCCCAAAATTGGAACAAAATTTTCTCCGTTAGTAGCAAGAGGAGATGCCTTCCCTGCTCAAAAAAACATAATCGAAATTACTCAATTTCCTTGTTTCTCCGAGACCCCATCTTAAGACGAATCAGTCAAATTCGATTGTCTGAGCATATATTTACTCGAGGACCTTATTTTATCCAATTTGGCAGTAGCAATGGGGATAAAAATGAGCCAAATCCATGGAAATCTGGTGGAATTGGCCCATATTTGGCCAACCCTTATTCCCGATGGAACAGACAAGAGGAATAGTCTTCTGAGAAGATAAAATGATGCCATCGCCGGTTCCAAGGGATTACAAATGACGTAAATTGCTCGCCATTACTGAGTTAAAGCTGGGCGAGTGAGCTGAAAATCACTTGGACCGGGAACCATCCTCTCTTTCCAGACGTTGAGCTCCACCAAAATGCTCGATACCCAACAAACCAAACAACTGAACGGAAAGAAATCGAAAAGAATGGCACAAAAATCACAGACAGATGGATTTCACCCAACCAGAGCAAAAGTTTGAAAACAGAAGCTTGAAAGCGAACGGAAGCGGGAAGAGAAAGATAACACATCTAGTGAAAGAGATGATAAGGAGAGTGAAGCTTGCCTGAAAGAAGACCGGAGGAAGCACGGCGATTGTTGGGGCCGCTGGTAAAGAAGCAGGTGGAGCAACGGATAACCATCGCCATCGCTGTGAAACGATGATTTCGTAGAGGCCATTTTTTATCATTCCAAGATTCTCTCAAAAACAGCCTTGTTTTGTGTAAAATATCACCAATGCCCCTGCCCCCCTCAGCTTACAAATTAAACGGGGATTATAATGACATTTGATCAATTACCAATGACAGTTAAATCAGTTTTATTTAATAATTTTTACCACCTTTATCATATGGTTCATTGCATACTATGAATTCAAAGAACCGATTAATCATGATCGAATAGAATCCCAAAAAAAACGAACAAATTCGATGAATGACGAGTAAAATAAAGAAACCTCGAACACATTTTTCAATTATCAGTTGTTTTTATTCAAATCGAAAGCTGTATATTCTATCAGTCGGATCCCAAGAACCATCCTGTCTTAACAATAAGTGGTATATTTTCACGCCGAGCCTCCAGAACCCGAAGAAATCGATGTGATTACATAGGGAAAAAGGGATCTAAGGTTTGAATGAAGAACATCACCCTGAGTCCTCACATGGTTTCTGCTGATATCCTTCACATCTGAGCACCCAGACAAAGCCATAGTGATCTCAAATTCATCTGTCAACATTTGCAGCACCTTTTTAACACCCCTTTCCCCCTCTGCAGCCAGCCCGTAAATCACCGGTCTTCCCACCTGCAATCGTCCGTATTCATACGTTATATCGTTTAGTTCGTAAAATTTTAATCCGAACCCTTCATCGAGAGTGATCTTAGGTCAAATGGGATGTGTTTGTTTAGTCGATTCATCGTGTAGAGATAGATCGAAATGAGGCCTACCAGGACGGCTTGTGCGCCAAGAGCTAAAGCTTTGAAGACATCAGTTCCTCGACGAACTCCTCCATCGAGGAGGACCGGAACTTTGCCTCTAACTGCACCAACTACCTGCAATCAATCACCATTATCAGAAGTTTAATGGAAGGATGGATTTTCAAATTCATTACTATCAGCAGTTTTAAGGGGGGAAAGTTCATGGGTATGGGCTGAATCTTTTCGACATGCAGTCAAGTTTAGAAATAGAAAAAGGTGGCTACCTCTTCAAGGACAGAAATGGTGGCCGGAGAGTAATCGAGCTGGCGAGCTCCATGGTTGGAGACAAATAATCCCATCAACGCCCACTTCCACTGCCTTCATCGCTGACCAATTTTGGAGAGGAAGGAATGCGAGAGTGATCCGATTTTAACCATTAAGAAAACAGAAGAAATGTTGAAGTTAATTGGACGAATCATACCATCTGCACGAGTAAGAACCCCTTTGATCAGAATTGGCAGCCTTGTGATTGATCTTAACCATCTGATATCCTGTAGAAGATCGATTGAAAAATTAAACGGCTGATGCCCAAGTCAATCCCTACAAAGAGCTTACATAGTTTTCTAGCATATCTTCGATCCAAATATTCTTCCCAGCATGGCTCTCTACATAGATTTTGAAAAACTAAAACTTCAAAACAAGCATGTAGATCCGAATACGACAATAATCTGCCTTGCGAATACATAAATATTTCAGTCAGACAAATTTATCTGAAAGTAATCAAAAGGAGGATAATGAACGTTTTCGCACTTTCCAACTCAAAGACGGGTCGAAGGTCTCCCGAGTGAAAGCCTCCGAATTTGATCCTTTATTCTGCAAAAGTCAAATAATTTCAGTATATATATATATATTTCTCTTACATGTAGGTCTTTATTTGTCCTAACATGTGAGTTTCTTCTTTTTATTGAGATTTTTTTTTGCTTTTGCCGAAGATCGAACTTTCGACATCTAACTCTGATACTATGATAAATTATCAATTGTCTTAAAAGTAAGACCTTGTAAGTAAAACATAATTTAATCATTTATATATTATCTTATTAGTTATCTCAATAATGTTATTTAATAAAAAAAAGAAAACAAAGAAGAGTAGATTTACTTGTTCTTTGTGTCTTCCTCTCTTCGACCTAGTCGAGGAGTATCGACGGTAAGAACAATAGCTTTGTATCCATTTTTTTCAGCTTGCTGAACGAGTTGAGTCGAGATATCCAGTCTCTTATAAAGCTATCCACATATGATGCATATTAACAAGTTGATAATGGGTCGTCTGATGAAAATACAAATTGAAAGAAGAGCAAAAAAGTTAATGAAGCCAAATCGATGGAGAAAATAAAATTAATTGCATATAATTGAAAGAATCGAGTGGCGTTGCAGCTCGAAGCGACCTCCTCAATGGTGCAGGACGAAGAAAACGATAAAATCTTCAATGAAAATAATCAAAAAAGCGAAGCACCATTCAATGCCATAATCAATCAACAATGTTTTGATTCCGATTCTGAGTACCATAATTGTATTGAATGCAGCAGCTGCCCTCGCAGCGCCTACTTCACCTGAAATGAACACAAACTAGAAAGTGAAAATCGAAAAGCTCGATCAAAACTCTTCCAAAAATGAACTTTTTACCGTCGGGATGAGCAAACTGGAGGAAGCCAGTAGGAGCAATCATAAGCGGAGCCGATATTCGATGACCCATTATAGTCGTCGATAAATCAATTCTGCTTACATCTACAAGAACCCGAGGGCGGAGCCTAACAAGCCAAGCATTCGTGTTCTTACTAGATAAGAAGAAACATTTATATTCAGCAAAACATTGATTGAATGTGTCAAAACTCAGCTTACGTGATTCTTTTAAATGCTTCAATGTTCTGAGTGTATTCATCGAAAAACACTTTGGGAAGGGCCCTGAAAAACGAGATCGATTGATAATCACTGAAATTCATCTGCAAAACAGATGGCGGCCCCTGAAATTTCAGGAACGAGCGATGCTCATAAATGACCGACGAAGACGTACCTTTGGAGAGGAGAAAAGGGGCTCAAAACCAGAGAAGTAACTTTGATAAGAAAGATGGGTAGAGAGCTTCGCCGCTCAGCAGTCGTAAAAGCAGAATCTTGAGAACAGTGATGGGTGCTGACGGAGAGGAGAGGATGATCGACCAATCAAAGCTTAAAAGCTTCGAGTCTTCCTCAAATCATTTGTTGCAACAAACATGAGTTTAGTGTTTTGATCTAAATTTAAGTTTTAATATAAAAATATTATATTTGGCGGCCCCGTTGCCCGTCGCCGGCAGCTCCGACGAATTCAGAACAGCTTCTGCCGGGGTTCTGCGTCGGACGAAGAAAATAAACCGACGGCGACTTTCAAACTCTCTGTATAACTATCCGGGTGGGTTTGGTTCGGTTCGATTCGGGATTATCTTTAGCATCTCGGTGTAGGGTAATACGAAGAGTCGCGGAAAGCGGAAGCTCATCAGACTTCTTCGTCTTCCTTCCTTTCTTTCTCCTCGCGCGATCAAATCCTGTGAGCTCTCGGTTCGGGATAATCTTCTCTGTAAGCTATTTCTCTCAGTTGTAGATTTATTCAGAAGATAGTGTTGAATTTTATAATCATTTCGCTATACCTATATTCGGCCGTAGCTTCGGGTCCTCGCTTTTCTCAGATCATGAATCGGGGTCATGCTCGACACGCAGGGGGAGGCTTTTCCGCTGCCAGAGGAAGGTCCTCTCAATTCCCAGACAGTTCTGATCGTCCCAGCCATGTAACTACATTTATTCTGAATCAATTTACATTTTTCTTTTCATGGAGTTTACTTATGGTTTTTGGGTTGAATCTCTGCGGTTATGCTGTGCTTTCCTTGATGTCTTCCGGCATGCTTTCTTTTGAAAAAAAAAACAAGCCACCATGTCAGAACTGAATTGTCTGGTCGATCAAGCATGTGCTTGAGTTCTCTAGGGTTGATTAAAATGGAGATTTGGGGACGTTGAAAATTTTTAATGAATTACATTTGAGTTTTTTCATTATGGTTTCTCCTTATGCTTCATTGTGCTCCAATGGCTCCTCTGGCATGATAATGATTACATTCTGCAGGGTGGAGGAGATAGTTCTGATAGAAATTTTCAGAGTAGAGGAAGATGGCGACAGGGTAGTTATACCAACCATTATGAGCCTAAACAAGCCTTAGATTCTTCACCGCAACAAACATGGTCTGCTCATGGAAGAAAAGAAACAGTTTCTCAGGCCAACAGAGCTCCACCTGAACAAAAACCAGTGGAGTTTTCGTCCACTCCATCAGCTTCAGCTCTTTCATCTTCATCATCATCGTCATCTCCTCATTTTAACTCAGAGGATTTACAGTCAGTTCAAATAGAACAAACCTTAGGCGAGGGAGCAGGTAATAGTGGTCTTGCGCCTAAGTTCGATGTTTCCCTTCAGCTAGATGAGACTATGACGACTGTGACTAAGAACAAGCCGAACGACAAAGCTATGGAGGACGAGGAGCATTTGGCAGCTGTTTTCATTCCTTTCGATATCTGTCCGCCAAAAGTTGGAGGTGCAATTACACTGAAACCTTCTCTGCTTGTGAAAAATAGGGAAAGGAGGAATGATGTGAAGCGCTCTACCGAAGGACAGCACGGAACAATATTGAAACCGGGATTGATTCTATTGAAGAATTTCATCTCCCTCAGTGATCAGGTGCAGCCTCTATCTTTCTTCCTCATTACCATAATCATGCTCTTGGTCTCACAGTACATGAGTATATGAATCTTTTTGTAGGCAAAAGTGGTTAAAAAATGCAGAGAATTGGGTAGTGCACCAGGAGGTTTCTACCAACCTGGGTACGGCGATAGAGCAAAGCTACATTTGAAGATGATGTGCCTTGGTAAAAACTGGGATCCGGAGACTAGTTTGTACGGAGATATACGACCGGTCGATAATTCTAAACCACCAAGTATTCCTGTCGAATTCCATAAGCTGGTTGAAAAGGCAATGAATGATTCATATGACCTCATCAGAAAAAATTCTCAATCTGGAAAGATCGAAAGCATTCTGCCCCAAATGTCGCCGAACATCTGTATCGTGAACTACTATGCAGAAAACGGACGACTAGGCCTACATCAGGTTAACAACAATCACTTATTTATCGTATTTCCCACTACCGATACTTGTTTTTCAACATTCATGGCGATTTATCTTTATTCAGGATCGAGATGAAAGCGCGGAAAGTCTACGAAGAAACTTACCCGTCGTCTCTTTCTCGATTGGAGACTCTGCTGATTTTCTGTACGGGGAACAAAGGGATATCGATGAGGCGGAAAAGGTGGTTCTGGAATCCGGAGATGTGCTGATATTCGGTGGGAAATCTAGACATATCTTTCATGGTGTTGCAGCAATTCATTCAAAAACGGCCCCCAAGACGCTGCTCGACGATACCAATTTTCGTCCAGGTCGGCTTAATCTTACATTCAGACAGTATTAGAAGACAGGCAAATGTTATGACTTCCTCTAGTACGATGATGCTTTTGAATGGTGTTGCATTCGTGGAGTGTGCCTTTTGTTAGCCTTGCAGGCATATATGTTCATGGCTTTTTGTGGCATCGATGTTTTTGCTGACCGAGTTCCGAGATGTTTGTTAGTCTCTGAATCGTTGAACCGAGACGAAGTTGTAGTACTTCGTGTGCATAACGCTCTGAGAGAATTTAGCCATTGATTGCAATACGTTAATGGTTCCAAAACTTGGTACCATGAGTGCATGGACAACAAGCAACCATGTCCCGAGCCATGTCCGTATAAATGTATTATAATTGCAATATAATTAAAATAATTATTTATAATATTTATAATTAAGTTCACGAGTTATGATCCATTGTAATAATTATAATTATTATTAATATATTATAATTAAAATAAATAAACTTGATTAAAAATAAATTAAGAATTAGATTAATAAAATAAATATAATATTATCAAGTTTTGACTGGGACAATATAGTAAGTCAAACAATCTGTACAAGGGTATTTACGTAATTGGTCTAAATCGCATTATAATCTAGGGTTTCCGCCGTATATACAGCTTGGAGAGGCGAAGGAGTGTTCCTCGTAGGCGCAGCATCTCGGTCCAAGTCTGGTTCCAGATTAGAAAACCTTGAATCTTTTCTTCCTACTTCCTAATCATGGCGACCGGTACTGCTGCTGCTCCTCCACGACAGCTCTCCCAGAAAGAGGCCGACATCCAAATGATGTTGGCCGCTGAGGTTCACCTCGGCACCAAAAACTGCGACTTTCAGATGGAGCGCTATGCTTTCAAGCGCCGCAAGGATGGTATACCTCTCTTTTACTTCGAGAATTTTCTGGCTATCATTTATGTGCTTCGCTCTATGATGATTCTTGAGAGGATTATATCGGTATGCATCCATTCGAGCGTGAGAACGTAAAATAATCACCATCATTTTTTCTCATCTCTGTGTCTAAAATTATGGGATCCTATAATTCTCAGTGCCATGGTTTTTGCTGCAAGCCCTTGTTTAGTGTGTGTTCTTTTTTGTCTGTAGTTTGGTGTTTGATGTTCTAAATGTGTATAATTAAGATAACTTGGTTGTTTGAGTCTTGTGCATTTTTGTACAGTTTCATTCTCTTCATCTACAAGCGCTGGACACGTAGAAATTGTTTTTCTCATCATGGGAAAATTGTGTAATATGTGAATAATTTTTTTCTCGTGCAGGTATCTACATTATCAACCTTGGAAAAACGTGGGAAAAGCTTCAATTGGCTGCAAGGGTTATTGTTGCAATTGAGAATCCTCAGGACATCATCGTGCAATCTGCCCGGCCGTATGGTCAGAGAGCTGTTCTCAAATTTGCGCAGTACACTGGTGCTCATGCAATTGCTGGGAGGCATACGCCAGGAACATTTACTAATCAACTCCAGACATCATTTAGTGAGCCCCGTCTTCTGATACTTACTGATCCAAGAACTGATCACCAGGTACTTGCCACGCTGACCTAACTACCTTATTTCTACTTTCATGATCTTGTTTTTTTTACTTTGCTGTCAGTCTCTTAAGTTTTTTAAAATGGTCTCATTTACTTTCGCTAAAATTTAATACTTTATAGTTGTTATACTAATGACTTGTCTGCTGACAGCCCATCAAGGAAGCTGCTCTTGGTAACATTCCCACCATTGCCTTTTGTGATACTGATTCTCCAATGAAATACGTGGATATTGGAATCCCAGCCAATAACAAGGGAAAGCATAGCATAGGATGTCTCTTTTGGCTGTTAGCCAGGATGGTTTTGCAGATGAGGGGAACTATCCGTCCAGGTCACAAATGGGATGTGATGGTAAGATCATCCAAAATAAGTTTCTTTGTATTTGATAATGATTGAGTCTATGCACTTAAACGGGATCTTTTATGTTGTTGAATAATTGTATAAGTGATGTTTTTTTACGAAATTTGACATGGTGTGTCTGATATTCCAGGTTGATTTATTCTTCTACCGAGAACCTGAGGAGAACAAGCAAGAAGAAGATGAAGTGGTTGCACCTGTTGACTATGCCTTGACCGATTATGCAGCTGCTCCTCTTGGTGCTAGTGATCAATGGGGTGGACTCAATGATCAGTGGGCTCAGGATGTTCCTCAAGCTGCTCTTCCAGCTCCTAATGTTGATTGGAGCCAAGAACCAGGTCAGAATTGTTGTTTTTCCCAATTTTCTTTTACAGTTAAAATTTAACTTAAAATTTATGTTGACACTACAAGTATGGTGTTCATCATTAAACGGTTAACACCATCCAACTATAATTCACTCTGAATCGTTATTTTCTGTTAGCCATTTGATCCTCATCCAACCTCCCCTGTGAAAAAAGAACACGTTGCGATCATTAATAGAACTTCATTCAAGTGGTGTGCACATTCTTGTGAATTTTGCAAGTCTTTTATAAATTTTTAAACATGGGATCTTTTGTCCTCTATTTTAACAGGTGTGGCAGGGGCAGTTGGTGGTTTAGATGGGTGGGAGGCTGTTGTGGTACCTCCACCAGCACCACCTCAGGCTGAAGCAGTCCAAAATACCGATTGGGAGTAGGAGAAATTTCCTGGATTTTTATTAGGGTACTGCCGTGGTGTTTTTCAGATTGTCCCTTGTTCAAAAGATGGTATGAACTTGTTTTAATGGCTCTTTTTCTTCTTGATCGTCACATTAGCTTGCAAACTTCTGATTGCATCATACTTTTTTATGCAATGATTTTGATATATTGAAATATGAGTTTTCAGTGAAGTTCCAATCCACATCTTTCATTTATGATCCGTCACATCAGAAGTCATTTGGAATTCTCGAATTTCTGCTAAATTCCACAACTCAGGTACCGTAATTTGAAGGGTAATTGATCCTTTGATCAGAAGAGTAGAATGCATCGAAACTCAAAAATCTCAGTCCTTTGAGCTTTGTTTTAAGCTTCTACAAGAACCCAGGCAGAACTCTCTTCTGTGCGCTTTTGATAAATCCGTGATTTGTTCGAGGCAAGCCCCCTCGAGTGTTCTGAAATGAGGTTAACTTTCCAATGGCACAATGTTTACGAATCTGAACTTTCTTCCCACTTCATTATATATTCCCTGTTCGAAACAAAACTTCACTCTTTTTTTCTGTCAGTAGTTGAAAACCATGTCTACAAACTTGCCCAAAGAGTAAGGCACTTGCAGAAGAGTGTAATTTTTTGTGTAATAATATCTAGTCATTCCCTCCAATGCTGATCATGACACAGCTCGACCAAGCAAGGCCGTAGCCTCTGATTTTCCGTACTTCTCCCCCAACTTTCTCACCAAGTCCTTGGGGCTTCAGGCCAGGTACACCACTGTGGTGCTGATGAAATTGTTCATTCGTGAATCCCCAAACACGAACAAAGCGTTTCTGGGCATTGGGTTCTGCAGCCGGTGAGTGCATCTTCCGATGACCACAAGACCGAGCATGAAAAAGATCCAGAAATAGTGGCAACTGAAGCCTGCCATTACTGAACGCTCTGAGCTCTCTCCGGTCAGATAATGATTAATGAGTTCGACAAGGAAGCAAAAATAAGGATGTTCTTTAAACTCAGACAATTCACAGCCTCTCTGATAATCTTTTCTTCACCAGATGATCTAACGACCATTCAAAACGACATGATTGGTACCTAAATCAACTCTCTCTCTCTCTCTACCTACTCCTAAGTTTCCGCCTACTTCTCACGGCTAATCTCCTTGATCTAAATCAAAGCTTCTGCTAGTCTAACAAGTAAAGCATGTTTAAGAAACGACCAGGCATAATTGAGCTAATGGAACTCCAATCCCAATCCAACAGAACAACATAGAATCCATGGCCATCGAGTAAACAAATCCGATAGCAAAGAAAAACATGCAATCTAGCATAACAACGGCAAAGTTTTCTTCGTAGAATGAAAACACGAAGAAAAACTAGCAATCCATGGCAAAAAAGCAAGAGGGCAAAAGAAACCATAGAGTTGAGCTTCAGCATATGATGGATCATCCATCTCAATCCAGCACAACAATGGCATTTTAACTATCGGTCATATTTCCAAAGAAAAACAAGGAAACGAAACAACCATGGTTGAGTTTAGGCATATTACCACACACAAAAACATATCACTGATCATCACTGACATGATTATGCGTCTAAAATAAAATCCACAAGTAAAGCAGTGAAACTAAGAAACAGAGCCTAAAACCTTGTGAACTAGCTATCACAAAGTAGTCCCCCATGCATGCTTTTTTTTGCACGCTCGAGTCTTCAAACTCCATTCCATCGCAGAGGAGGATAATTTCTGAAACAAACAACTCCAAACCAGACAAACAATGATACGAGAGAATGCGGGATTGATCAAGAAAAGGAAATATGGGAATGAAATGGAGTTCATTACCATATAACTTTATTCACATGTTCCACACTAGGAAGCAAGTAAAGGCGTTGCCTAGACGGTTCCTCCACAGATCTAAGGAAGGTCTTCGAAGCTCCAAAGATCAACCGGGTTTCCACCATCTTGAACTGTGTCTCCGCCAAGGAAGGCATCCATTGAAGCATCCCAGCTTCCCTCCAGGTAAGGCATTTGGAAGAACTTCATCTGAGATTCAAAAGCAGACAACTCCTCTGATAATGTCTTAGGTGGATCTTCCACAACCATAACCATCTCGTCCGAGGTCGGTTTCAGTTTCTTCCTTGGATAGCCATCCTCCACAAGCTCAGATTCAACGCTTTCAAAAGGTGCTGAAAGAACAGAAGTGATCTCAGGAGTTTTCACACCCTGCTCTCCCCACCCAAAATCTGAACAATCCAATGAGTTGCTCCCCTGATCTGAACTAAAATAAAAAGGGACATTGTCCGAGACCATGCTTTTTGCTCCACCATAGCCATTGATGTGAGAATCACTATATCCAAACTGGTCAAACGATGGTTTCTCTTCCATAAGCTCCATGACATCAAAGTCATCTTCTTCGGAAACTTTAACAGACGCAGTATTCAGGTTCACATTAGGCTGTAGAGCGATTCCATTGCTATTGGGAAGTGGTTTGTGAAGGATTGTCTTAGAACCTCCCTTTTGGTTAGATCGTGGAGCTTCCATTGGGAAATTCACCTTAGCTTTCTTTCCCCGAATTTTAAGTGCTTCCGCATCATAAGCTCTTGCAGCTTCCTCTGCAGTATTAAACGTTCCAAGCCATACGCGTATACCTTTTCTTGGATCACGGATCTCAGCCGCCCATTTCCCCCATGGCCGTTGCCGGATTCCCCTGTATTGATTCTTCCTCTTTCTCTTAGCAGACTTCTCTGCTTGTCCAGTGAATTCCACAGGTTTTGAAGCCTTCAATCCTTCAATATCCCCAAAATATAGAGAAATCAACAAAACTTTTTCAATTGTAAAATCTCTCCACCTAGCACTTACGTATACAGCCACCAAATGGGTTCGAATTATAATCATGCAGAATCTCTTTTTGCAAACAGTTATAAAAATACCAGCTTCCATATTATTCGAATTGGGAAATAGATATTAAGAGACTAACATAATGATCACAGAAAAGATGCAATAAGATACATCTAAATCAACTCAATTAGATCATCCACAAAAAAAAAAAAGAAAAAAAAACGACAAACGCAATACTCGATCTGAAGCCAGACAGGAAGGGAAATCCAACCAAAAAAAGTAGTTCTTCTTTCCAGAAATCAGCCGTAACCCGGATTCAACCCCACGAAACTAAACATTTTAACCCCCCCAAAAAAAAAACTCACCGGCGCCCGAAGAGAAGGGAGAGTCGCGAGAAAATAAATGCATATGCTTGACATCAAAGACATCTTCTTGATCAAAGTCAACATCAGATTCATCCTTAAAATGCTGAAAATCAGCCTCGAAATCGTCTTCCACATCAAAAACCTTTGGTTTAGTCAAATACTTGCGCGCACCGCCTTTTCTGAGATCAGACCAGGGGGCATCAGAAGCGAGCCGCCGCGACTGAACGGTCGGAATGAAGTCGGAAATGATAGCACCGCCACACATCCTGGATCCTTGGCTGTCAGACGGAGAATTCAAGGGCCAGAACCGAACCGATTGCTGCAAAAATCTCTCAGAGAAACGTCGTTTACTCCCTCGGAAAGGTGTCAAATGTACGACGTCGATACGTTCCTTCGCGAAAAGTAAGAACAGTAAGTAAGCGTTTGATAATTCCCCCTAATGACTTGTTTACCCCTTCTCCATCTCCTTATTTACGGTTCAAGCTTCGTAAGCCTGTAATGGGACTCAAATTACTATCTTGACCTGCCTAATTGTCTTGTCTTTAATCATTTACAAGTACACTTACCATCGTATCACATTTTTATAACCTTAGCTTTTTTATTGTATAATTGAATTAATTTACATATATTTAATAAATTAAATTAAATTAAATATTTATTATTTGAATTAATCTAATTATACAGTGATATGTTAAGAGATATGACAAGAAGATAAGTCTAGACTAGCTCTTTACATTGAGCAACACTTGACCCTCTTATTCTGCGTTCTAAAAAAACTCGTTAGTAGTTTTCCGATTTGCAGCCAGAGCTCCAAATTGATTCGATAGTCTCTTGACTATGATTATTGCGAATGTTAAACTTGTCTATCTACGCGTTGTTCTTAACGTAACAAATTAGGATTTTGATAATCAGTTTTCTAGCTTCATTCCTATCTTATTTTAATACGCTATTTCACGTAATTTGTGGCGTGAACACGACAATTACCACAGCTATGATCTTTTGCGGATCATATTAGAAAGAAGTAGGATCCGATGAAGTCTTGATCTTGGTTTCTAATCGAGTTTTGTCACTGTCCGGTCTACTATTTCGTGGGTCAAAATTCGTTGAAACAAAGTTAAATTTTAATGCCTTTGTGTTTTTGCATATTATTTGCTTTTTCTCTATTAGACTATTGTTTTTCATTTGGCTTCCAAGATTAGAAGATCCAACCCTAGCACACGAGAGTACAATAGTCTAGGTTTGATGTCTGCGTTGTACTAGTATATGAGTTGTTACCTTCAATGTTGAGGTAGTTCCTTGGGATATCAGGTAAATGCCTCCTATCTGTGGGTCATTGAATCACCGTGATTTAACTCCTTCATAAATTGTTGGGCGGAAGTACAAGGATGGTGGTGAGAGATTTCGTTTTTTTTTTTACAAACTATAATATGAACCTAGGTTTCTGTGTCGTGGGTAGAAGCAAATACACGACAAAGAAGATCTTAGAGCAGAAGAGACGTGGAAGAAAAGTGAAGAGAAGAGGAGTCAACTCATGCACTAACAAAGCTTGAATCTTCGTCAATGGCGGATATCTAGATCGCCAGAGCCTATAAAAACAGTTTTTATATTATACTTCCATTTTCAGTTCCCAAAAAGTAGATTTCAAAAGCAGATTCTCTGTCAAACAGCAGCTGCCCACGAATGGGTTTGATTCCACCGACGACCGCAGCCATAGCGGAACTGAACGAAGAACAGCCGCCTGCAACTCGGACATTCCGCCGTCGTCTATGAGCAGCGCCGAGCAGTCTTTGAAGGGACAGTAGAATTTTTGAGACGCCATTATCGATCCAAAACTTGCTTTGGAACGATGGATCTGCAACGGTGACGGCTCCAGTATTTCTTTGCATTTCGCATGCAACAAAAGTCATAAAAAGAAGAATTGCAGGCCAGTTGGACCCTAGCTATGGCCATAATTCTACACAACTTCCTGGTCCAAAATCACACTTCATGGGCTTGTCTGCTTCAAAACTATGGTTCAAGGGTCGCTTCAGATTTCAGGACAAACCAATCTGATTGAAAACTATGGTTCTAATTTGTCGAGTTTTGATTTGTGTAATAAATATTATAAATAATTATTTTAATTATATAAATACTTTAATTGAACCAATCAGGTTGCGACAATCAAACTTAAGTTAATAGGATATGCTGAGAAAATAAACTTATCATTATTTATTTCTTGCGACCACAACTGTATAGACTGGTTTGGAAACGACCAAAACCAACCCAGTCCACCCCAATAAGAAGGATGAAATCATGAGAATGAGAAATGGGAAGTGAGCTTTGAAACACACGATAGAAAGCGATAACGACAGTATGATCACTGGCTTGCCTAAAAATCGGCTTTTCTATCAAAATCAACTCGAAGAGAACCGATTAGGTCAGTAACATCTACACAACAACGTATTCGTCACGGTTTCTCAAAACTTCGTTCGATCACGAAATGTTCAACGTCTCCCTATCAGAATTCGTGTAATCGAACTCTAATTAATTTATAATAATATTAATTATTATTATTTCATATATTATTATAAAGCATGTTGGTGGGATTTTTTTATATAAATAGAAAATATACATGTTATTATAAATTCAATTAGAAAATACAAAAATTAGACGACAAATAAAATCCTGCCTATTTTTGGTTAAATAATGTACGTGTTTTGAAAAGTGACCCTTTCTCTTTTGGATTTTGATCACTATCATTCGCAAAATGACGGTTTTGCACTCCGATTAGAGTTTGTGTCAGTGTGTATGTTTCTCGAAGCGGGAGGGTAGTTTTGGGATTCGTCACTGAAGCGACGTCGTTACATGCTGTGTAAAACATCTAAATCGTAGAAAGGAAGTGCGGACACGTTTGGGGTGGTCTCCGTCTGGGCCACCATGAAAAATCAACTATTTCAACGGAGAAGGAGAAGGAGAAGATGAAATTTCATTTTGTTTTTGTTAAATCTCAACCCAGCCCACAATTCCTTTTTCAGAAAGAATAAATAATCTTTTTTTATTGGGTGGTTTGTCGAGCGGCTGTTCCTGAAAAGTGTCTGTAAATATGGTGGAACAAGATTATCCAGGCTGTGTCTATTGGGTTCACTTTTGGCGCCGGCGATCTGTAGTGGTACTATAATTCAAGGTTTGATTTGATGAATCGGTAGATAATCGCTTTCTGGGTTTTCGTTATTTGACTCAAATCTATCGAGTCCCTATACCGACCTCTCTTTCTTTTGTTGTCAGACCTTTCAGTGCTGAATCACGGTTTTCTTATACGCGGCGTGCTTCTACGCGGTGCCTGATTCGTCTGATTTTGGTTAATTTCATCGAATTTGAGGTAACTATTCGAATTGTGCATCGTGCGTTTTTCTATTTTGATATTCCTTTTTTGTTGTGAAATCATTGGATTGTTTCGCGACACGACGAAAGGGTCCTTGTGATCATTTTTTTGAAATTGGGTATGACATCGCTCTCTTTAAACATTTGAAAAATCTGCCCTGTTTGGATTTGAGGGGATTCGCATGGATAATATGTGGCGGAAAGGGATAATATGTGGCGGAAAGGAGTGTGTGAGATTGAGATTGTCTGAGGAAGCGTGGTTTAAATTCTTAAGATTTGATTTGGGAAATTTTTCTAGTGCTCTTAGAATTTAGGTTTTTGTCCAGATTCTTTCCTTTTGAGTTGATTCTTGAATTTGGTCGAGTTGTTTCTTCTATTTCCCTTAAAAGTGAACTGTATCCGTTTGACTTTGTACAACATCTGGGAATTCAATTTTGTTGAAGTAAGCTCTGCGTGGTGTATCAATTTTATAACCTCTTTGTAACATTTAGGCGAGAAATTATTTCAGAAACTGATTGATGATCAGGTTATCAATGAATGGAACCTGATTGTTTGTTTTTTCTTGACAATCTCATTGGGGCTGAATTGAACTAGGTCAGTTGTTTCTCAAACCTCCTCCGGTTTACTTTTCTTGCGTGATTGTGATTGTTTTCTTCATTTGGAGCTGATGTTGTGAGGATGGTGGTCTAGCGAATGAGCATACAATAATGAGTGGGCTCATAGGATTGTTTGTCAATGGATTCCCCAGACAAGACATTTTATGGAATAGTGAGCACTGTAAAATCGTGGATCCCTTGGAGATCTGAGCCAGCTAATGTTTCAAAGGTTTTTTGGATGCCCGATCAGAGTTGTATGGTATGTTATGAATGTGACTCCCAGTTCACAATTATCAACCGTAGACACCATTGTCGACTTTGTGGGCGTGTTTTCTGTGCCAAGTGTACATTAAATTCAGTTCCTGCTAGATCCTCTGATCCAAATTTTGTTCGAGAAGATCGAGAGAGGGAGAGAATTCGGGTGTGTAACTTCTGCTACAAGCAATGGGAACAAGGAACAACTGTGATTGATGATGTGGTTGTGTCTGCTAGCCAGGATCTCTGCACTTCACCATCGGCAACCAGTGTGGCCAGCAGTAGATCTAGCAGCACTTCAAATAGCAGTAATATTACTCTTTTCTCTGTGCCATACTCAGTTGGAAATTCTAAACAAGCTCTAGAGAAATCTAGCCCTAGTACCTCTGTAATGGAAGCTAGCATTGATAGGGAGGGCGAATTAGCCCTTGAGAGGAGCAAAGACCTGGTTGCAGTTTCAGGAAATGTGCACGACCTGTCTAAATTTTCAAGGGACAGGTATAAATTTTTCCTTTGTGCTTTTTATCGAACTTTTGAATCGGATTGCACGGTGAAATTTGGAATTTTTCATTGAACAATTTGTTTTTTTTTTAATTTAACAATTCATGTTTTGGGTTTTACAAAAGCATTCAGATATACATGTAATTTTAACTCACTTTTTTGCTGGCGGATTTAAATTCTATATGGTTGAAAAAGAGCAGTGTGGTAGGCGGAGTGGGTGATGTGGAGTTAATTTATTATATTTTCTGTTCACTTGCTTGCCATTTTTCTGCAGGAGTGACGGTGAGGATGATGAATATGGTGTGTATCATGTAGATAGTCAAACAAGGCACTCTCCTTTACACAATTCTTATTATTCTCATGTTGTGTTTGACGAGATAAACAATGATGAGGCATCACATAAGGTGTATTCTAATGAAGATAAAAGTTATGAAAATGGTTTTAGTACTTCTCCACAAAACGACAAGGTTGATTCTCAGGGTGAGGAGATCCCTCATCCTGAGAATAAAGATGATAATTATAATGTCCACGACCCTACTTCATCTATGTATAGTGCAGAAGACAGCAATTCTGAGCCTGTGGATTTTGATAACAATGGACTTCTTTGGCTTCCCCCTGAACCAGAAGACGAAGAGGATGAGAGAGAAGCTTTTCTATACGATGATGACGAAGAAGAGGGGAATGCGTCTGGTGAATGGGGATATTTGCGTGCTTCTAGCAGTTTTGGAAGTGGGGAATATCGAACTAGAGACAGAACAAGTGAGGAACATAAGAGGGTCATGAAAACTGTTGTTGATGGTCACTTTAGAGCTTTAGTATCCCAACTATTGCAAGTAGAAAACCTTCCTGTGGGCGAAGAAGGAAATAAAGAAAGTTGGTTAGAGATTATTACATCTCTTTCTTGGGAGGCGGCCTCACTTTTAAAGCCTGACATGAGCAAAGGTGGAGGTATGGATCCAGGTGGATATGTAAAAGTGAAATGCATAGCTTCTGGACATCGCTGCGACAGGTTTGTCTTGTGATTTTCTTTTTTCATACACTTGTGTGTTTGAGAGTGTGCAAGACCTCAAAGGTATGCAAGATATGAAATTTTATTTGTGAGTATTAACCCGTCAACCTTATATCTTCTCACTTAAAATTGTTCTTTGCTTATACCTTATGAATTCAATTATTGTGTACCATTTTGTTGTTGATTTGTCATTTGTTTCCTTAGGAATGTTGGAACCACTGTACATCTAGATTCTGGTTAGAAAAATGTTTATCTACTTCTATGTGGTTTCTTCTTTCTTGATGTACTAGACTTGTTCATTAGTTATTGCTGCTTTATTATCTAATGGTACTTTGTTTTTTATTCCTATGTTGTTATTGAACTGAAATCACCGAGGATTCTAGAGTATCAACTATAATTATTATAAAAATTGATTTTGGCCTCAATTCACAAATACAGTGACTCATTGATATAGATTCAGGTTCAGCTGTTGATCTAGCTCATATGTTAATGGTACATGTTTGCCTCACAAGTTTGAAGAAGTGTTTTATTTCTTTTATATGTCACAAGCTTTTCCCCTGCAAATGTGACATAATCTGATGTTGGTATTTTTTGAGGTTTTAATATTTTATCAGTAGGTATGTTTTCTTCATCATCTAAGGCAGATTTCTCTTTTCTTTGCTCAAGATATTTTAGAATTTGTTGACTAGGTCAATGGGCCTTGCATAAACTAACTGCCCCATAAAAAAAGTCAATAATACCAAAAATCTTTGACCGCTTCTTTGTGATTATGATTACTTGTGTAAGAGTTGAGACTAGGTTTCAAATGCTTAACTTATCATACCTATTATTTATAGTAACGATCTTTATTGTTGGAACTCTAATATTGATGCTTAGTCGGAAAATATGTTAGTCATGGAGGCTGCTGTAAAGAAGAAAAGAAAGTAATGCGGGTTTATATTTTTCTAACCAGTAACATCTTTTCATTCTAAAGTCGAGTATTGTTGTTAAATTTTAATATGTCGTGACGTGGCCTTTTATAATTCTTTTGATCTGGATTTATTTTCTCTTTTAGTATGGTAGTAAAAGGAGTAGTTTGCAAGAAAAATGTGGCTCATCGACGGATGACTTCAAAGATAGAGAAGCCTCACATATTTATTCTTGGAGGGGCTCTTGAATATCAGCGCGTGTCTAACCATTTGTCAAGTTTTGACACGCTTTTGCAGCAGGTTTTAACCATAACTTCATTGTTTCTAATTGGCAATTTACTAGTGTATGTTCCTGCATTTGGATAGACAGTAATTGTTCTCTGTTTTATGTCTGATGGACTCATGGACCTAATGTTCTTTAGGAGATGGACCATTTAAAGATGGCAGTGGCAAAGATTGATTCACATCAACCTGATGTGCTCTTGGTTGAGAAATCAGTTTCTCGATTTGCGCAAGACTACCTTCTTGCAAAGGACATATCCCTTGTTCTTAACATAAAGAAGCCATTGTTAGAGCGCATAGCTCGATGCACTGGTGCACAAATAGTTCCTTCAATTGATCATCTTTCATCTCAAAAGATGGGTTACTGCAATACATTTCATGTAGAGAGATTTCTTGAAGATTTGGGTACAGCTGGCCAAGGTGGGAAAAAATTGGTGAAGACACTAATGTTTTTTGACGGATGCCCGAAGCGATTGGGGTGCACAGTAAGTTTTATGTTTGTTTTAACTGACTATGGTTTACTTTTTCGATTCTTTCAAAGCTAGAAATGATTTTTTGGAGGGTTTAGGGGTAGTTTGTGTTGGACCATCATGTAGGAACTGATTCAAAATGCTAATCTTGACTGATTTTATTATGTCAATACTGATAATGAAGATGAAGGCGACTTGTATGATAAACGACCAAAGTTGTTCACTCTTTTATTATCTTCTTCAGATATTACTTAGAGGAGCTATTTCGGATGAGTTAATGAAAGTGAAGCATGTAGGAATTGTTTTGAAATGCTAATCTTGTCCATTCTTGTTATGTAAATAATAAATGAGTGGGGTGATAATGAAGATGTAGGCGTGTTGAATAATAATCGTATGAAGTTATTCACTTTTTATTATCTTCTTCAGATATTACTTAGAGGAGCTAATGGGGATGAGTTAAAGAAAGTGAAGCATGTAGTTCAGTATGGTGTTTTTGCTGCTTATCACTTGGGACTGGAGACATCTTTTCTTGCCGACGAAGGAGCTTCTCTACCAGAACTTCCTTTGAACTCCCCAATAAAAGTTGCACTTCCTGACAAGCCATCGAGTATTGAGAGATCCATATCAACAGTTCCTGGTTTCAGTCTTCCTGCCAGTGACAAATCTCAAGTTCTGCAACCTGGTGAGGAACCACAAAGATCTAATAGTTGCCCGCCTTCAGATTCTTCCCCATCCAAAAGCAGCTCTTTACCTAGCTTTCATGGTGATCCTGGCTCACAAGCCATGAAAGGAATATCGATGGGTTCTGCTTTTTTGTCTTCTCCTTCACAGATTATTTCAGAGTCACTCAACAGAGAGCATCTTCCTTCTAGGAGACTTGAGTACAGAAATGTTCTGAGAGGACATGGCATAGCAGAACCATATTTAGGTGAAAAGGGCATGTCTGCTTTGGGAAATGAACTCAAAGTCAAGGATTTTGAGCCTTGTGAAGCCACTTCTCAGTTTCACTTGTCTAGATCTCCCAGTAATGATGAGAGTTCAGAAGTTGGTAATCCGCTTGGTAATTTGGAGTTTAGTTCTCATCAACAAAACCTTCAAAACCATCTAGAGGAGTCTGGATCTTTAAAAGAAGAGTCAGGAATTGTTAAGGAAGAGTTTTCTCCATCACCGTCCGACCACCAGAGTATTTTGGTCTCCTTGTCATCCAGGAGCGTGTGGAAGGGGACTGTCTGTGAGAGGTCCCATCTCTTTCGAATCAAGTACTATGGGAGCTTTGACAAACCTTTGGGCCGATTTTTGCGAGACCATTTATTTGACCAGGTGAGTTTCTCCTTTTTTTACTTTATTCACTTTGTTTAAATCCTTGTAGCTTCTTTTGAAATGAGGGTGCTTGTAATTTGACAGGGTTTTAGATGTCGTTCCTGTGAAATGCCGTCAGAAGCACATGTTCATTGCTATACTCACAGACAGGGAACTCTCACTATATCTGTTAAGAAACTACAAGAGATTTTATTGCCTGGTGAAAAGGAAGGAAAGATTTGGATGTGGCATAGATGCCTTCGATGTCCAAGAAGTAATGGCTTTCCTCCAGCTACTCGTAGAGTGGTGATGTCAGATGCTGCTTGGGGCCTATCTTTTGGGAAGTTTTTGGAGCTTAGTTTTTCAAACCATGCTGCTGCAAGCAGAGTCGCAAGCTGTGGCCATTCTTTGCATAGAGATTGTCTTCGATTTTATGGGTAATTTTTATGATAATAAAATGTCCCTTCCCTTATTGGAAAACTTTAGTCAAATAATAATGTCGAGGTAGAAAACTTATAATCAATTATTTTGAATCATTTCCTATGAATTCTTAGTACTTGAAGAAGTGTTAAACGGGCGAATCCATCCTATCAAGAAACTTGGAAATGCGGATTCACAAAGAATTATAGTATCTCCACAGTTGTATTAGTTATTATAATCTCAATGCTGTCAAAATTCAAAAAAGTTTTATTTAATGCCCCCAGTTTTCTTTTCCACTTCATACAGAGATGTAGGTTTATGGATAATAGTCCATTTGAATCCTTTACCATCCAACCTACTATTAGAGAAATGTGGGATAATGGTGTGACTCGAAGATTTTGTATCCCCACAATAATGCTAGAAACTCAAAATATTTTGTTGTACGAGATAACAATTTCTGTTACTATCTGAATCCCTATAAAGGTTAAGGTTGGAAAAACAAGAAATGTGGAAAATCTTTTTTTTCTTTCTCTTAACTGTTTTAGTATGCACAGATTTGGAAAAATGGTTGCTTGCTTTCGATATGCATCAATTGATGTGCATTCAGTCTATCTTCCACCTTCGAAACTGGAATTGGGTTGTGAGAAGCAGGAATGGATACAAAAAGAAACAGATGAGGTTGGATAAATAAAACATTTGCATTTGTTGTAAAATTACCCAACATTGACCATGTTTATTCTTTTGAATCTGTTTATACCAGGTTGTGAACCGAGCAGAGCTTCTGTTTTCTGAAGTCTTGAATTCCTTGCGTCAAATAGCTGAGAAAAGAGTGGCACTTAATGGTGGTGTGAAAACATTAGAATCTAGACGTCAAATTGCAGAACTAGAAGGTATGTTGCAGATGGAGAAAGCAGAATTTGAGGTGAGCCCCTTCAACAAACGCAGTACAAATTACTGATTAGTAAAAGATGATGGGAATGAGCACTGCCTAGTTCTAGCTGCTTTTTACTGCTTACCTAATGATAATGGGAATTGTGCAACTTCCTGAATTATTTGTTAGAAATTAAACTATTTGCATTATTTGGGATAAAATAAATCCCCTCAATCTAATTTTATGGTAGTCAGTCTTGTTTTAGTTTCCTAATTTAGCAACAGCTATGGCGTTGAGAAGTAACAAAATTTAAAACAAGTTTAGATGTTAAATGACGTTTGTGGAGATCCCTTTTTTTTTTTTTTTTTTTAATTTGCACCTTTTTTAGGTCTCTTCCTATTGCCTCTATTTGGCTTTAACTTTTCACTTGATATTTTGAAGGCATCACTCCAGAGAACTATGAACAAGGAGGTGAAGAAGGGACAACCTGCTATTGATATTCTTGAGATAAATCGGCTACGAAGGCAATTACTTTTCCAATCTTACATGTGGGACCACCGCCTTGTCTATGCTGCCAAGATGGATAACTTCAGCCTTCAGAACACTTTTGGCTGTTCAAATTCAGAATATGAGGAACATTCTTGTTCTGATAGTGAGAAGGGTGCAGAAAACACTTTGCCTGACATGCCATTGGAGGTCTTCGGTAACGTGGAGACTCACGAGAATGAAAATCTTAACACAAGCTTTGCTGACAGAGATGGATCAGTTGTCAACGCTGCTGAGTCTGAGTTCAGTAACCAAGAGACGGAAGTAGTCCAAAATGAAGATCAAGATCATGAAAAAGAAGATCAAGTTAATCTTTCTACCAACAGCACAAGCATTTATGATGGACCAGAATCGATTCATTCTAGGGTGATTGTTCGTAGAGCCCTTTCCAATGGGCAGTTCCCTATTATGGACAATTTGTCAGAAACTCTCGATGCCGCGTGGACTGGTGAGAATCACTCAGCTAGTGGACTTGTAAAGGATACTTCCTTTGCTCTTTCTGAATCTGCCATGGCAGATTGTGCAGGGTCATTGGCAGCTGAAGAGGGCTCTGAGTTTGATAACCACTTGGAAGAACATTACAGGCAGAAGTTTCCTCATTCTGTTTCACGTGAGTTTTCTGCAATGACCCTCGATAGTATGGATGACTCTGTTAGTTGGTTAGGGATGCCATTCTTGAATTTCTATCGTTCATTCAACAAGAGCTTCATAGCTAGCTCTCAAAAACTCGATACTCTTGGGGAGTATAATCCGGTTTATGTTTCATCTTTTCGGGTTTCAGAGCTTCAAGGTGATGCTAGACTTCTTCTACCAGTTGGTGTAAATGATACAGTTATTCCTGTGTATGATGATGAACCAACAAGCCTAATAGCTTATGGTTTAGTTTCTCAAGAATATCATATCCAGGTAATGAATGAAGCAGAAAGGTCAAGAGATGGCGTGGAGTTTATGTCTTCATTGTCACTTCCAGAGTCATTGATTCATTCGTCCGATGATTATGGATTCGAATCTCAAAAGAGTTTTGGGTCTTTAGAGGATAGCTTCTCGTCTGTATCTGGGTCGGTGCCAGGGCCTGGTAGCTCCTTTATATTGGATCCTTTATCATATACAAAGGCCCTTCATGTGAAAGTTTCTTTTGGAGATGATGGTCCCCTTGGAAAGGTGAAATATAGTGTGGTTTGTTACTATGCAAAGCGTTTCGAAGCTTTGAGGAGGATTTGCTGCCCTTCTGAAATCGATTTTGTGAGATCTCTTAGTCGGTGTAAGAAATGGGGAGCACAAGGTGGGAAGAGCAATGTATTTTTTGCAAAAACTTCTGATGATAGGTTCATTATTAAACAAGTCACCAAGACAGAGCTTGAATCTTTTATTAAATTTGCTCCTGAATATTTCAAATACTTGACTGAGTCTATTGCCTCTGGAAGTCCCACATGCCTGGCAAAGATCCTCGGAATTTATCAGGTATGTAATACGATCTTGACGTGTTACTTGTGATGTTTTTTCATAAGAAAATTTGTATTAAAAATGCAAAAAATAACAAGCTATTGCGGAGAGAAACTCCACGCAACTGAGAAACAGCTCGTAAAAAAGTTGAAAGATTGAAATGATGATTTTTAAAATATTTGGCATTATAAGTTCACTTTGGAAGAAAAAAAACAATTTATTCCTATCTCATATGACATTATGAACAGACTGTTCGAATTGTTGGGGTCTATATTGTAATTAGTGGATAGTTAGTGGAGGTTAGAGGAGGTTAATAGAGGTTAGAGAAGTTTATGGTAATTGACAGAGGTTATTTTAGGACTATTAAATAAAGTAGACCGGGAATAGAGAGATATTATTGTGAAAGTGATCAATTGTGTTAGAGGTAGGCAGCCTTCAAAGTCTCTAAGTACTTTTGTTACGTTTTCATAATCAATAAATTAATATGATCTTTTGGATCCTATGAGAGACGGGCTAAAAATGAAAACAAAAAAATAGCTGGACTCCAATTCTCCAAATGAATCATTTAGGAAAATTTGAATAACCAGGTAAAGATTTTTGCATTGTCCAATTCTAGCTGGTTATTATTCTAGCTTTTGTTGCTTGTTCCAGGTGACATCAAAGCATCTTAAAGGAGGAAAGGAATTAAAGATGGACGTACTGGTCATGGAGAACCTTCTATTAGGAAGAAATGTGACTAGGCTTTACGATCTTAAGGGATCATCAAGGTCTCGCTACAATCCGGATTCCACTGGTAACAACAAGGTCTTACTCGATCAAAATTTAATCGAAGCAATGCCCACTTCTCCCATTTTCGTCGGCAACAAAGCAAAGCGTTTGTTGGAGAGAGCGGTCTGGAACGATACTTCTTTTCTTGCGGTAATATCGAGCTAAGAAATAATTTTTTTGGACATTTTTACCGGTTAGGGGTTGATAATGATCGATGTATTGTTGGTTGGTGCAGTCCATTGGCGTTATGGATTATTCATTGCTTGTCGGAGTCGATGAGGAGAAGCATGAATTGGTTCTCGGGATCATCGACTTTATGCGGCAATACACATGGGACAAGCACCTAGAGACATGGGTGAAGGCTTCCGGGATTCTTGGTGGGCCCAAGAATGCAGCTCCGACGGTTATTTCTCCGAAGCAGTACAAGAAGCGGTTTAGGAAGGCGATGACGACCTATTTTCTGATGGTCCCTGATCAGTGGTCCCCTCCCTCCATAATTCCAAGTAAGTCTCAGTCTGATCTATGCGAGGATAGCACGCACGGTGGTGCGACCGTGGGCGAATGATTAAATCGGTCGGTCGGGTGATTATTCGTATTCATGTCGTATAAGGAGTCTCCGTCGTATATTATCCTGTCGGAATCTCGATTCATTGGATAGATTTTTTGTTTTTGTTTTTTTTTTTGGGTAGAGACATCATTTGTTAGACAAAAGGTGCTGAAGAAAGCAGATGAAGAAGCCATGAGAGGTATAATATTGGATGACCTTCTCATGAGATCTCTTGTAAAAATGTGCAGTAATCAAAGCTTATGTATTTTGCTTTCCAAAGTTGTATATGTATTTCATGTGACATTTATTTTCCTTTATTTTCGGAGACTTTGATTCAAATCCCGTCTCCCCGGCCGGGAACTAGCTAATGCAAAGCTCCCCTTGATAACCAAATCATCAAGAAAGTTGACTTTTTATCGAATGTGATAGGTTGACTTTTGATCGTGTGTCATCGATTGCGCTTTTCGCCATAAACAAAGCATGATTAGTGGAAATTTTTATGTGTGATTAATCTTGGTAGGATCGAAAAAGGGTATGTTTCTAAGAACAAATTAGCCTAATCATGTCTTAAAAATTTAGAAAAAAAGAGTCTCGAAGCTGGAAAAAGCTTGAAAATGATGGCATTTTAATACAGAGTGTATAGAAATTGAAGTGTGAGCAGTTCATGGCTTCAGTTTCAGGGCTTGGACGATTCTCCGCTTCTTCTCCTTCAACTATCTGCAGCCAACATCTTTGAAGTAGAACAAGATCAGACATCGCTGAATCTCTGCACAAATTTTCAAAATTTTTCATCAGCTTTTTGTTCGATTTGACTCGAAAATTCATAAATCTTCACTACCTTGGGAGATGAGGAGCTGTCTTGATTATCTCCCGGCGATATCGAGGACCCTCGTCGTACCCTTCGCAGATCGTTTCTCCGTGTTCGTTCGTATAGCAAATCACGCCCTCGGATTGATCCGAGTAAACCTGATCGAATGAATCGAAAACCATCTGTTGGAATATGTTCTTCGTTAATTGGGGAAGAGTTTTGAGTGATATTTGATGAAAAGAATAAGAAAGTTGAGGAAGAAATCTCTGACCTGGTTCTTCTTTGAAGATCTGAGCTGAAGCTTCTGACACAGCTTTCTGCTTCGGGTCTGCAACATCCAAACTTTATTTACAGTTTTTGAAATTGGCCATGGCTGCTTAAGAGGAGTAGATGGAGAAGAACATAAAACCGCCATTAGTCTGCTAGAAGAAGAAGAAGAAGAAGAAGAAGAAGAAGAAGCTTGTCCATGGTGGGCTATGGCGAAATGCTTGTATAACCAGGTCTCTGCACAAATTTATTATATAAAACTATATATTTGTCCAATCAAATTAACAAGACGGGACATTCATTGTTGGGTTATCTAATCACTAGATGGAGTGTAAACAATTACAAAATGGGACCCAGCGTTGCTTATAATTTACTTTGATTCCTGTGTCATCTGGCTTTATTATATTCCAGCAGCTTTTTTTTGGTAAACTGGCTTCTGGGTGTTCTTGACTGAACTCCACTTCTTCTGCCATGGCGATTAAACCTGCGAATCAGAAATCTGGAAATTGCAGTTGGAATGTGCTGACTGTGAAGATAAGAACAGCAGCAGCAGCAGGGAGATTGTCGCTTGTCAATCAATCATTCAATTGTCTAAGCTTTCGTTTCAATCACTCAAAGCTTGTTCCTTCTGAGTTTTGACTTCATAGAGAGAGAGAGAGAGAGAGAGGGAGGAGAGAGAGACTGCTATAAACATAAAACTTAACAATGGCAGAAGATTTTTTTAGTAATAACCATATTCAAAACCAGCAGTTTGAGGGCTTCTCCAACCATCACAAACAAAGAACAAATCCAAAAAACCAGACGAGAATCGTTTAATCCCCACTTTCGAATATAACACAGTTTAATCGCGAAACTCGTCCATGAAGGCTTTGTGAAATTCTGTCAAATGGGAGACGATGGCCTCAATCTTCTCCTCCTGAGGCAGAATCGTGCACCTGAAGTGCCATGTGCCGGGCACCTGCCCAAATCCCGAGCCTGGAACGACAACAATTCCCGTCGAGTTGAGGAGGCGTCGGCAGTAGAAGGCATCGGGCGCTGTGTGGACATCTTCGGCTGCTTTGACCGCCTTTTCCGGAAGGTGAATCCGGGGAAATAAATACATGGCCCCTTCTGCTCTGTTGCATTGCACTCCTTCTAAGCTGTTCAAAGCATCTTCAAGAGCCTAAAAAAAGAAGTGGATTTGATTTTAAAACTTGGCGTTGATAATAATTCAACGATAAATTCCCAAGTATTTTCTCGAACCTTTGCTCGCCTTGCCAAAGATGAGAGAATGCCGTCTTTCTCTGCCACGTATGATTCATATGATTCATCTCCGACCTGCAGAAATAACATCTCAACTTCATTAGTACAAATACGGCAACATCTCAACCTCATGCGTATAAATACGACGACATCTCAACTTCATGCATAAAAATACGACGACATCTCAACTTCATAAGTAGAAATACAAAGACATCTCAACTTCATGCGTATAAATACAACATCTCAACTTCATGCATATAAATACGATGACATCTCAACTATACGTAGACATCTCAACTTCATGCGTAGAAATACAACAACATTTCAACTTCATGCGTAGAAATACAATGCCACCTCAACTTCCCGCGTAGAAATACAAGACACTTCATGCGTAGAAATACGATGATGACGCTAATAATTCAGATACTTTTTCTCGAATCTGATCGCTCCTCAGCCTATTTTGGCCAATCCTCGAGTGAGAGGAGAGAGAATATAAAAATAAAAACTAAACCTTTGGCGGACTCATGACTAGGCTGGCGAGAATTTGCCCGGTAATGTTAGAGCACAGATTCACAGACGCTACTTTGTATATTTGTTCCTTGACATCTTGGGCAAACCCAGTGACCTCCATATAACCACCTCTTTTTCCACACTCACCATAATAGCCTACGCCCAGCGAAAAATGCATATTTATCAGATTCGAAATCGACAAAATAAGCATCGCCATCTCATTCGACTAGCTATTGCATATTATGTACCTTTTGAGACTGATTGAAAGGAGACCAAAGTGATGTCCTCCTCGCCATAACCCATCAAACGCGCAATTTTTTTGAACGAGTTGAATTTCTTCTCCGGATCATAAACGTTCTCTTGATATACCTGTAGAAAAGTTATCATATTTCAAAAAATTGCTTAAAACAGAAGAGACATAGATAAGATAACTAAGATTAAACCACAAACCTCATCTGCCAAAAGAACTATGCCTTCTTGCTTGCAGAACTCGACGATATCCCGCTGGTTTTCCTCGGCAAGAACCTTTTCGACCAAAATCCATATGGAACAAAATAAGATTTACATCAATTACGCAACACATTTAGTTAAAGACTCAATGACCGATGGTTCGCCTACCTGTCCGGTTGGATTTCCTGGGTTTATAACAACCAAAGCCCGGACGTTGATACCTTTTAACCTGCTAGCATCCAGTTGCTTTTGAAGTTCAGATACTTCTAGTCCCCATCCCGCTTCTTCATCGAGATAGTAAGGAACCTGTCAACCAAGTAGTTTTGATTTCAACTACAGTTATGAACATTAAGTTTCGCACAATCATAACCAACAATGTTTAGGTCTTGAACAACTGAATAAACCAGCTCACCATACCAGAGTTCCACCATGGAGAGCTATTGAAGCAGAGTATAAAGGATACTGAGGAATAGGACAAAGAATTCCGTCGGTCTCCGATCTTATCAGCAACTGCATCATCATATGTACCTGGAACGAAGTATATTGCCAAATGTCTGCGTTAGGAATGAAATTAATATAATATTGTAAGCGTATTCAGGAAATATCAATGAGTAGTTTCTATTTAAAAAGAATGGTAATTTCATGTTGGGAGATGGCGAGAGAAAATACGGAGAAGGTCAGATCCTTGAATCTTTGCCAGGAAGGATGACAGACTTTCAAATTTCCACTAAATTGTTATACTGTGTTTACATATATATATAATTGTGTGTATTAATCTTTATGTTTATCTATTTTATTAGAAGTTATCTCAATTCTAAACAGTTTGTTAATTTTGATGTCTTTTCACATCAGATCTTGCATCATTTTCTTTTAGAAACAAAGTTCAAAGGTAAATCACCGCAGGGCTTGCACCATCAGTTAAAAAGATGTCATTTGGATCAGCTGGAAAACCATCCCGAGCCTCGATTCCAGAGGCAATCGATTCGCGTAATCCCTTGATACCCTGAGATGAAAATTCGAAAATGTTTAAAGAAGAGAAAAAACACAAAAATTATCTTAAGTTTCAGTTTAGAAGATGAACAAGCCAATCATAACCTGACTATGACTGTAGGCCCCAGTTGCCCTTCCTGGTATTTGATCAAGAATTTGCCATGCTCGCTCAATCGCATCTGCACTGAAACAAGTGACGAAAAGTATGTAAGAGACTTGATTCAAAAAGAAACTCCATACCTATAAAACATGATGCTAATCTCTTTATTACCTGAACAGACCCTGTGTTTCGCTTTTGTCCAAAATAGCTGGATGATCGCATAGAGAAATCACCTAAAATAAAAAAAGAAACATAGATAACTTATAAAGTTGTTTCTGATCGAGCGAATCGACTATAGAAGCCAGTATGCAAACCTCGCGGAAAAATGTTATCGGCTGCTGACCAAGCGACTGGGGATTTCCAATATTGCAGTAGAGTATCTACATCGGGTTGTAAATTATGAGGTTCAATTCAAACTGTAGAAGAAAGTTCCATTAAGATTTTTAGATAACTCGAACTACAACAATGTCGTTAGGTTAACCTTCGTGGCAACGACGAACAATGAATTTTGTCAACTTTGAGACTTGGATTTTAATTTTAAGAACACCATTTTTGCTTAAGATGATCTTGATTAAATAATATCAGATAAGACTTCTTTTTTCGTTTGAAGATTTCAACCTAGATGTCTCTGATAGATGTTAAATGCATCGATCAACATTTAATAGTCTAGATTTTTCATTTTTTTTCAAAAGATTTCAGAAAAGTCAAATCATACCTCAGCAAAAGGATGAGAACCGGGATTGGCCAATATCTCTTCTTGCAACCTCTACAAACAGCAGACCATACCCGACTTCGGTTAGATAAATTCTTAGCATGAATTCGGAAATGAGACCAATTTCTCAATTACAAACTTAAAAGAAACATTAAATTATCCGAAACCAATAATCATTTACATGAGCTTTGAAACACGTGATAAATAAGGATGTTACCTGCGCGAGGGTGACTATTTCCCCACGGACAGCATATTCACACTTCAAAACCTGCAAAAAGTTGAAACTTTAGTGCTCACGAGTAGAATAAGCACAATTTCGAATTAACCCATGAACTGGAAGAAACTGAGATATCTAAGAAACAGGAGATTGGAAAGCTTTGATTCTGATAGTCAAACACATTTTTTTTCCAATTTCAGACAAGAAAAAACCAAATACGAAACAAAGGAAACAGGTGTAAGAATATGTTCTGAAATTGAAGGGCATAGAAGACGAAGATCAACCAAAGCTATGAATAAAGGTAGAAAATTCGGGTGTAGGGATAAAAAAACGTGAAGAGGACGGAAAGTAAATATGTGACGGAAGAAAAAATCAGAAATCAAGGTAATCCCAGAAGCAATATCCCAGATCAAACCAGCAAATCAATCCAAAATCCTAAAAGAAAAGAGAAACAATCTTATGAAGACGGACAAAAAGTGGGTATTGCAATACCTTGGGATTTATATTTTGAAGAGTTACAGGAGACGAGGAATTAGAAGACGGAGAAGAGGAAGCCATGGAAGAAGGCGAAGAAGGGAAATCAAGAACAGGGATAGAGGACAATAATCGAGAGTGAGGCGAAGAAAAGGAGCCCTGCTGCTGCGAGCTGCCGCTGCCAGACCGCTTCACAAGTTGCCTAGCCGCGACGATTACGAATTTCCGCATGACGATTGGAAAAGGCAGAGATTTATAAACAAAAATGGGGAAATTTTGGCAAACTTTTTCTCTCGAATTAATGGAGTAGCCGGTTTCTTCGAAGCTTTGACCGCCGTCTGTTTATGGGAGGTCTCCTTTCTCGATTCCAAGAATGGATAGGTGGAATATAAATGGAAGGCCAGCACTGGCACTTGTGCACGCTACGCTACCATAGCCGCCCCACACCATTTTCAAAGATTTCAACTTTCTATATTCTCTGATAAACTGTTGGCGCACGCTGTAAGCTTTTCATCCCATCTGCATTTCTTATGCTTATTTTTACTGTCAATGTCCATTTTTGCTTGAAAACATTTTCTCATTCAGCTGTTCAGAACAGTTTCTTGTCGTTCTACCCACTACCCAGATGAGATCTTGAACCATTTGGTGAGATTTAAGATGCTCCAAAAGTCTCTTCTTTAATTTAATGCAGTCATTGATGCCATTAAGCTTAGTAAATTCAAAGGACAAACGAAACAAGCCTTGCCATGAATGTCATCAAAACTCAACTAATATTTCCCTCTCCACAATCAAATCTCCTTACGTGCACAAAGTATAGCCAATGAATGCACGAAATATTTTAAAAAATAAACAAATGTAACGAGTATGTTAGTTTCACAAAGATGCATCAAACTCAACTCTTGTTGCCGGCAACCAATCCTCGCCCCGAATGAAAGAGTTGACGGTGTTTTCCAGCTTTTTCTGCCGTTATATTCGGCCTATAACCAGACCAGATGACCCTTTTGTCCACGGCAGAGCCAGGTCCAGTGTTCTGAAACTCGGCATAAAATATGGTCTTGGGAGGCTCGACGCCTACGATCCACTCGATCCAACCCAAGGGATTAAGAAACGAACCGATATCGGACTGCATGATGACAGTCGTCGAATAATCTTTCCACGGTCGTCCGAGGTAAGTTGGAGCAGAGAGATTGTCGCCAGGCAGAGGGAGAAAAGTTCATTTTTGCATTGAAATGCCTGTGTTCCGATTAGGGTCTTTTTTGCCTTGTGCTGTGATGGTGTTGAACTGGTTGGCCAATGGCTGCCTGGGCATGACACTGCAGCCCTGAAAGATGACCCCGGCGTTGCCGAAGATGAAGTCGATGGTGCCTGAGATGTCGCAATTGCGGTAGAATTGGCGATTCACGTGGGCATAGAGGGTGTCTTGGAAGGCAGCGAATGAGCAGCCGAAGTAGACAGAAAGGTCCGAGTCTGACCGGAATGCGACCGCCTGATGCTTGGCTGCTCCGGCCGTGTTCACAAACCCGATGTTCTTGGCGATGAATTCTTTCCCGGCAACGGCTGATTAGCAAAAACAGTTTACTCAAATCAACACAAAAAATGAGAGAACTTTATAGTTAATCTAGCTCTAAGTTCGTATCAATGGAGATTAAGAAGAAAATAGTTCAATCCATGGCCAGGGCAATGAGAAATGCAGAAGAAAATGAAGAAATCAATGAACTTTTCAGAGAAAAAGAAGATAGAACGAATTACCGAATGTAGCGGTGGAGAACGTCGGAGTACCGTCGACAAAGTTCAGACTGCCAGAAACAATGGTCTTAGTCTTTCCGTGGCCGATCATCATAACGTTCCAGGCGTTCTTATCCAATCTCACCGTCTCTTCGTATCTTCCTTCCTTCACGTATATAATAAATCTCGCCGTGTTCTTCTTCGGCACGGTGTTCACCGCGGCGGAGATCGTCGTGTAGTTCCCGCTCCCGTCCGTCGCCACCGTCACGTTCGGCACCGAATTCTCCGTTTGGAGCAACCTCCGATCTCCGGCGCTTACCCAATCTGGGAAGTTTGAGTCCGACCCTTTGAACCGAGCAACCTCCGGTGTATCGGAATGTTGAAATCGCTCAACAGACCGAGGAATTTCGTCGCAATGGCCAAACTATTGCTGACGAAATCGGTGGAGTTTTCCATCGCGTTTCTGACGTCGTTTGCGAGAATGGAGTTCAGATCTCGAAGAGCGTCCAAGCAGGTTTCCTGGTCGGTGATGGTGGCGCTGAGCCATGTTCTCAAATCGTTGATTTTGGATTGGACAAAAGCCGCTCTCCATCGTCGCCTTCCATGGCGGAAATCGAATCGTTGAGTCTGTCGACGGCGTCTTCGAAAAGCGCGCGACAGAGCCACAAGGTCTCGTTAAGCTTGGCATCGTCAGTGCTGAGCTTCGTGGGGTACTGAGCGAGCTTGGAGAGCTCGTTAATGGCGACTCGGAGAGAAAAGTTGAAGAGAATTTCTGGGTCGGTTGTATTCGAGGCCTCGAGTGAAGACATACAAGAGGCAGGATACTGCGTCACGTTGCAAATAGTTTTAATCGAAGCCATCGGAGTTAACTGCATTGACGGCGAAGAAGACGAGCCGCTCCGCTTGTGAATCACAGTGCCGGCGACCACTCCGGCGGAACTCTCTCGCTTCAGCATCGTCCACCTTGCCGTAGCCCTTGAAGGAGTTAATGGAGTCCATCAGATACAGCAGCTCCGGCGCTCCGATTCCAGATTGAAGAGAAGCTTTTTGGGTTTTCAGAAAGAGTTAAAAGAGACCAGCTTTTGTGGGTGCTTTCCGTCTGCCATGGAATGGCTTCTGCCATTATATAAGGTTAAAAGTAAAGGCTAATAATGGCGGAAACAGTGATGTTGCCATGGTTAAACGAGTCTCGCTATCTGAGAAGACGAGGAAATGTGCAGTAAATGGTGTTCTTGGGCATCAGCGGGTGAATTGAACTTAGACCACCTCGTTGCCTGTCGTTGACTGTGAGATGGTTTTTGCCCGGCTTACCACAGAACATGATTCCCGTGATTTTGAGGAGCTGCCTACGTGCGTATCCACGTGTCATATGTGGTATAATATAGTTTTTATTTTTATTTCGGATAAAAACCAAAAAACATCTTAATTTCAAATAAATAAGTGGTTGATTATGAATTTTAAAAAGTAAAATTTAGACTCTATGAATATTCGATTGAGAGTCATTATGTCCGATCGAACGCAAATTGCATCAGATAAAGAATCAGATTTGTATCCGAGTTTGAGTCACCGCTTACTAAACCCATAAAAATTTATAAATTTGACCATTGAAAATCATACCTTCATACAAGAATCGTGCACGAACATAGTTGATTAGTGCATAACTTTGCAATCTTTTATTGATTAGCCAAGAACATAGCAAGGCCGCACGCTACCTTTAAAGTACTCAAAGAAAATAATAAGAATAGGCGGAACAATAGAGGGGTTCTACAGGCCAAGAGAGAACCGAAAACCAGTGGCACTCAGCCAACTGCCGCCGGCGATGAAGTTTCCCGGAGTAAAGGCCGCCGCCTCAGAAGCACTGGTGATCACCTTGAACCCTCTCCATGTGACCCTTCTCGATGTGTCCGCTCCGGCGCCGGTGTTTCTGTACTCGCCGTAGAACAGCGTGTCAAGAGCGAAATTCCCGTCCCACTCGTGCCATCCGGCGGGGTTTATCACATTGCTTATGGCCGTTTGCATAACCACCGTCCTCGAGTACTGCCTCCATGGTCGTCCGAGATAAGTCGGAAAACTGCCCTGAACAGCTGCGAGATCGGAGCTGGCGGCGATATTACAATGTTGGAGGACGATTCCGGTGTTTTGGTTGGGGTCGCTTCGGCCTTGGGCTGTGACCATGTTCCTCTGGCCGGAGTTGGGTCGTCGTGGACGGATGTCGCACCTTTGTAGGACGGCGGCGGCGTTGCCGAAGATGAAATCGACGGTGCCGGAGACGAAGCACTCTACGAAGAATTGACGGTTGGAGTGGACGTAGAGGGTGTCCTGGTAGGCAAGAAAATTACACTGGTAAAAGGCGGCGAGATCGGATCCGACCCGCAGAGCCACGGCCTGGTGCTTCGACGGACCGGCGGTGTTTTGGATAGTCAGGTCCCGCGCCAGAAAACTATCGCCGACCGCCGCTGCAACATAGTCCGACTAGATCAAAACTTGAAGCTACAAGAAACCCTTTAAATCTTATGCTAGAATCAAGCTAAAAAATCATCAATTTACGTCTTACTCGAAGTTAAAGCAAGAACATGGTCTTCGTTTGTTTAGGTAGGTTAAAATAGAGGACTTACCGACAGTGGCAGAGTGAAAAGTGGTGCTCCCGTCGACGACGTTCCGACTGCCGGTGATGATGGTGGTGGCTTTTTCATCGCCCAAAAACATGATATTGGTCTTGGCCCTCGGCACATCTACGTTTTCCCGGTAGACTCCCGCCTTGATTCTGATAACATATCTGGTTGAACTCCTTGACGGCGCCGCCGCCGACACTGTCCGGTAATCCCCACTGCCGTCGGCGGCCACCACCACATTCGGCGTTACTGAACTCGACTGCAACAACCGTCTGTCGGCAACCGACAGCCACTCCGGCCACTTTATCCCGTCGTGATTGATCTCCTCTGTCAACTGCTTCCTCCCCATCATTCTTCTTTCGTTGATTATATCAGTGTCGGTCATGTTCTTGATCATCGCCAAAGCATTACTGCACAATTTCTCGATGTGGATCTCCGCCTTTTCCAGCACCTTCCCCACCTTCTTGTCGACATTGTCGTAAGAGAACCCGTCTAAGCAAGATTCCTGGTTGGTTATGGCGGAGCTGAGCAGAGTCTTGAGGTCGTCAGCGTGCTGGGCCAGAGATTTCTTAGTTGGGTACAAATGGAGATCCTCTACAGCCTTGCCGAGCTCGTAGAGCGTGTCTTCCATGTTATCCAAGCAATCCTCGACCGCAACCTTCTCGCGCTTGGTCAATCCTTCTCTGCTTTTAAGCTTTTGAATGGCTAAGTAATTCTTCTTCACTGCTTTGATCGAGATATTCAACGAACGCTCGATGACGTCCTTCGGGGTCGAGACTTTTTTGCTAGCTCCGTCGACGGCGGTAATGGCGGAGACGCATAAGTCGGGGTACAGAGTGGCGCTGCAAGAGGTTTCGATAATAGAGTGGGAGGGAAGAAAAGTCTGGACCTCGTCGGAGTTTTTCCCCGTCACGACCGCCGCTGCAACTCCGATGAAATCAAAGACCAGAAGAACAGAAGAGAGAGCCAAGAATAAGCGCTTCTTCCCGTTTAGCTCCGGTGCAGATGGTCGACGGCAGGAATCTGGAAATTCGGCCATCATTGGCGTGAAGTCGATCTTAGGCGGAAACGAAGAAAGCGAAGATTTGGAGCGAGGGAAGGGGCAATGCGAGATCGGTTGAGTGATTGGCGGGGTAGATATAGAGAGTTAAGGAGGTGAAGAGAGAGCTGTAATGGCGGCTGAACAGTGAGAGACAGGGAGGAAGAAGAAAGGGGAGTAGATATTATAATATCCACGTCATAATATTTATTTATTTTCAATAAATCACTCAATAAATGACACATGATTGACTAGAAGTCTCAAAAGAGCCCCTCAAGCAGTCCAACCATGGAAAATCTAGCTGTCCGCTCGCGACAGCACCAGCAGGGAAAATTGATCATTAAATTCTTAAAATTAATAAACTGAGCATTTACGGCGTATTTGGTCATCCGTACTAAGCAAAATCGACCTATCGTGCCTCGTTGATTTGAGATGAACTGCAAGTCTCGAGTTTTACGAGTGAAGATCGTTGAACCTTTCTCCCTTAAGAAATATGTTGATAAAGGAATGATAGATGAAGATCGAATTTCATAGTAAAATCAAAGTGTAAACTTTTATTATGCATGCAAATATTGCGCATTTATCATCGCGAAATTAAGAAAATTAAATTAGTTAACTAGAGACATAGGAAGATCGAAAATTTTGAAGACATAGGTAGATAGATTGGATGTGTATCGTTCTTGATTATCGTCACATGCGCATTCAATTTTGTCGTCACCCATTTATTTAAATCTTGTCATGTGCAAAATGCAACAATTATGTACTAGCGATTTATTTTGTAGACGAAATTCATAGGATAAAATTTAAATAGCCGAGAATGAACGAAACCAACTAAAAAGGTGTTTATAACATGGTTTTTTGAAAAATGTTGTGCAAAGGTTTGATTTAAGGAACGAATGACAAGGTGTATGGTTGTTCCTTCGGTATCCAACGGATTGGGCGAGGTTTGTAGCTGGTTCGTCTCTATTTATTATTATTTTTTATATATTATATTAAAAAAAAATTAAAATTTCAAAAACTGAGTTTTCAGATGAAAAATAACAAAATAAGAAAGAGAAAATAATTAGTTGACTATTGTTATTATTTTTCATTTCGCTCAGTCACTGGATATAATACAAAGTGACATAAATAATAAAATTAAATAAAAAATAATTCTTAAATTCTTTATTTTTAAAAGTTTTATAATAATTTTTGACATTATATTACTAAAATAATCATAATTTCTTCAGAAGATAAGTTCAGACGACCGGTCATCAGTGGAGGCCACTGACTTTTAACTTCCAGAGCTCTCCCGACTCCTCTCATGTCATCATTTCACGCCCTGCACGGCTCTCCAGCCGTCGTGGGCAAATATGGCCCTATTTAATTTAATTTTCAATGGGTCGAAACACCTAACTCTACCGGTGAGTACACTATATCATGTCATGTGATACACTTTTCAAAATTTTTTATTACCGTATGTAATTTTAACGAATTATTTTTATTTATGTATTAAAAATATTATAATAAATCGTACAGTGGTTGAAAAAATTTAAAAACTTCCAAATTAGTATTTTTTATTGTTGTGAATGTGTGGTGAAAATTTCAAGTCATTCCAATAACATTTGATTAGTCAGATTAATTAAAAATAAAAAATTAAAAAAAATTGGTCCACACGCATTATGCCTCTGAGTGAGGCAAGTTGCGTCACATCGTCCCTCACTCGGATGCATGATGTGTCCGGGAAGTTCAAAATTTATTTTTTCAAAATTCAAGCCCGATTTAGCCTATTTTATTTGAAACCGATGCCCGAAATTAGTTTTAAGTTGGTAGTTGTATAATTTTTACTTTATTCGTTTAGATCGTAAAACATTTTTAGTAGTTAGGTCTTGCCTCGTTTCGGTTCGGGTCAGATTTGGAGCGGACTTAAACGGAACATATGAGTTTTTGTTTTGGAGACAAAACTAAAAAAACCGACATGAAATCGAATTCATGTTGACCGTTGGTTTGGTTTGAGTTGAATTATTATTTTATTTTTAAGAGTAAATATTGATTTATCTGATGTATTATGAAGGTAGTTACCAGATGGCCGAAATAAAGATCGTTTTTTGATTTTTAACGATAAAACACTCGATCAAGCACCGAATTGGTCTGATATAGTAGAGTTTCGGTCTCGTCTCTACGATGAGTGATCTCTGCGAGAGCAGCTACAGTGAAGAATGAATGAAAACCGACAAGAATTAGCTATGGCGGATTGTGGAATTCTCCTCCAACAGAAGGGAGTATCATCTTCGTCAACAAGCTCTATAAATGTTACTGTTCTCTAATGGCAGCTTGTTCAATATCCATGGAAGTGGTACTACAAGGAGTTACCCTTCTTTCTCTGCTCAGAAGCCTTTTCAATGACCTCAATCTGGTCGTCACCGGAGAATTGTGCTCCTCCCTGTCCACCGGGAAAACCTCAGGCGAAACGTCAATCGACAGAATTCCGTCTGGTCGGCCGCCGGACGACGACGAAGAACAAGGGCGTTGAGAGGAAGGGACCTCTTCCAAACAAGCCCCTACAGAACTAACCTGCATCTGATTTCCCCAAAACAAGATGTTCGTCGGAAAGATCGGAGAATCCGAGGAAATCCCCGATGGAAGCAAGCTCTGTTCTTGCTGCCCGGAGTTCTCTCCCGGCGCCGGATCGGAGTATTGGGCACTCACAGAGTTCCGGCAAAGAGGACAGGTTGAATGGGACTGAAACCACATGTCTATGCAATCGACATGGAATCCATGGTTGCAGTTTAAAAGCAGTCTGGCTTTTTCACCCTCAACGAGCTCCGACAGACAAACTGCACATTCTAATCCTTGCTTGTAATCTTCTGGGTTGAAGACTAAAACAGGGAGAGATTGGAGAAGAACAGGGTCGAGCCCTCTTCCAGCGACGGCGACGGTGGCCTCTTGGTCGGAAACGAAGAAGAATCGCCGGCGGCGAGTTTGGTGATTTGGATTGCTGGCTTGTTGCTCAATACGCGACCATAGCCATCGGGCGTAGAGCTGAAGGAGGAAGACGAATAGAAGCACGAGGAAGAAGACGAGCATGGCGATAACCATGATTTTGCCTGTTATCTGCACATTAATCCCTTCCTCCATTGTTGCCTAAAGAAACCGAAAAAATGGCTATAATCCTGAAAATCTGAATCAAAACCAGTCGTTATAAAAGAACAAATTCATACTATATTCTCGATTTTGACTGCTAAATCACGCCGAAATCTGGATTCCATCTCCTGTCTTTTCCTAAAATAATTAGCGAAGTTAAAACAGAGACGTCGCCATTGATAGTATCTGAAGAAGCCGATGCAGTCCTATCAAATCGCTCCCTTGCGTACAGGCATTTCGGCCATGGAAAAGCTTCGACCTTGGAGTTTATCGAGCTTCAATAGCCATGAGCTCAAGATCTTTCAGTACAGACAGGAGGAATCTGAAACAGAAATTCTGGGCAAACCCATTAATTCTTTCAACCTTTTCTCCATCCCACTTTCAACGCTAAATCATTTACAGTTTAGCTTCAGCAATCAGTCAGAGTTATTCATAAAACAGTACGCCTGATTTGCGGACAGCGTGAAGAAAATGTTTCACCTTTTTAAGACTTTTTTGCAAATTTCTCAGCCTTAAATTGAGGAACAGTCTAAGCTACTGGTCGAGCTCACCTTCGACCGACAAAGTTCATAATTTGAACCTGCTTTAACACTTTATGTTACAATAATCATAACTAATGTCAGCTTTACGTTGGTCGTTACTGTTGGTGGTTGTTGGTGGAAAAAAACATGGGCTGGAGTTCTTGTTCATATCACTTCGACTGCATGAATGTTTGGTTATAGCCCACAAGAGTTGAAGCCCAAAGTAGAACATCTAAGATCCGACAAGACTGGGTTCTTTGAGATTTGCAGATCACCCAGTTGGCGAGTCGATTGATGGGCTCTGAAGGGTCGATTCGATTCGTTATCCCGCGGCTATACAGAATCGGCGAGGTAAATTTTTGAGTTGTGTGGCTCCAAACCTCGAATAATCTCGCCATTGACGACGATTGGAATGGTGTTTTTCCCAGGACGCGATGCTTGGCGTCTGCTCGCGTGAATCATTTGAGTTGGAGAGCTCTTATGCCTTGTCTAGGTATTTGTCTTTTCCGATTCAGCGCTCAAATTGGGTTCGTTTTCGTTACGAACGTTTCATTCCACAGAGCTTCTATGAACGATTATCTTCATCGTTTTGGCTCGTTCTTCTTGAATTGGATCTTGTTTTGTCCTGCCTATGAAACGCTCTTTGTTTTGTATGTTTCCTGCTTTTTTCTTGAGATTGTTTTGTCTGTTTCTAGTGTGTCCTGATTATAGGACTGAGTTCATACTTGCTGTTCCTGCATGTTGTGTCTAAGATTGCTGAAATTAGCTCTTTTTTTCTTGTTCCTTTATTTGTAGCTGATGTTGGGGCTGCGCAGCCTACGTTTCAAACTTTCCAAGGTTCTCTCAGGACGCCAACTCATGTTAAAGGGTCACCGTCCACATATAGTTTTGTGAATGAAAAAGGATTACCTCAAGCTTGGAAATCCTCGAATAAACTGAAAAGGGTGAATTTTAATGGTGGCCAGCTCGAATATTGCAGGAATTATTACTCAATTCAGGCAGTTGCTGCTATTGAACCCAAATACTTGGTTCACCATGAAAATGGTGATCTTGGTTACAATGATTCAGATGGTAAACTTCCGAACTATGTGGATTTGGAGCCGGCTTTTGATTTAAGTTCTTCAAATTCCCGGATTGAATCCTCAACTAGGGAGATAGACGACGCAGGCGTGGGAGAAAATTTGAGGCGGGTGAGGATTTCCAAAGCAAATAAAGGCAGTAAACCATGGAACACAGGGAGAAAGCACAGTCCTGGTATGTTCTATCCATAAATATTGCAGATCAGGCTGAGAACCGACGTTTATCGATATTTTTCTGACGTGTTTTTGCAGAAACTCTTAAGCGAATCAAAGAAAGAACCAAACTTGCAATGCAGGATCCTAAGGTGAAGTCATGTAAGAATGATTTTACATGTTCTTCCGAAATAGCCAAACATTTAATTATTGTATTCGAAAAAAACAAAATTGTTCTTCCAAAGTCAGATCGAGATGTTCTGAACCATTTTACATCTGCTATAATTTTAAGTCGATTTCAATCAATCTGGGAATCTAGCTGTTTCTTGTTTCGTTCATAATTCATTCTTATTTCTTTAAGATATTAGGCTCTCAATAAATTTGTATTTTATAGGTGAAGATGAAGTTATCGACGAATGGACACCCTCAAAGGTAGATAAACTTACTCGATTTCTAAGCTTTGTCTGTAGTTAAGATGTTCTACTTTTCGCCGCCCAGTGATCAGACAAGGGCAAAGATTGGAGCCGGAGTACGAATGAGATGGCAAAAAAGGCGCGAAAGGTTGATTATTCAAGAGCTTTGCCTCTACGAGTGGCAGAATTCGGTTGCAGAAGCTTCTAGAAGAGGCTTCGATTGTGAAGAGGAGCTGGATTGGGATTCTTACTGCGTCTCGAAGGGGAAGCTCAAGGCCAAGTGGGTGGCCCGCGTTGAACCAATAAAACGATCCCCAACGAAGAGTCCTAAGCAAAGAGTGATAAATTCTTCTTTCAATGGAGTTAAACTTCAAAGTCAAAGATTAAAGGCAATGAAAAACAAAGCTCCAAAGTTTGAGGATCCTTTGGCAGAATCCAAGCTGGAGATGATAAGAAATATCAGAGCACAACGAACAACCTTAGAAACCCAGAAAACTGAAGCCATCGGACGGGCTAGGTACTCATCGTTTTCGTTCATGTGCTTGTTTTTAGGTACTCATCCGTCGAAAGAAAATCTTCGAATTTTATGACATTTTTTCAGGCTCTTGATTAACGAAGCCGAGAAGGCAGCAAAAGCGCTTGAAGTGGCAGCCATTAGAAGCCCAATCGCTCGAGCTTCTCTTCTCGAAACAAGAAGGCTCATAGCTGAAGCAAATCGGTCAATTGAATCCATCGAGATGGGGCCATGGAGGATCTCTACTGCCAATTCTAAAGCATCAAATGAACTACCCGAGAAGGAACCGAGTGGAGAACCGGTTCATCAGAAGGAATCAGATCATAGACAAGTAAATGGAATCTGGCTTTTACAATCAAAAACTCAAGTGAATCCGAGTCACACGAGCAGGCCAAAACAACATATTATGTCCGGCCACTGTGCTCAACTGGATCCAAGTGAGGAATCAGATAAGAAACTTCCCGTAAACGGGTCCGAAATTCTGAATTCCGAGGTCGAAGCAAACTTAAAATTGAATTCATGTGCCAAAAAGTGGGTTCGGGGAAGGCTCGTTGAAGCCGGAGTTTCTAAATGTTTGCTTTCCCGACCCGAGGTGCATTCATAAGTCTAGTTGTAGAAAATACTTAGCCGAATTCCCAGTTCAGTTTCGGTTTCTGAAACATTGCGCGATCCAGTCGAGTACCTATCGATTACTCGTAACTGGTAATGATTACTGGGAGGACAAATGATTGGAAACACGTCCTTGAATTTCAATGGAATTTACGGAACAATTAATTAATATTATAGTGATTTATTTATGAAGAAAAAATTCGATAAATCTATTACTAACTGGGCTTGAATTTGGGCCTACTTTGGGCTTTGCGTGCGCTCTCTGGTATCTAGTTGGGCCCTCAGCTGGAAGGAGGATGGAAATCACGAGCAGATGGTAGGAGTTCGCAGGAGTTGCTGGCACCGGTAGCGTCGGAGCCGCCGGAGGAGATATACCATTGAGATTCATGTGAAGCCAAATGGAGAGGCCGGAGTTGTCCTCTGACGAAGAAGACGATCGCCGAACCCTTGTGCACCAGAATGACCATCATCGCCCCCCTCTCCCTCCCTCTGCAAATCTCTACATTGAAGATCCAGATTCACGCTATTCCATTGGAAGACGCAGTTCCTTTGTTCCGAAGAAGAAGCACTGCGTTTTGTTCGTGTTTGCCGTTCTCGTAATTCTCCTTCTATATTTCTCTCCTGACATGCAGAATCTGTTTTCTTCCAATCGAACCTCCCTCGTGAATGACTACGAAGCTCTCGGAGGCCGGATGAGGGAATCTGAATTGGAGGCCTTGTACTTGTTGAGGCAGCAACAGCTTGCTCTTTCTGACCTTTGGAATCATTCTTTGATTTATTATTCCAATTCTTCATTGAACTCTACTCTGACCTATAACTTGAATTCAAACTCAATCGAGGATCTTAGATCGTCTTTGCTGAAGCAGATTAACTTGAATAAAGAGATCCAGCAAGTTCTTTTGTCGACGCATAGTTCTGGGAACTTTTCAATCCAACCAGGGAAGGATTCTGATTTAGGGGATTTTCCTCTCGACAGATGCAGGAAAGTGGATCAGAGGTTCTCTCAGAGACGAACCATGGAGTGGAAGCCAAAATCGAACAAGTATTTGTTTGCCATTTGTGTTTCGGGGCAGATGTCGAACCATTTAATTTGTTTAGAGAAACATATGTTCTTCGCCGCTCTTCTAAATCGGGTATTGGTTATTCCAAGTCCCAAAGTGGATTATCAGTACAGTAGAGTGTTAGATATTGACCACATCAACAAGTGTTTGGGCAGAAAGGTTGCTCTCTCTTTTGAAGAATTCGCTGAAGTGAAAAAGAATCAGCTGCACATTGATAGATTTCTTTGCTATTTTTCTAAACCAGTTCCTTGTTTCTTGGATGAAGATCATGTTAAGAAATTGAAGAACTTAGGTGTCTCCTTTGGTAAACTTGAGCCTGTTTGGGATGAGGATACTAAGAAACCAAACAAAAGATCAGCTAAAGATGTTGAGTCAAAATTTTCTTCTTCTGATGATGTGATTGCCATAGGAGATGTCTTCTTTGCAGATGTAGAGCAGGAATGGGTTATGCAACCAGGCGGTCCGCTTCAGCATCAATGTAAGACACTCATTGAACCAAGTCGACTAATTTTGCTCACTGCTCAGCGGTTTATTCAAACATTCCTTGGAAAGAATTTCATAGCCCTTCATTTTCGTCGCCATGGCTTTTTGAAGTTCTGGTATGCTACTTGTTTTTTTTGTTTCCTTCATGGAATTAAAAGCAAGTTCATGAATTTCAGTCTTTTTACATAAATGTTTTTGGCATTTCAAATGAAAGTTCATGACTTTTCTATGATTGCGCTACACTTTGTTTTCCTTTTGAAAAATTCCATCTTCAGCTTCTGAAAGAAATTTACTCAGGGAATTTTAATCTGTTTGTAGTTGATCCTCGTTGATTATTGACAATCTGTTGTTTCAGCTCTCATAAATTTTCTTGCTTGTTTCCAGCAACGCTAAGAAACCAAGTTGCTTTTACCCCATACCCCAAGCTGCAAACTGCATCATCCGAGTAGTTGAAAGGGCCAATGCCCCTCTCATTTATCTATCCACAGATGCTGCAGAAAGTGAAACTGGCTTGTTGCAGTCACTGACTATCCTGAACAGTTATCCCATACCACTTGTCAAACGGCCCTCTCGTAATTCAGCCGAGAAGTGGGATGCTTTGTTGTACAGGCACAGGATCGAGGGTGATCCTCAGGTTAATCTTTTATTCTTTGTTGTTTCCTAGGATTACAAACCTTTGATTTCTCGCATGATTGTGGTTTTCACTAAATGTTGCACGAATTTTGTAAGGTATCTTTTATAAAAAAAAATATTTTTCCTTTTGTCTATAAACTTGTGTAGCTGAACTCTCATTTGTGATCCCAGTCATGATGAAATCTAGTTGGGTTTAATAAATTCACGGAAGAGTTGAGAATAATTCTTTCCTTGTGATGGCATAGAAACTAGAAAGATTCATTTATTTACCTGAACTAGTGTTCATAGACATTTCTAGCTTTGTTGATAGTGTCACAAGTTTTTTATGCGCTCATGTGGTAAATTGCTATATGAAGGTGGAAGCTATGTTGGATAAGACAATATGTGCCATGTCCAGCGTATTTATCGGAGCCTCCGGATCCACATTCACAGAAGACATTCTACGGCTGCGGAAGGACTGGGGTTCGGCCTCTGTCTGTGACGAATATCTATGTCAAGGTGAAGAGCCAAATTTTATAGCTGAAAACGAATGAAGCCCGACTGCATTTGACCGTAAAGGTTTTACCCTTTTTTTTCCTGAGCTTCAAATTTATCTGCATGTTAGCTTATCTCATAGAAAACTAACATTCAGTTGTAGAATTTGATACTTCAACTGCAATGTGCATAAGTTTTGATCTGATCATCATTGTTTAACTTAATAGATTCTGGCACGATAAATCAAAATATGTTACCTTTTTGCTCTTCGCGTGCTTGATTGGATTTCCCGAACAATAATGCAAATTTTTCTTGTAATTCGCTGCATAATCTTATCTCATGCTGTGACAAAAAACTTGCGATCGATACATCAATAAATAAACGTAATATTTCTCGTTATTACGAAACTAAGAGTTTAGAAACAATGAAAAGGGCTAGTGCCATTTCTTATTAGTGATATTATTGTTATTCTTGACCCAAAACATTGCTCAGAAATAAGCACAAGGAAGAAGAAAAAGCACACAAATGTGTCTAGGATTGCACCGAAGTTAATTAGGAGATTGAATCATCAGAAATATTAACAGCCCGGCCAATATGGAAGAACTATAACCGTAGTCCCAATCTCGTCGAGTTGGAGAAAGTTAAACAAAAAATCGACTGGACTTTGCTTCTTCAGTAGCTTCATTTTCGAGCATGCCATTACATCGTGTCCTGAGCATCGGAGCGAGGGGGCGATCCGTCGTTTCTGACCGTTCTTTTGCTCATGTTAGCCCTCTGCATCAGTACAACCAGAGCTTGGACCACTTCCGACATAGGGGGTCTAAACTCTGGCTCGGGCTGCATTCAAATTATCGATTGTTGACAAAATCAACGAATTAGACACTTACAATACCGTCCAACTAGCTGAAAAAACGCATATTATAAATTTCGAATAATGTTAAGATTACCTTCTTAACATACTTTCTTATTGTACAGACTGACGTACCTGAGCTGTGGTTAAATGTACTATAACTAAACCAATCACAGCCCGATATGTGAGCGTCTACAATAAGCGAATATGTTAAGAAGATCAACCTGATATTACTCTTAAGCTTCTCATAGAATACCTGGACACAGAGAGCTATCACATCAGCAAATCGAGAGAGAGATTTGACAGGGTAGAGCCCTTCGAGTCCTGGATCGACCATTTTCGATAAAGCATCAATGTCATGTAACCTAGGAGTAGCCCACCGAACCAGGGATTGTTCGGCCATCGCTCTTGTACTGCAATATTTTAAGCAATTTTGGTTTCGGAAAGTTGTAGAGCATAAAAGTTCGTAGACTTCGGTTTTCACCTGTCAAATGGTTTTCTGCCACTAAGAACCTCTAACATGACAACTCCGAAACTATAGACATCGCTCTTCAGAGTGTATTGACCAGACATGGTGACCTCTGGGGCACTGTATCCAGAGCCTGTATTGTTCTCCAATGCCTGCAAATAATGCAGAATTTAATAAAAATTAAATAATTCACCATCAGATCGATAGAACTCGAGATAAACTAATAAACAATTCAGCCTTCGGTATCGTTATCGATCGCTAAAATCCTCTAGATATCGACAGATCGTTAATTAACGTCTTTGACATTACACATCTTAATTGCAAATAAGAAAATTTGCATGGATGACTGATCTTTGAATTTGGGTGCGGAGAAAAGGAAGCTCTGAATTCTACCTGATCCGGCATGAAACTGGCTAGACCACATTCGGATAGGTGAGGATTGAGCTCCCCGTCCAGTATTATATTTGCTGATTTTATATTTTTGTGCACAATTGATGGTGAACAAACTTCATGCAAGTACCTGAAATACATTAGTTAATATCATCCAATCATGGTTTTAACATGCTCTAACATTAAGAATGAACACTTAGAAATCAATAATATTAAAAAAAAAAAAAAAAATTTGTCATTGGTTTAGCCACACCTTTGAAACATTCAGTTTGCAGATTTTGAAGAAAAACTAAAGTTTGTATCTGTGCAAGTATATAACACGGAAAAAGGTGTATATCATTTGAGAAACATCGACTTACTCTAAAGCTCGCGCGATTCCTAATGCAATTTTGACGCGTGAGTTCCATGTTAGTGGCTTAGTGTATTCATCGGATAAATGTAGGAATTCATGAAGGGAGCCATTTTTATGGAATTCATAAACTAGGAGATGCTGCCCATGCTCGGAGCAGTAACCCATCAGCTCGGTCACATTCGGGTGATGGAATTGAGAGATATTCGATACGATTTCAGTGAAATCTTCGAAAAAATCGCTGGATAGTGCAGACGAATCTATATTTTTCACAGCAAGGACCTGTATGATCCAAATACAGAGGGGAAGTCAATAAAAAATTCAATATTCAAGTAAGGAATTGAGTAAAAATCACCTTTCCATCATCGAACTGAGCTCGATAAACACGGCCAAAAGACCCTTTGCCGAGCAGATTTTCAACATTGAAGCTGTTTGTAGCCATCTGTAAATCAGCTATTGAAAATGATTTTACATTTAAAGGAGGCGCACTGGCCTTCTTCTTGAATACAACTTTCTTTGCGAAATCATCCTCATCAAATGATTTGTGATGGTCAACAGGTGGGGGTTTAAGATTTAATCCGATCGATGGATAGAACGGCTTTGCGTTGAATTTGGTGGGAGTTTCTACTGACTTCATTTCTGCCATCACATTTCATGAAAAGGTCAATAATGAGAGAAGAAAATATATTGAAATGCAAACCTAAGTCTACCGACATAAAAAAGCAAAGCAATTCTAGGAACATGTATTTCAAATCTTCAATTGCTTGATTTAGAAGGTGGGTTGAATATTCAAATGCGAATCTTTTCAGCTGTTGATTTACAATTCTCGTGTTGAAGCATTTAAAAGTGTTGACATGGAATTAGTATATTATCATACAAAACAAACTTTTATCCCTAAGAATTGAGCAATTTTGTTTCGTTTTTGGTGTATAAATATTGGCAAAATGATAGAGCGAAAAATATACAAATTGACTCATCCGTTTCTTGATCTAGCTTAAGCAAACTGTTAGTTGAAAGCAAGAAAATAGAATAGGAGAGATCTAAATAAAAGACAATAAAAAACATTGAGATAAATTTTCTTAATTTGTGCGATTGAATTACCATGAACTTCATTAGAAGCAAGTGGTGCGAAGGACCGATCATCGAGCTTTTCTATGTCCGAGGATGACTTCCTTGATCTTTTCTTTACAAGGAAAAAGGCAATAACCGATCCAACGATAAGAATAGATATAACTATTCCAGCAATGGCACCACCACCTATGCCTGACTTACCACCACTGCCGCCGCCACCTGAGGGGCTATTATTTCCACTTGAGCCTCGATTTTGGTTGCTTTTGGGTGCTGGCGGTGTGCCAGGTGGAGGAGGTGGTGCGGGTCCCGAATTCCATGAGTTGCCATTCGACCTGTGGTCAATAAGATCAATATGCAAATAATTTGTGAGCTCTTACTAATTAGGACATTTTTTGTATAAATAAGAAATAAGAAAATGGATCACTTTTTCCAATGTTTCATAAAACTACAACATTATTTCATTTCTTTCTTACTATACTGATAGGAACTTAACTTTCTTTACTCTATTTATTTGAATATAAAATAAAAGTTCCCCTTTTTTTATAAGTTCATTGAAAAAGTTGGACTTTCTTAAGAAATTTACCTTGATTTAATAAATCTCAAAAAAGGGTTATGATAAACATTGAAAAATGGAAAATAAGAATAGGAATCATTGAAGAATAAGATCAAGAGGAACAATAGGCACATAAAAATCAAATACTCACTGCAAATTGATGTTTTTCAATCGATCTGGAATCCAACCAGTAAACCGGTTGTTCTCAATGTTCCTATGGAAGAAAACAGTCAAATGATCATTATTTCTCTACAGCTTTAATTAAACTGAAGGACGGGTTTTAATAGTACTGACAAATTTTGAAGGGGAAGATTCGCAAGGACGTCAATGGTGCCGGTGAGTTGGTTGTTTTGCAAGTACCTGTGAAATTTTCAAAACATAAGCTGGAAAACTCAAACATTAGAGTCCATTTTCCTACAGTTATGATGTCTACTAACATACTCACATAGTGTTCATACTGGATAGAGAGCTAAAACTCCTGGGGAGGGGACCAGGCACAGAATTATACGAAATATCCCTGAAGCAAGGAAAACAAACTATCGTAGTTAGAAGCAGGAGAAATATAAGAATGGAAGGTAAGATGATTCTGAAGCTGAAAGGCTATGAGAGTGTCTCACAGAGCGGAAAGAGATGAAAGGCCGTCAAACATATCAATCAGTTGATTCTGAAGCTGGTTATGGCTGATATTTCTACCATCCGAGAGGTGGGAACAAATAAAAAAAATTGAATTTAGCAGAAATATTTGGATAAATTTGCAGCCGACAGGAACTTTTTGAAAAATACTCACAAGTATTGAAGAGTAGGCATTTGAGAGATGGAGTATGGAATCCCACCATTAAAATTATTACGACTAATATCTCTGCGCATAAAAGAAATAGACAAACACGGGCACCAAGAATTATACAACAAAATAACCAGACAGTTGAATGCATTCTGCATTTTGAGTTTTCCAACCGAAATGTTTATTCTATCGTAATTCCACTCAATTCGATGACATATTGAATTATCGACTTTCGGGATAATATTAGTTTTACTATGACCAAGTGTGCTTTCTGTTTATAGCTTTTGAAAAGCTTATCCTTATTCTTTCTTTCTTTCTACACATTTTGTATTTTATGAAAGAAAAAAGAGAATGGCGAGGAAAACCATACAATCTGAGCAAGTTTGGTGGTAGCTGATAAGATATCTCTCCAGCAAGGTTGTTGTTGCTCACATCTCTGAAGATTTCCAAAAAAAACATCATTAAATTAAACAAAAAACATAAGAATCATTTCAACCCGTAATGAAATATTACTATAATCTCACAGTTTGGTCGTGGATGTTAAACTTGTAAGCTGGTATCCCAATGATCCAGAAAGTCCCAAGCCAGACAGTACACTACCAGAAAGTAAATAACAAAAAAAAATTAGAAAATCACCAAATATGAAGAAGATGAAGAACAAAGGGTATAGAGAATCACATTTCGGTGACTCGCGAGCCTGAGCAAGAAATGCCCTTCCATGACTGTCCACATGGATCACCACCATTTGCACTCCACTGGGTCAACTGAGATGGAGTGTTCAACGAGGTGTACAAGACCCTCAGAGCAGCAGCTGTACAATAGAAAAAGTAAAGTCGAATGTAAAATTTAAATAGCAAAAAACAAAGGAAACAGATGAACTTCGAATGATTTATCATGAATCGTAAACCAAGGTGCATTAAAGTTGACCATGATGGATGTATTTTGGATTAACGAGCTCTCGGGCAGGTAATCCTTTGGCATGAAGCATTAGATTATTTATTCAGTTCACCAACAATCAAGCAAGCAAAAGATACCGCAATCATTAAAAGCATCTGTATTGTATCTTTTATTTGTTCTAAGTTCTTGATCTCGGGCGGAAGGCAAAATCTAAGATCTCTGGTAATCATGAACTCCTCTGCCAGGGATGAGCTAAGCTTTGATTCCATGGCAGATTGAGTTACTTTTGCAACCCAATCTTCAAAATCGGTTGATGAGATGCCTGGTCCCACTCTTCCTATACAGATGTGACATGATCCGTCGACATCATGAGATCAATATCATCTCCAGTTATGATCTCCCATAAAAAATCTTGACAATTTGCACGGACAAAGAGGTTTGTGTAAAAAAGGAACAACATCCAAATTTGGAAGCTCGTCGAGATAGTATTAACAATCAAGAGTGACTAAAGATTCTTAAAAGCAGTATCGACACTTCCGATTCTCATACGAACTCGCAGATGGGGGATGTTCCTCGTTGGAATCCAGTGAATCGGAAACTCCAAGCTCTCTCCGGTACGCTCAGTACATCGAACGCAGAAGAGATGAGCCGTCAAAAAAAGCAAGAAAATCGACATAAAACTTCAAAAAGAGAAACTAGCACTCACCATCTCCTGGATCTGTGGCTCCGTATACAATACTTGGCCCCCATTCAAGAATGCAGAGGTTGATGAGCATAAACAGCGCGCAGTGCTTCACCATCTCAGACCAAATCACATTCAGACCCCTTTCTTCTGCTAAAGCAGATGAAAAGAAGAAGCAAACAAAAAGGCGACGAGGAATGGTATTTGTTCTCTGTTAAAATAATCTTCCGAATGGAAAAATTACTTCTTAATACTGGAACCCGAGAAAAGCTGGCAGGCACGATTTGGCAGAGAGAACTGAATCTCAATCCATCGCCATAAAAAGCTCTCCTTTATTTATTTCCCATTTGCAGAAATTAGAAATGAAAAAGAAGAGGAAACGTGGTAGCCATTGTAGGTGAAAGTCAGCTGCTATCGAAGAAAATAAGAAAAAGTCGCCTTCACTAGGATTACAGGCTTCTGGGTTTTATTCATTTCTCATTAGTATAAAGTGAAAATGAGCTGTGAGTTGTGGGGGAGTAGCTTTCATGGCGTCACCTAACGGCTTGGCTGAACGAGCAGGACATTACTTGGAAGCGGTGAAAAGACCAAACATACGTAGATTAGCCTTCGAATGGGCAAACGGGAAGGAAAAGTTACAACCTTGGTCAATGTTCAACCTTGAAGCTTTCTCAAATGACTATTGATGCCATTAACGCAAGCTAGGATTAAAAAAAAGAACAGAAAATGGGCAGCCACTCTTTGAGTTATGGGTCCCTGTCAAACTCATCGTCGTCTCCATTTTCAAGGAGAAGCTCCAATTTTTTATTTTCAATGTCATTCCACCGCGTAGCTTGAAGCCTTGAACAACTGATGCCGATCTAGACATCCAATGTCAAAAGGAATGAAATCGACTCCTTCGTACTGGGTAATTAATGGATTTGTAGAGTTAATCACCGAATAAAACAAGTTTGTGGGTCCCAAAAAACCCTTCTGTCTTGGTTCGATGCAGACAAAAAGAAAACCCTAAAATCGAAAGCAAAAAGCAGAAGACTTTTGTCGTGAAACAGCAGGAAGGATTGGGCGGTGGGTTCTCAGGCCCAGAAGCTCACAAATACGATCGCGTCACGACAACATTAACCCAAACAGATGATCGTCGTCAGCAATTGGCGGGTGGCGCCCCTTCTTCAACCTTTCTCCGTCGGTGGTACCTGCTATCAATTTTTTTTTATAAAAAAATATGCCATCAATTACTATATTCATCAGCATGAAACCCTACCTTGAAAATTACTTGCCTGCAACATTTGTTTCCAGAAGTTGCTTTTAAGCTTTCTGTTTTTGAAATTAACTTTTGGGTTCCTTGCTGTCAAACAAAAAAAATGATAATGATTCAAGAAACCATTATTAACGAAGGTCAAAGATTAATGCCTGTGAGAGATTTGTTGGATGAAAGATAAGGATCACAACTAAACACAGTTGACTTTGATTGCAACCCCAGTTTCTTAAATCTTTTGAGGTTCATTTGATAGTTGTGATCTGTGATCAGTAATCACCGTCATTCACACGGCCATCTGGCTGTATACCTTTCTGTTTCTTTAGGACACTAGCTGGTTTTTTTCTTTTTTTAAAGTTTCACATGTTTTCCATGCTTCTAAAAGTCTTCAATTTGATGATCATGCATTGAAATGTTTGTGGACGTAATTAAAAAAAAATTCAAAGGAAGTTTATTTTTTATTAGCTGAATTATGCTGGAAAATTTCAAACTGATCAAATCAAACACAATTATGAAGATGTACGAATTGAAGCAACTCATACAGCTTTGTTTGCTCATTTTTCAAGTTCTTCTTGCACATTCTAACCAACAGAGTTTAGTTTTTATTTGTCTTGAAATCCGTTTTGAATTCGAAGCGCATCAAATGTTTGACAGAGAAAAACAAAATCTACAGAAAAAATGGATTTGAAATCGACTGATCTACCATAAATTGTGGCATAAGCATATGCATTTTTTAGACTTTCTAGACTGCTGAAATGGTTTTTTTTGAAAAAGTAAATTTTGGTTTTAGATTTCGGGAATCATCATTTGGGATTTCAGCCATAGATTTATTTTTTCTTTACAATTAACAAAAGATAATGAAAGAAAAAGTGAATACAGTATAAGAACGAGAACAAACCATCTTAAAAAATAGAGTTTAGTTATATTTTGCTAGTCAACCAAAAAAAAAACAAATGCTGAGTTTAGCTTTTTTTTTTCGTTCCACATATATCTCGATGTTTCATTTTTTTCGTATTTTTATTTTACAAATACTTATCGAGAGTAGGCAAACTAGAGTGATCTTTATATGAATTACACCAAGCTTCTTGAACTTGGTTTTGAAAAATTATAGACAACCTTGTTTGACTGTTCTCTCAATCAAAGTCAATATGATTTATCTCTATTTCTTTGCAACCTAACATAACCAGCAGAAAAATTATTATTCTTGTTTATGTTCATGATATTAGGGGTGAGGAGAACCGAGGTGGACCACAAAACCAGATCGAAACCGACATATTTGATTCGGTTTTGGTTGGTCCTGAATGGAAAAATTGATTTCCGATCAGTTTGAGTGAGACCGATTTTTATCGGTCTGGTCTTGGTGTGCAATGTTCTAGAACCATAAACCTGAACCAAACCATTTAAATTATACTTATTTTTCAACCTTCTATTTCTAATTTCATTCTATTCATTTGTTAACAATTTTATTAATTGTAATTATTTTATATTCTACTCATTTAAATAGATTTGTAAATTGACTATGGACATTAGGACTCAAGACACTAGACAAAAAAATGTAGAAAATAATATGCAATTGAAAATAATAGAATTAATGGACTTCATTTTTATTATTTTTAAAATATTTGACGGGAAATACCAAGACCGGAACCGAATATATGGTCTGGTCCTAGTCTTTTAATGGTCTGGTCTTGGTCCAAAAAATTTAACACCGAATTTTAATGGTCTAGTCCTAATTATTCAAAAAATCAGACCAATTCGGACCATGATCTATATGATATGATTTTGAGATTCTAAAGTGATTGATCAATTGAAGAAGCACTATCCTCAGACCATATTTCATATGAAATGCTACTTTCTCAGGCAATGCATTATTTTTGGACTAAAAATTGATGTCTGGTAATACAAGGAATTAAGTACAAATCCCATGGATGCATGCTGTCTTTATTGAAGAAATCAATACTAACCCAATCAAGAATGTTCCATATAGAGATAGATAGATAGTCCTCTTCCCTGACAAAATTTTGCAATAGAGACTGAGACCTGGCTTGACTGAAGAAATCAAAGCTAATAATACCCTTGAAAACAAAAATTGGATGCACTAAAAAAGATCAAATGAAGAAGATTTCAGGAAATCTGAAGTGGGAGATTATCTCAATTTTTATTGGAAACTATGTCCGATGGTGTTCGACCAGCTATGCTCCCTTAGAAACTGAAAGCGACTGTGGTTATAATCCAACAAGTTAGACTGTATGAGCAGATTGGATTATGTCCACGTCCAAGTTCTTAAGCCTCACCACAGATTCTACATGTCCTTTCAGAGTGTGCAACTCTCCTAGCCTGCATAAGTCAAGCCAAATTTCAGGTATTACAAAAACATGCATAGAGAAACAGTGAATTGGTTGGAAAGAATCTGGTTGATCTAAGATGTATCCTAGGTAGAATAGAAGATAGCTTCTAGAACATTACCTAGCTATTTCGGCTCGCCTTTTCGCTTGCTCTGCTATCAAAGTCGATCTCCTACCATCAAACTCCAATTCTGTAGATGACCCTAATCCGTGGAGACTTCTTTGAGACTGCACCCATTTAGCGGCTCTGTCTTCACTGCCGTAGTCTTTCTTCGATGTAAACAATGTCTGTTGAGATGCATAAATGTAAAAAAGTTAGAAAAAAAATTCTATGAACGTTCCTAGATAAGATGAATGGGCTTATGATAGACTTGCCTTTCTGTCAAATAACAGATTCCAAGCTTCTCCACTCACGATATACCGAATTATGAACTTAATAACGTCGAGAGGAATGTAGAAGATCACGCTATATAGCCAGATGACACCAGCCCATCTCCATCCGATTCCATTGATGAAAGCAAAACTTATATTTGCATAGACTGAAATTAAGGTAGCCACCTGAAAAAGAAATCATGGGTGAGAATTCGGTGGATTAGCTTTTAGATATTTATATAGGAGGGAGAAGTGGAGAAGAGAAGGAAAAGACAAAAAGCATTTAGTTTTTTAGTGGAATGTAGAAAGCTTACCAGCTGAGCTACCACGAATGCACACATCAAGAGAGTTCCAGGCCGCTCCGCATAAGACCATCCATGGCTACGAGTGACGAATATGAGAGCCTGACTAATGATGCTCACTTGTAGATATACAGCACTTGCTACTTTTTCAGTGTTGTTAGTCAAAGAATCGACATGAAATCGAGTCTGCAGCCATAAAAGGAAAGATTTACTTGCCTGCCTCTATATATATTCTATAAAATAAAGAAGTAAAAACAAAAGGAGAAGGATTCGGATCAAGTACCTCAAAGAAGTCTGTACCCACTACCAACCAGAAGAAAAGTACAGTGACTAGAGCAAGATATGTGCCGATTACTACCCCTGTAGCAAAGATTACAGGGAGCCTCCAACTATCTGGGCCTGGAGATGGTTTCACTCTATCTTTCGAAATAGTCATGATTGTGCCTGGTTCAAGAAAAAGTTCAGAACATTCTTTAGACAACAAGAAAGATGGCTAAGGAGTAAGTATTATGTGGAAGGGTCGGATTAACTCGGGATGAAGTTGGATCAATTAACCAACACTGACCTTTCCTGCATCTTACAAATATAAGTTTTTTTTTCAGAAACTCAGACATGTATGCATGATCAGCTGAGTTGTGTTGTTTTTTTATTTAATCTTTAGTTTAGCTTGGAAGTTGAAGTTAAAGCAGAATGGAACATTACCATCATTCAATATTGCAATGATCAGGACCATGAAAGGTGGGAAATCGAATTCCCATATCAGAGCCAGAAGCACAAAACCAAGCTGCAAAAGACAACAACAATGAAGAATTACGACAAAGGTAAAATAGAAACAATGGTTATTATGGAGCCAAAAGTGATGACAAACATGAAGATAGACTCTAAAAGCAACACGTACCACAATACGAATGGTAATGGAGACAGCATATATCTGCATATTTAGGACAGAACGTTAAATCCAGTTAATCAAATTATTTCCAGGAAGGAGGTATTTCAAGAAGAGAAAGACAAATGCTCACTGTATAGTTCTTCATTCTTTGAAAAATTGCTCGGCTAGTTAAGACAGCACTGATGATGACACTCAAACCAGGCTCAGTTAAGACTATATCAGAAGCACTTCTAGCTGCATCTGTGGCATCGGCCACTGCTATACCGATATCCGCTTTCTTTAAAGCAGGTGCATCATTAACACCATCTCCGGTCATCCCAACTACATGCTTTTTTTCTTGTAAAATTCGAACAATTTCATATTTGTGCTCTGACATTTGAACATATGGTTAGAATAAGAAAAAAAGGATGGAGAAAATGAAGGCATTTGGTGATATCAATGAAATGGCAAGAGCATTGAAGTTCAGTACCTGGAAATACACCAGCGAAGCCGTCTGCTTTCTCGATGAGCTCCTCCACTGGAAGAGCTTCATGTTCATCTTTTTGACGGCCTAGCAACGAAGAAGATGGGTACATATTTGTTCCCATTCCCAGACGTCGGCCTGTCTCCTTTGCAATGGCCAGTTGATCACCTATATCATCACCAAATCAGCATTTCAATCAATAGCATCTTCAAAATGGCTGATCATAACTAAAATTACTAGAAATGTGAAGTATGCGCACCAGTAATCATCTTCACACAAACTCCAAGGTTAAGTGCTCGACGGATGGTCTCTCCACTATCGTGTCTTGGAGGATCAAACAACGGCAACAACCCACAAAATGTCCACTCACTTCCAGGGCTTTCCTTGCTTCTTTCAGGAACTGTCTGTTATGGGGTTGAAAAATCGTCAAAAATGTCAAGGATGGATCATTTGTTACAATAATGTGCATATTAGAAACAACACTATAGAAAAACCTTAGTTCATACCTGATATGCAACTCCAAGTGATCGCAGACCTCTTTCGGCAAATTTGTCTATGATCGAGTGCACTTTTCCAGCAATCTCGTTTTTCTCTTTGCAGAGATTTAGAATCTAGTAATTTTTAAACAACTTGATTTCATTTATTTTGAACATATTTCTGTCAACTCCATAATTTATGCAGATGGATACCTGTTCGGGAGCGCCTTTGCTTGTGCGATGCCAGTTACCATCAGAATCAACATAGGTAATTGCAGTACGTTTGTCAACTGGATTGAAAGGCAGAAAATGCACTTCCTTTATGTTTGCTCGAGCCTGTATGAAAATGGTACTCTCTTTTAGCCCACTCTTTTTCAAATATAGTTAACAGGTGATAAAATAGTAGACCTTTTTTATTAGGATAAATAGTAATTTACACATTGAACTATGAGGTAGTTGCAGCAGATACCTTGCACGTTAAAAGTCGACAATAAACATTTTGAAATTTATTATAATTGCAATAGACATATTCTCATTATATTTTTTGCTAATTTTAAAGATGTTAATCTATTTAATTAACATATTTCGTTAATAAATTATAAATAGAAAGATTGAAAAGATTATAAATATATGAAAATTCTTATTTTCTATAAGATTAAATAAGTTAAAATTAACAAAAATTATGATGACATGGCGTCCGTTGCAATTACAGTAAAGTTCAAGGTATTTATTGACGACTTTTAAAATTCAAGGTATCGTTGCAACTATCCACATAGTTCATGGTATAAATTGCTATATACCATTTTTATTATTATACCTCTTTTGGATCAGCAAGCATGTTGACTATAGCTGCATCAATAGCATCCTGATTCTCCATTCTTGATGCTCGTGCTGCGAACAAGACCACCGTGTCTTTGTCTATGTCTTTGTTAAAGACCTGTATAAGGAACGACCATTTTCATCAGGATGTGAAAAAATTACCAGACATTTTGAATCACTGAATAACATTACGTATATGCAGAGGAATGGATGCATAAAACAAATATTTCAATTGGTGTTCATCGATTTTGAGTCGAACCAACCCATGAGCTAAAATTATCTCGACCATAATTTCGAGATTTTTTTATGCTGTAAATATGCACTTGCTTCGGTAAACCCGAACTATACTTGACTTTTTGTAGTTTGATTTTTTCACTTAAATCTCGTTGTTTTGTTCTTGTATTTCTTCCTCTTCAGTTCATTGCATGATCTCAATAATCTCCAATATTTGGTTTTGGACATAAAATTTACCTCAACGAGATTTTTGTCTACAGACAGGCGGTTCAGGGTAAGTGTTCCTGTTTTGTCACTGCACAGGACATCCATTCCTGCCATTTCTTCAATTGCAGTCATCCTCTTTGTAATGGCACCCTAAAGTTAACAAATATTTATTATGTAAATATGTCATGAATTGCTATTCTACTACATCCATTGATCGTTTCACCTGCTGAGAGAGCCGGTGAGAACCAATTGCAAGAGTGACAGACAAGACCGTCGGCATAGCAATGGGAATTCCTCCGATCAATAGGACGAGGAGATTGTTGATTCCGTCTCTGTAGGTACGGTGCTGTACGGGGAACATGACGATGATTTCAAGAATCATTCCCACAGCTATGGAGCAGATGCAGAAATTTCCGATGGAGGTAAGCACCTGCAGAAAATTAAAGATTCTCTCATCGTATTATGCTATTGACTGATTCAATCTCATCGATTTCAAAGATTCTACAACATACCTTCTGGAAATGCCCAACAACTTCGGTGGAGTCGACTAGATGAGCAGCCTTTCCGAAAAATGAGTGAACGCCCGTTGCTATAACAACTGCCTCGATCTCTCCTTGTTTGCAGGTAGAGCCGGAATAAACTTCATCACCTGTTCTCTTCGTGACCGGTAAGGATTCTCCGGTAAGTGCCGACTGTTGCAAGACAGTGTAAAAAAGATTTTAAATATGCAGTTTAATACAGATTAAACACTTCAAGTTACTTGCCTGATCAATCTTAAGGGGGTCTCCTTCGAGCAATCGAGCATCAGCGGGGATAATATCCCCAAGTTTTATGGTAATTATATCTCCAGGTACTAAAACTGATGCATCTTGTTCTTGCCATTGCCCATCTCTAAGAACCTGCACATTATGAGGTCAAGCTCACATCAATTTAGTGAGAGGTAATGGTCTCAAACTGTAGAAAAGCTCTTGATTTTAGTTCTTCTCCGAGATAAATTTGCATTCAACTCCTGTTTTTGGTTTTGATTGAATCTATCATAGATCGAATATCTTTGAACTAAATGCGTTTCATACTCGTGTTTTTGGAGCTAAACGAGCCATGAGAGCTGCGGCAGCATTTCCGGCATTGTTTTCTTCGATGAAACTGATTGTTGAGTTGATTAAGAGCAGACAAACAATACCCACAAAATCTTGCCAATCTGGAGGCTGACCCTGCAATTTCATTAAAAAGGGAAGTTAGCAAGCTTGGAGAGAATCAATGGAGTTGATTAGAAAATGTTCCAAGTGTTTTCTTTTACTTACTCCGCCATTAGCCAGAGCTATGGCCATAATTGCTGCAGCTTCCATAACCCATGACAGTGGATTCCACATGAACCCTAAAAATTTAAAAAATTTGTTTTCCTGCATCACAAAAAGGGAAGAAAGATTGATTGTTTCGACCACTAAGAGATTTCATCTTATAATTCATGATGAATCCCATAAAAAAGTGTAGTGTTAAGTTTTTTTCATCTTCAGCTATCTTTATACTCATACTGTCATTACATTGTGTAGATCAATTAGTATTTTTCTAAATCTGATTTTTATCTCATGCTGGATCTTTAGATTTTTTTCAAACACAAGGAGGGATGAGATGGTTCTTACTGGCTTTTCTTCGAGACGGTTCTGGCCGAAGATCAACTCTCGAGCTTTGGCTTCTTCAGAGGTAAGCCCCTGAGGTGATGTTCTAAGTTGTTCGAAAACTTCTTCCAATGGCAGCCGTTCCTACAAAATACACAAATTCAGATTAGAATCTCCATTAACATAAAGAAAGTGAACTTTCGAAGCATCGATTGTAGTAGCTTACCAAATCAATCCCCTCACGGTTGAAATTGTCGGGATTGAGCAGCGGTTTCTCCAGATCTTCAGCCATGGCTCTCCCTTTTCAAATCTGAGATAAAAGCCAGCAAGATTCAATCAAACAACTCGATCGAGGCAAGTTTCTTACATGCATACACATAATTCTGCAGTTAAGGCTACATGTTCATAGTCATCTATAATGTGCAGACTTCAAGAGCCAAAAACTAGTTCATACAATCTGTAAAGCAAAAGACAGAACTCACTGGTTCAAAGCTCTGAAGAAACAGCAAAACCAGGCTCTAGAGAGAGGAGAGAGAGAGGGGAAGAGCCTCCTCTTTTCTCTCGACTGGTTTAAGAAAGATAGGAAGACTACTACAATGTCTGGATTTTAAAAAGGGCATCTTCAATCGAAGCTACTATTATTACTTCTTCTTCTACAACTGCTGGTTGTGGTAGCAGAGCAACTAGAAGCTGAAAAACGACCAAATCTGATCCATCTAATTGCTGACTGTTTGTTGGGTCTTCTCTGAGAAAAGCTGGTGATCTAATGTCCAGTTGTCCCATCTGGGTTCTCCCCATTTTTCAAATTTTAACTAAAAATCAAACGCTGGATTTTGTTCAGTTTGGGTTTTGGAATAGCTAGAAGAAGCAGACGAGGGAAAAAATGAAGACTTGACCGTTGGCTTAACTACCTTTCAAAACTTACCCGTCTGACCAAACTTTCTTCTTCCTTTCGAGGAGTCCAATGATGTCATCCTCCCTAGATTTAGATCCTTCACGTTAACCACGTGACACTAAACTAGGATTTCATGTTTTGTCTGTTGTGTTCAAACAACGTGGGCAAATCTAAACCCAGAGTGATTAGGCAGGGTGAGTAGCTGCCCTCCCCAGTTAATTGGGATTAATTTTCTGACTTTTCTGATGACTTTTCTTGGGAATTTGAATGATAGCAGCCACACCCATGAACTGGCAAGTGGCAAGTTGCAGACCAATCGTTCAAAATGTAATTTTTTTCTTCTACGCGACAATGATTGAAGGCACCTACTTTTCGTTGTTTTGTTTTTACTCTTCTGAACATGACGTGTATCTATTGAATGCGAGGCGTTCTGTGTTATTTGCGTCTTGGAATTGGACTGTTTGATGTTCATTCGACGAGTTCAAGGTGGCTGTTTGGTGTTCAAAGTCCTAGTTTAAGTAGATTTTGTTAGGTTTTGTTCTTCGATAAATGATACTCTAAATCATGTTGTCGCTTTCGACGAACCAATTTCTTGAGATTTTTCTTTCTTTTTTTAATTCAGAATTTTAAATCTCAAATCAAAGCCATAAACAAAACCAATCAATCTTCGTTAGCGGTGAGCAAAACCAAATTGCAACTATAAATTCGACAGAAATTGTCGATTTTAATCTGATTTTGGTTTTAATTTTTTAAAAACCGTGATTTATGGGCCGGTGTCGATTTTTAAAAATAAAAAATCGTGAAACCAGAACCGAGATCGTGGGTCCTGAAAATTCTAAAATCGAGTAAAATTTGATCAAATTCCTAATAAAATCCTATATAAATCTTAAAATTAATTATAAACCTGTTCAATTACAAAAAATCTGACCAAAATAGAATAAAAATATATTTTAATTTTTTTAATATAAAATAAAATTGGGTTAAACAAAATCGTGAGTTCCAGTTTCAGATCTATTTCAAGATAAAACTAGGCCAGACTGGTTCATGCTCATCGCTAATGTGCATTACTATTATGAAAAATGTGTACATATGGGTATAAAAAATATAAACAAAAAAAAATAGTAATCATGCTTGGCCCCAAATCACATTTTTATTAGGCTCAATCTCAAAATAATGTAAGATTATGGACTTGAACCGATACGAGTAGTCCCCGAGCAAAACTCACATCGCAATCTATCATAATTTTCACAAAAATATGATCAATATACGACGGTTTTCAAGCAATCCAAGGCCTATGTAACGAGAATTTAAATGAGATGTTCGTAATAAACAAGGTTAAATAATAAGATAGTAAGCGTAGAATCATGTTGCACTTGTGTGATCCGCTTGCATGTGCACTTGAAAATAATTAGCACCCGATACCATGCGACACGTAAAAGCCTTCATAATTCCCGTCTACCATGATCGACAACATATGAAGATGGTGAGAGAAAATGTTAGAGAGAGAGAGAGGAACATTAGTTATTTTGCAATATTCATAATTGATTTGTTGTCGACATTTCATAATTCGAGTCGAAATGCAATCAACATTGCAACGTGTCCGTTTAATACTAGTTCTTGAATGTCACGCTTATGTCTAACATTGATCATTTCTCGACGGAAGAATTTAAAATTTAAAAATATATATATCTCATTATATCGAGAAACTATCGTAGAAGATAGACTTATACGGGCATTATCGAGTCCATCTGCTCAATTTTCAATTCGACCAAACATCTCTGAAAAAACTTCACCTTTGTTTCACATCAGTTCGAAGCAATTAGAATTCAAATTATCAAATTCTAACAATAATTCGTAAAATAAACAAACAGGTACAAGAAACTAACTCCCTAGATGACGAAACGAATATAGAAGACAAACTCTACGCATACGATAATGGGTATTATCAAGCCTATCGACTCAAATCTTTTGGTATAATCACACGTTTTGTTTCATAGCACACCCTTTTCGGTTCAAAGCAAAGAGACTTTGAATCATCGAATTCTATTATGAATCGCATGAGCAATTACCTAAATTACAAAACAAACAACACTTAAAGCTGGGTTAGATAGTTTAACAAACCTGGTATGTCCGCTCCTTGGCTCCCATGACTATGAAGATATAAGACCGGTCGATATCTGGGTTGGTTTGGTTTTCTAATGGGATCGAGCTGTGGAAAGTCAGTTCCAAAATTTTCAAACCAGAACCTTACTGTTAGAAGATCCAAACCGAACCAGAACTGAACCAGAACTGGACCTTATTTGGTTCCAGTCCTAGTTCAGTTGTGCTATTCTTCCTTCTACTACCCAAGGGAAGAAATGCCCAGGCTATCTGCATGATTTCAACACAGAATTATGCAATTTATGTACAGAATCCATAAATCTCATTTGAAACATTAGGAACAGAAGAGAACGACCAGATAAAAAAGCAAGCATACGAAAAGGAGATAATCTTTTCTGCAATTGCAGGCAGGAGGAAGCTATCTAGCATTTATAGAATCACTGATTTCTCTTAGTTTAAAGCCAGAGTCAACTATCAGAAGCTTAAAATAGGGAGAAATAATCAACAAAGCCTCAGACCAGACAACCCATTTCCATATTTCCAACGCCCCACAAATCGCTTCTCAAGTCAAGGCCATTTCTCTGAAACAACAATCTATGAAACAGAGGTGGGCTACAAGACTAAAGAAGAAATGCCATTTAAGGAAAGTGATCCAAGCTGGAAATGTGGTGAGATATATAAGACCACCCACTATACTATATCGTTCAAACTAACTTTACATTGATATTGAAAGAGTTCCTGTTTGATCGCCATTCAAAATACAGAATACATTTTTTAACAAAACTGACATTTTTCTAACACATAAATAGAACCATTTGAATCTTGAATCACGTCAAATGCCCAAAAAAATAAAGCAGAAGTCCAATATTTGACATTTCAAAAGCTTTCTTTGTATGACTTGTCTAAACAATTTCGAAGAAACCAAGATGGAAGTTATTTCATCAATATATAAACACACAAAAAATTACCATAATGATGAACCTATCCACATTCACTTCTTTAGCATAGTCTACACTCAAAAATTATGTTTTTTTGCCAATGAAGTTAGCTACCATTAAAAAATTGGGTAATTATCAATGAACACTTTGTAGTTACGTATATTTTTCAAGTAGTATCTATTAATTGACATCTTGAAGCATAATATTTTTCACATAACTCTTTAAACTTTTAATTCTATCAATCAACACCTCAAAATATGACTGTGATTTCAATTGACACCTTAAACTTCAAATTTTATCAGCAAAAACCATAACATTAAATTTTCGTTATAATGCATCTTCTAACGATGAATTTCAATTTTTTCATAATAATTTTTTGTTTTTGATCTTCCTAGTTGACATAATATAATAATTTGAAAAAATAGAAATTAAATTGTGAAAAAAGGATGAATTAACTTAAATTTTCCAATAAGGCGTATACTTATAATTGTCCAAACTTTAAAGTGTTAATTGATGATTATAAGTTTAAGGTGTCAGATGAACAATAGTCATATTTGAAATTATTAAGTGATACAATTAAAAGTGTAAGATTTTATTTAAAAATACTGTTTTAATTGATAATTACCCGAAAAAATTAAAGCCAAAAATTAGTTCAAAGTTTCAAATAGACTCAGTAAAACAATACCTAGAATTGTGCATAATCTTGAGTACTCACATCAAAGTTTGAAAAGAGCCATCTAGTTTAACTTAGAATTGTAAATCCATTCAACCCACAAGGCGTCTTTTCCCATGGATAAATCTACCAAACTCTTCGAATTTTCTTCAATTGCATTGATTTTCGATGGTTGTAGTATACCATTCTTCTTTATCTACTATCTTCAAAACAAGGTCCAGTGAGAGAAATAAATAAAATTATATTGAAGCCTAATTATGATCCTGAAATCTAGAACCATAAGGGATTTGTGATGGATCAGTAGGAGTATTTATACATCTTCCACACAAACAAGAAAAGAACCAGGTCATGGGTCCAATACTAAGCATCAATTCATTAAACACAACATCATGATTCAGAGTCATATTCCTAGATGCTTGATCATAAACTCCATAACCTTTGATCTCATTATTGAACTGGATCGGATATGCAAATGAAATATAAGAAGCTTTACCTCCTACTGCTCTAGCCAATGATCTATTAAGCAAATATGATGGCATGGCCACAACATCTCCCAAAAACTACTCTTGAAATTGTCTGTTCACATCCCCTTTAGATTGCCTCTATGACTGTTCTTCTTTTCCTCGGCAACCGACCTGACAAGCTTGCTCTATGCTGCCTTTAAATTGCAAAATATGTTGCACTCAGTACAAATCACCTGTGCAACTCGTGCGTAATGTTGATTTAGAAAATTTAAAACCTTTGCACAACTTTTTTTTCTTCCAATTTTCAACATGTCATTTGATTTTTCTCACAATAAATAAAACTGATGAGAAAAAGAAAATTTAACCAGAATCCAAAAGCTTCATTAATAAAACACAAATTTGCAGTAAGTACCTTACCAGCAACTTGATGTTCATCCTGAAGCTGATCCCTTAGCTCCTTTCTAGAAATTATGACGTGGAAATATGGCATCATCAAATTCAACAGCTGCTCCAATTAAGAAAAGGGCCCCGGCATACCACTCCTTTTCACACATCTCACTTTATTCAGCGGTGGTCCGTCTTAGTAGACACCTCAGAATAAGAATAATTTGCATAACTATTCATAAATCTCATGGATTATAGGACACAAACAAAGTCCTCGATTTGAACTTGCCAAAATTGGTAACTGATTACAGGAAAGAAACAACATTTTTGAGATGACATCCATGACTAGGCTCTAATTAACCAAATGTAGAAGAACTCGAGCTAAATGAAGAAATGATATAAAAGAAACTTCGTTGATGGAAAATGGAGAACTTCATTAAGTCTAATTCTAAACAAACTTGAACATGACTTGAAAAATAAACTTGACAGACCCATGAACCATAGCCTTTTACAGCCATTGCCCATTATCGCAGCAGTTGACAGACAACTAAGCACTAAAATTACAGCAACTAACAAAGTACAGAGACCTTCAACTATCCCCAGACTCCAAATTAACATCCAGATAAACCTTAAAGGAACTCCCAACTGGGAGGTCGAGGAGTAGATTACCGTGATAACTTGTTGAAATCGTTAATTGCCTTCAAACTGAGGAAACACAGAACATTGAAATCAAGCTGTGTTTATTTAGGGAAAAAGAAAAGAAAAAAAGGGAATTGAGGTCTAAGGTGGTTGAAAGCGTGGAGGAGGAGGAGGTGCATGCTGGTGGAGCAGCTGAGGAGCAGAGTGATGGTTTTGCTTTTGCTGGGTTATAAATGGGTGCTGTAGCAACTGTGTAGCATTCCATCTCTTCCCAGGCTCTCTCTGCAAACAGCAAGCAATAAAATGGCGAAACTCCACGGAAGAGCTCGCCGGAGCCTCCGGCGGCTGAGACATACAAATTGCGCACATCAAGTTCGCCCACTCGGCTTGTCTTCCCACAGCAAACGGAAATCTACCCAAATAAAACTCCAATATGCTTACTCCGAGACTCCAAATATCACCGGCGTAGCCATCGTATTGCCCCTGGTTCAAATCGGAGTTGATTCTCTCCGGGCTCATGTAGGCAATAGTTCCGACAGCCGAGTTACAAGGATCCATCGTCTGGTCCAGAATCCTTCCCACGCCGAAATCGGCGATTTTCACCTGCTTCCGCGCGTTGATAAGGAGATTAGACGGCTTGATGTCGCGGTGGACGATGCGGCGGCTGTGGAGGTAGGCGAGGCCGCTGAGAATCTGGCGGGCAAGATCCGATAGATGGTGTTCAAGAGGTATGTGGGTCCCTTCCAACGAACCTTTATCCATGTATTCGAGGAGGATTTGTATTTCTCCATTGTGATCGAACATATCGATACACTTGACGATATACGGATTGTCAGCGCCTCGGAGAATCTCAATCTCGCGGCAGATCTGCCGCGTCGCGGAGTCATCGTGGTTGCCGTAGATGACTTTGAGCGCGTAGAGCCGCCCCGTCGGGCGGTGGACTACCTTGTAGACCGTCCCTCCGTTGCCACTCCCGATTCGGGTGATTCGCTGCAGCTCCGAGAAGCTGAACTGGTGGCGCTGGGCAGCGGACGACGGAGCCGAGTTCGACGACGTCGGAGGCAGCGGAAGAGGAACCGCCACAACTGGGTCACGTTTGGGAAGGGGGAGCGTCAGGTCCGGCCGTCGTGGGCGGCGGCTGGCTGCTGGCAACGATTGAGCTGGTTTCATTTCTCGGTCCCGACTACCGAATCCAAAAACCAGGTCCGGAAATGGTGGATTGTGTCCGGCCTTCTTCTGCCACTCCCTCGAGTCCTTTATATCGTCGAGCTCTTTCCTTTTGGACAATAAAAATCCAATTTTTATTCATAAAGTCACTATCTTTATCAAATAATTAAAAAATAATATTATTCCAACACAAATTGAACGTCATTTTGTATCGAATTATGGGTATAATCTGAACTTGGGTGCTCACCATTCCAGCCCTCTAACTCGTCTTCGAAACTCGAATGCTCCAAATATAACTTCGTCTCCTCGATTACGTCTAGTTTTGGCCGACCGACAAATTACCGGTCGAAACTCGGACGAGACAATCTCAGCTCTTATGAAACCCGGGTTTCATATGAAGAAATTATGCATAGGATTGGGGAGAAAGGTAAGTAGGACCTGTAAAAGTCAAGCAAGCTCACTACCTTGAATCTTCCAAAGCTTTCACATCCCATTTGAAACTTCCGAGAAATTCAACTCATGCATTTGGGTGGACCTAACCTTTTATTTTTCTTCTTTTTTGTCAAGTTTATAGAATCCGTACGTATAAATCGAGTAGCGTCACCGATCATTTCAAGAATTACGTGACAATAAATCTACCATTATTCAAACTTTTGAGAAATACGTGACAATTAGGTAACTATAACTAGTTAAAGCGAGACATTGCAACAACTAACAAGTACACAAGTCATCGAATCCTCTTATACTGTGAAATGAGAGAGTAAATCTAGTACGATCTTTTGCCAAATTCACAAAAATACTCTACAAATCTTAATAATCGAACTACAGTGTAAAATTAGAGAGTAACTCTAGAACAATCATCTGTAGAATTCACCACAATACTCAACGAAATCTTCGTAGGAACGCTCAATATTAGTAATAGGCTAAAAGGGTCCATAAATCATGAGCCAATTCACAATCACAAAGCATATATACAACTAAGAAAAAGAGGAAAAGCTTGAATGGAAGTGGAAAGCATCTTTTCAAGTGATCATATGGAGATTGATTATAAGTATTGGGTACCTTTGCAGACGACTTTAAAGAGCAAAGGCAGAGCAAAAGGTGATCACTAGGTCCCCAAATAGGGTGCAGACAGAGAGGAAGGAGGGCCATACGAGTATCTCCATTCTCCACAAGCCATGCATCTCTCTACAGCCCCACTGTTATCCAACGTACAAAATTTACATGACCAAATCCTATCCACTTTACCTTTGCCTTTTCCTTTACTAGCTTTCTCAGTCCCACAGGCTTCACATCTCACTGCCAAAGCCTGCATAGACAGACAATTTGTTGAAATTCATGTGATCATTAGTTAAATATAACGTTACATGTTTTACCATTTCAATTTTGATGGTTTTTTGTTTTGTTTTGCAGTACTTTATTAATAGTTTTACAGTTGTATTTTTCATAGAGACTTTACAAATCAGTGGCTGCAAAGCTCTACATGATTTTCAACTTTAGCTTTATGTATATTTAAAGCTTATAAAAATCATCAAAAGTAAAAAAAGAGCGATCCTACTAAAGAATCCAGCATTACGTTGATATTCCAGATTCAACCATCTGTTCAATCACCCTTTACTTTTTTTTGTATGTTTTATAATATAAAAATGTAAGTCATCGTGCTTAAAAGACAGGTCTAATAATCGTGTCCAGCTAAACATCCACATTAAGCTTTTAGGGACTATAAAAGATGTAACTAGATAGCTTAACAAACCCAAATGACATTCTCATTTTCAAAGAAGTTGGCTTCATAAATATAACTAAATGAGTAATATCAGAGCAAGTTTAGATCCATAATTACCTGATTTACTAATGTGCAGACGCAGCACTCCCATGTTGGTTGGTCAAGTATTGACTTTTGACGAGGAATGGAAATATGGGGAGGAGTTTGGTTTGAAATGCCAACATTGGATATTGAAGCATTTGATTTTTCACAAGATTCAACAGAAGAAACAGTGTTTTGGTTTCCATCGAACAACTTAGAAACGCACCATAGATCATCACGCAATCTTCTTTCCGCAGCCATTGCAGCAGCTTGTGTAGGGCTAAGAATAGATTTGATGTAGTTGTCACCACCTAAACTTTTAGGTCCTGATGGAATTAAAGCTTGATGACGTGCTCGGTGTTCAGCGGCAGCCAGGGCAGTTTGACGCAAAGATTGCAAAGGTACAGGGCGCGAGAACCCACCCAACCGCCTTCCAGGAAGATCGAATCCCTGCCCTGTGCCTGTGATGCCTTTGGCCATCAAGTCCTCGCATTCCTGAAGGAAAACACAGGTTGTTATATAAATAGTTTGCCCTTTAAATAGTCAAGAACAATTGAACTAAGTGAAGAAGAAGAAAATAAACAATTCTATAAAGAGTAATACTAGTTTTACCTTATTAGCATACTATTTTGACGTGCCAAGTTATAATTAGTCTAGTTAAAGTGCGTTTAATGTATTACAATTAAAATAATTACTTATAAAATTTTTTTAAGCCAATCATAACTCAATACGTCAGCGTATATAATAAAATGATACGCTAAGAAGATAAATATTTCATTACCTTTTTATAAAACTTAGACATAATAATTGATCTCAGACAAAACTTATGAAATAGAAAAAATCTTCAAAAACTGTTGATAAATCCAGCTGACTTTTAACTATCCAATTAGAAAAAAAATGTGAAGAAAAACTAAAAAGAAGCTAAATTAAACTTAAGCTAAGTAAATCATTCCCTTTAATGGAATGGAGTAGATCAAATCATAAAGCTTAATTTTGAGAGAACCAAATCGCATGATATTTGTTCGACATTGGATTGAAAATCTGATCCATAAATGGCATGTCAAGAGTTTCAATCTAAACATTGTGGAGAACCAAATGTGCATCAAGTGAAGACAAAATTCACCAACACTAAATCCAAAGTCAATCCTCCGTGGCCATAAAAGATTGATCGTACAATTTTATGTGGTGTCATTGCACACTAAAATGATATTATTCGAAGACAATTGTAAACCCACTAATCGATCTAGAATCGTCAATGTCAGTAGCTCAATCTGCATCAGAAACACCTCATGCAGATATGTATGGAAAATTATCTCCATATTTAAGGATGAATCATATGTAGGATTTCAGATTTTCATGAAATAAAGTATAATTAGGAGATCATGAAGAAATTTTCTTTTTATTTAGCAGTATAATTATTTATTAGTGGAAGAATCCAGAGAAGCCATCAGCTCAGACCAAGTTGAACTAGTGAATAAAAATGTAAAAAAAAATCTGCAAGCCTTTAAGAGCTTAAGTAGATTAATGAATCGAAATAGAACTGTGTTGGGTTAACAATTAGTTTAATCAATTGACATTGGAAAATAAGATAGTTACCTTTCTAATTTCATCTAGAAGGTTGTAGAAATCAGTGTCATGGGCACCATATTCATTGTGACATAGCTCATGAAGCATTGTATCAAGAATCTGTTCATATCGTAAGAAATTCCAGTCACTGCTTGGCCACCGAAGTCGAAGCTTAATCTCAGCTCCGCCGCCAATGTTTAGACCTAGAAGAGATGGATTGGCAGGACTGCATTTCGAATTTCAAGATGATGATGTCGAATAGTGATAGTTACAGAAAAAGAATAAAATGGAATGCTATTAATGATTAATACCAGAACTCAGAAAGGATCTTGACTTTCCATGTCCTTTTTTGCATAATGGGTTGCACTTGCTTTGCGACTCGTTCAAGAATTTTCCTAGCATCCTCCTCCAAATCCTTCTTCAGAGGTTTGATTTCCCAAACCTTGTTAAGATCATTGAGAGCCATCCGGTCTACATAAAAGCCAATCCAAAATATATAGCTGCATAAGTGTTTCAGTAGGTTCCGTTGCCACTAGGAAATTGTAACCTCTTTTAGTTATTATTATGGGTAAGCTAAACTAGATTTATTTTAAGGGGATCATCACAGAATTGTAAAGGTTTTTGTTCATTACATCAATGATAACAAGTTACTACAGCAAATAAAATGATTTCAATGCTCAGCAAAAACTAGATTGAAGAAACATCATCTTTTTCATGGACAAAACAACGAGCAGAAAACTCTCTAGGGCCTACTCCAGGCTTCCAACATATTGTTCTTGTTGATCTGTGTGGAAAATATGGAGTTCTAAATAACAGTACAAACCAGATTTTTGCAATTACACAGAGAAGGACAACTTGAAGTAGATTATGAGTTTAACTATGAAGAGGGGCAAATTTTTCAAATGCGATGAAACAAGCATGAAGTAGAAGTGCTAATGTTATTTCGACCATGAAGAGGAGTTTATGGCAGACGAAACTGTCTGGTTACAGGGGTAAGCAAAGAGGTCTTTCATTAGAATGCATTTTGCCAAAAATGAAACATGAGGAAAACAGAGATTTGTTAACTTGAGGGAGACAGCATATGTCGAAAATGGATATACTTCCCTATAGCAAAGCGATCGAAGTTAAATTTTAAGCCATTCCATTTCGTTTCATTAACTTAAGATTGAGAAACCAGAATTGAATCAGCAGCTTAAAGGTAAAGATTATTCCGAGTGATAGTCAAAACATAAAGGAAATCCATTTTTCTTCACTGTTTCAACAACGAATCAGTTCATGAAAACTAATCCTCCGATCCGACCACTTTCAAATAAGTCCTAAACGGACGGAATCCGATGGCCATACAACCGTCGAGGAAAATCAGGCAGGAGAGAGAGGGGGGGAGTACCTGTGGAAATGGAGAAACTTGGGGAAGAATCCAACGAAAAAATGGCGGAAACTGAAGAAGACGAAGAGGAGATAATAATAGTACGTTTATCGTTGATTTACTAATTAGATTCTCTTAATCTAGTCTTAATTAATCCCGGTCCAGTTCGTCTTCAACCAGACCGGTGACCTGCTGTGCGTGACGACATGGTCCGGTTCGGCTTGTCAATATATGGCGGAAGAAAACCCGACCCACTTCCTTCTCCCTCCTCTTTTCCCTGCTCGGGAAACTCCAAGAAAATTCTCTCTCCTCCAAGAAACACTCCGGCGACGCTACCATGGTTTCGCCCATTTCTCTGTCATCTTCTTCATCTTCGTTGGTATTGGTGTTGCTTTTTATGGGTGCAATCATTTCTCACGGCGAACCAGAGCTGATCAACCAAGGTGACTTCTTCTCCTCTTCTCGGTTTGCTTTTTCTCTTGGTTCCTGTTCTTGATCGGAGCAAATTCTGGTTTCAGATCCGAGCTACCTACAGTTTGTCGTCAACGCTTCGGACATGCCACCGGAGGACTACTACGACTACATAATCGTCGGCGGAGGAACCGCCGGATGCCCTCTCGCCGCCACGCTTTCGCATCTCTTCCGCGTTCTCGTCCTCGAACGCGGCGGCGTTGCTAACGGGAAATCTAATTTGATGACCCAAGACGGTTTCTTGACGACACTAATGGATTTCAACGAACGTGATTCCCCGGCCCAGGCTTTCACCTCCGAAGAAGGAGTTCCCAACGCCCGCGGGAACATTCTTGGCGGCAGCAGCGCCATTAACGCCGGTTTTTACAGCCGGGCTGATCCAGATTTCTATCAGAAATCAGGCATCAACTGGGATCTTCGTATTGTGAACCAGTCTTACGAGTGGGTCGAGAGGGAGATAGTCTTCCGGCCGGAGCTGAAAAACTGGCAATCCGCCGTCAGAGATGGGTTTCTCGAAGCGGGTATTGATCCCTACAATGGGTTCAGCTTAGAACACTTGGTCGGAACCAAGATCGGCGGTACGACTTTCGACAGTTCCGGTAGAAGATTCAGCGCCGCCGATCTTCTGAAATACGCTAGAGCTTCCAACATCAAAGTGGCCGTAAACGCAACCGTAGAAAGAATACTTCTGGCGCCATCTTCAACCTCTGTAGGTTTCCGGCAATCGGCGTTCGGAGTCATTTATCGTGACCGAACTGGAAGGTATCACCACGCAATGTTACGTGATCACGGCGAGGTCTTGCTCTCCGCCGGCGCCATTGGAAGCCCACAGCTGCTACTGCTCAGTGGCATCGGCCCTCGGCCATATCTATCGTCTTGGGGCGTACCAGTGGCTCATCATCTTCCATTCGTCGGCCAGTTTCTTTACGATAATCCCAGAAATGGCGTCTCGTTTATCGTCCCATTTCCATTGGAGCATTCTCTCATACAGGTGGTGGGCATTACAGAGTCAGGCGCTTATCTTGAAGCTGCCTCTAACACAGTCGCTTTTGCTTCCCCTGCTCATTCAGTGTTCATCAGACCGTCGTCTTCTCCTCTCTATCTCACGGTCGCGACTCTCATGGAGAAGATCGTCGGCCCAGTTTCTTCCGGAAGTCTCCGGCTGGCTTCAGTCGACGTCAGAGTGAACCCAGTTGTGCGATTCAATTACTTCGCCAATCCAATCGACCTAGAACGCTGCGTCAATGGCACTCGCAAAATCGGCGACGTCCTCAGAAGCCGATCGATGGATGACTTTAAGTTTACCGACATATTCGGGAGCAGAGATTTCAGGTTCGTCGGACCCGCACTGCCTTTCGATTCATCAAACAACGTGCAAATGGCAGATTTCTGCCGCCGCACCGTGAGCACCATTTGGCACTACCACGGCGGATGCGTCGTCGGGAGGGTGGTCGATCGCAATTTCCGGGTCGTCGGAGTCGACGCCCTCCGAGTGGTCGACGGCTCAACATTCGGTGTATCGCCGGGAACAAATCCACAGGCCAGTCTAATGATGCTCGGAAGGTACTCGCTTGAGTTTCAGAATCTCGAATTGGAATCAAACCCAAAAATCTCTTCGAACATTAAAGCAGAAAAATTATTTGGTTTTGCAGATACGTCGGCGTGAAAATTATCAGAGCGCGAACGAAGCGTAGATTAAAGTAAAGGTGCAGGCGTAGGTGAAGACGAGGATCATTCTTGGGCTTAGTAGTGGGCCTGGCCCAATCCAAAGAGCATATCAACTTCGATGCTTCCATTTTTTTTGTTCTTGACGAACTCAAAAAAGTTTTTTTAGCATCTGAAAATTGATTATGTTGAAGTTCGTCTAAAAGTTTGGATCTTTTCATTGGATTTTGAAGACTTGCGCCTTCGAGTATTTGCAACTTTCGATAAGTAAAAGATTTTCAATCGTCGTAGAGGCAAGTAATGAACTTTTGATCATTCTGATGAATTATTTTGACCTTATGACATGTTTATTGCTTTTGTCTCTCCATCGATGTGCTAAGGATGGAGCCGAGATTCCAACTTCTCGAGTCACCGCAGCCACAATTATCGTGTCTCGAGTTCGAAAGTGTAACTTTCGAGCATTTTGTAAGAGAGAAAACCCATGTTTTTAGGATGGATTTTGTAACTAGATCCCACAATTATGAAGATTAATTAGGAAAAATAGTCAACTTCTCGTATATGGTCGACGGATAAAATCGATAGAAGTCTACAAGCATTCTCCAAATATACAATTGCAAAGTTTTGTGATAAGTTAGGAATAGTTAAACTATGCACTATGTCAGAATGTAACTCAGCTTATGTATTACATTTTGCAGCTCGAGACCATGACCGGTATTGTGCGTGAAAAAGGAACTTCGTGCAACAGGCCGAGCTCAAGCATTTCTGCGTCGGGGGATCAGATTGCACTTCTTGAAATATTTGGCAATTGGGGTGGCCGGAACTGGGATGAGCTTTCCGATTGCTGCCAGAGGCCAGCTGCAACGAGCAGGCCGAAACGAAAATCGTAATCCGGTTTCATGCACATCGAATTGCATCGAAAAAAGCAACAACAAATGTGTGGAGAGTAAGTTTTTTGACTCACCCGACAAGACCGATTCCAAGGCACATTAGCCATTGCTCCATGTTGAGTCTGACTGTTGTGGTAAATTTGCCAAGAAATTGGATGATGATGATCTAGAAATTCGATGAATCAATCGGTTAGTACGACGATAAAAAGAAAAGAAAATCATGAAGCCCACGAAGAATTCTTACTTGAAGTACAAAGGTCCCTCCAACAATTCCCATGAAGAGATTGTTTTTAGTTATTCCTCTGAATATGTTCATTTCATCCGGCTTTCGAGCATTGACCTCGTTGAATATCTGTAAACGAACGAAACTCATTTGAAAACTGAAAAAGCGGGAAGAATTCGATCACGAAGATCATCGATTGAGTTAGTTTCTAATTGATTTTCACCTCATTGGCATGGAATATAATATAAGGCATAAAATTTGTAATTACTTGGCAGAGGACGAAAGCATTGAATATGACTGTGTTCTTCACTTCAACAACATGCACTCTCGTGCTGTCATTTAGACCAAGAATATTTGTACCCCAGAAGTTAAGAACTAGGAGCACGCCAACTTGATATAAAGCCTGCATAATGATCATACTTTAAAAACGACAGAAATCTCTCTGGCCCTACTCAGTTCTAGATTATTGAGCGAAGTTATACCTGTAGGATCAGATTCCTCCACATAATGTTTGTTACAAGAGGCTCCCTGAGACAGTTTTTATGCGACATTTATAAGTACATCAATTGAAAAGACCAAAAGAATGATAGCAACTTATCGAACACAGTCAGTCCGGTTCGTACCTTCGGCCTACAGGAGGTCTGTGCATGAGGTGGTCTGTTGGTGGTTCAGTTGCCAAAGCTAGTGCACCGAGTGTATCCATGATTAGATTAACCCACAAAAGCTGTAGCATGACGACATATTATAAAGACATAAATACTTATGGAAAACGAGGAGGGGAGGGAGAGAAAAAAAACCTGCACTGTGTTCAAAGGAACATCGCCGGAAGAGACAGCTGCAACTACATTAATTACAAGAGCTGCAACGTTTACTGTTAGCTGGAATTGGATGAATTTCTGGATATTTGCGTACACAGAACGCCCCCAACGAACAACCTACACGTACCATAATTGAGGTCTTTGAGGTGAAAAGAGAGTTTTCTTTGAATAATCATAAGAATAAAAAGATTTCTTCTCTTTTTGTTTTTGGTTTATAGCAGTTTTGATGGAAATATGAAAGTTTTCTTAAGTTTCCTGATCTTTACCAACCTTCACAACTGAAGCAAAGTTGTCGTCCAAGATAACAATATCAGAACTTTCTTTTGCAACTTCTGTTCCTTGAATACCCATGGAAAGTCCAATATCTGCCTAGATTTCAAAATGATGTAACGTGTTCAATAGTGACTAGGAAACACAAACACGATATCGATATCATAAGCAAAAGATAAATTCAAAATGAACGAAAGTTTGTAAACCATCAAGCAATCACCATAGATCTAGAAAGGAACAACAGACATGGATCACATGCTGATATGAATGAAATATTAAAACTTGATCATATCCCGGATTTGGAAGCTAAATGACCAACTTCAAGCAAGAGCCAGAGCATGAAATGCAGCTCGATAAAGCATATAAAACTAGAAGATAGCTTATGAACTAGTAAAATCCTGAAAATCAAACCTCATGGAGTGCAGGAGCGTCATTAGTCCCATCTCCTGTAACAGCAACAACTTCTCCTCTCTTTCGCAGGGCTTGCACAAGCAAAAGCTTGTCATTAGGAGAAGATCTTGCCATCACCTATACATCAGCATTTGTAAGTCGATCTTAACTTAAACTTAATTATTTTACGAGGTTGAAGAGGAAAATAGAAAATAAGTAAACGATGGATGAATTTGGAAATAAAAAAGGAAATAAAAAAGCACGCTTTGTTGAACTGACTGTAATCTTATCCGCCATTTGTTCTCTTTCCTTTTCAGAAAGTGCCCTGAATACTTTTCCTTCAATGATACGAGGTTCAGTCACATCTTCACTTGAATCAAGTATCCCACACTCGAAAGCTATAGCTTTAGCGGTTTGCAGATTATCTCCTGTAACCATGCGCACCTACAGATACCAAAAGGATAAGATTCATCTTAACTCCTATAGTTGGTATCTATTTTTAGTAATTTTATGTTGAATTCTATTTCTTTTATTATAAGTAAATTCGTATCAATCAAGAAAGAAGACTTGTGAACTTCTGCAAGAAAGGAAGTGTTGGAGCACCTTTACACCAGCATCTGTGCATATTTTAACTGCATCTTTTACACCAGGCCGACAAGGATCCTATGCATAAAAATTAAAATTATCAAGCAGAGAAGAAAAATAATAGCAAAGTTTTGCAAATATGATTCAATCATTACTACCACATCATCTTAATTTAGCCAAAAAATGGTGGTAAATTAGTACTCCAATTTGAAAAATCCAACCTCAAATCTGTAACATACTCCAATTTTTGCTCATGTTCGTTCGAAAGATTACCTTGATACCAACTATAGCGAGCAAGACAAGATCATCTTCAGGTAGAGCCCATTGATCTAGATGCTCTTCATCAGTTGGAACTTGATCTAACTCAGGAACTTTGTATGCGATTGCAATACATCTTAAACATCTTGCAGCCATATCATCAATAGCTGCTTTAAAAAATTCCTGCAATCAAGAATTAAAATCACATTTCTTGATAATCTACCCATAATTCTCAGTTATTTATTGAAGCAAGCGGTTTCTAGAACAATGTTTGTCTTTTAAAATCTTAGACATTTCACATATAACAAAGCTATGTTTTTAAGTTCCATTCATATTCCAGTGGAATTCTACTATCTAAATTAAAATAAAAAAATTTCAACCAAAGAAGTAGATGCATGTGACATGCAATGTTTTCCCAGTGTACTAACTACTAAGTTGACTCAATTTTTCTCTAACATTATTTTGAATGATACGATAATGTTTATGATTACTATTTACACTAACCTTGTCTTCACCAATTGACTGTAAACCACCGTTCAAGTCGAGATACTCTGTACAGGAACCTAAAACTACCTCCGCTGCTCCCTTCCAGTGCACATAAACTTTTGAGTCAGCCTACATGGAGAGCATAAAGGATGAAAATCAATAGTTAGTTCATGAGGAAAAGGCCAGGAACAATTACACTTGGACTTAAGCTTCAGCATAATAAAAAAAGGCTGAATCAATTATAGCAAGATAGTGAAAGATAATCAGTATGAAAAATGAGTATTTTTTACAAAAAAGGTAGCGAGATGTATTTAATCTTCTGACCAAAATAGTATAAATACCTGCTTTACTGCAACACCTCCTCGGTTTTTCTCTGAATTGAAAGGAAAAACATGGAGAACTTTGGATTCTGACCTAACAACATCAAACTTCATTCCAAGCTGCATCAAGATTTTCATAACTCTATCAATGTCGATATGGAAATTAAGTCAATATCAAAAGCTAAAAAAAGTGGAGCCAATAACCTTGACGGCCCAAGACAGTAAAGCTTTTTCGGTTGGAGATCCAGTAATCTCGACTTCTTCCCCATCCTGACAAAGATAGTATAAAACTGGACGTTAAAACTAATGCACGGAAAACCATGCAAACTTTTACTCGTGTAATTAGGCAGTGAACTTTCTGTAACTTTATTTTACACATCAACCTTGCGATTTTCCTTGGGCACAAAAACGTTCCCTGTGCTATTCTGTGCAATGCCTTCGCTTAGGAGAGACAACAAGGTTGCATGCAACTGCGACGAATCATCAACTGGATTGATCTTCTCTCTTCCCACGTAAGCTTCAATCACAGTCATCTAAAGAAAAAATGCCGATACTCAGATCCAGATAGAATGTGATAAGAGGAGAAATATAATATTGAAAGATCTATTATTTTAAGAAAGAAAACAAGGCCAAATTAATAGGAGACGATTTATTGACATAAACTTGCAAATATCGATATGAAGTTGATCAAATTATGCCTCCTTCTGCACGTGCTCACCTGATTCAGCGTCAATGTTCCTGTCTTATCGCTACAAATAGTAGTTGCGGAACCCATGGTTTCACAGGCAGACAGCCGACGAACCTGTAACTCTATTGCTGTTAGACTACATTCTTGATTATATTAAATACAAAAGTCCAAGAAAAAGAAAAAAAAAGCATATAAATTTATGCTCACCAAGGCTTTATCTGCCATCATTTTGCGCATGGAATAAGCTAATCTGAACCAAAATAGAAGCGGAAAGATTAGTGAGAAGAAGTGATCAAAATCACTAGAACAGTAACTGAATCATGAACCCACGTCAGAGTAACAGCCAAGGGGAGTCCTTCAGGAACTGCAACAACCACGATGGTCACCTAAATGACAACATAATATGTGATTAGAAAAAAAAAATTGAATCATGACAACATATTGGTGGAGCACTTACAGCAACAGTGATAATTTTAATGATTCCATCAACAGCATCGCCAAGGCTAGTCTTGCCCATCTTAAATTGGACAGTCCCATCGGAATTTGTGGTATGTCCGGTCAAGTACCTATTCAAAATCCGATCTATCCATCAAGAAAAAAAATTACTGATTCAAGTCTAGATTTGTGGTTATAAATGTTACCTGCCCAGAAGAACAGCCAGCACAGCCAAAGCAACTGCAAGCCCAACAATGCCTATGAAAGTTGCCACTCCATTCAAGCGTACCTGTTTTAATGATAGCTCTGAGACTCAAATAAATAAATATAATTGCTCTTCTTGTTGAAAACAGCTATAGTATACCTGCAGGGGGGTCTCCTCGCCGGTATCCTCGGAAATACTTGCCATCAATAACCCCCATTCAGTGTTGATCCCAACACCAGTAACCTATAGGAAATTAAAGAAATATGAATGTGTTAGAAAAAAATTCCAAACAACAAATGCCAATGACTTGGAAAAACAAACTTTGACTGCATAAATTCTGTTATTTTCACTTTAAATCACGTTTTTCAAAGATATTTGGTCCGCAAAATAGTAAGACAGACAGCTATACCGAAAAAGTAGCTGAACAGGAAAACATCTCAATGGTGACATTAGTCTTTTTCTTAGTACATGAAACTCAGGATTCATTCCAGTTTGTATCAAATTATGAAGATCTTTGCAATTTTTCCAAAGATCTTTTTGGTAGTAAAAGAAATTTTCAGTGTGTTTATGAGAAGTACGTCAAAGGAGAATAGGAGAATGACGTTACCAGCATACTACCAACTCCATCTGCTACTTTACATCCAGACATCAAAAAAGGGGTTTTATGGTCTTTATGGACCTGAAGTGAAGGATCATTAGTGAATCTAATTACGAAAAGTTTAACCATAGCAGTGTAATTAGCTCACAATCTTGCTTTCTCCTGTCATGCTAGATTCATCAATGGCAAGTGAATGACCGCTAACCAAAATTCCATCAGCAGGGACCTAATTGATTGGGCTTAGTCACTTGTTTGAGTTAATAGGAAGCTCCCAGCAACATAAAATCAATAATAAAATACACATACCTGATCACCTATTCTGAGAGGTATGACATCACCAACAACGATATCAAATATTGACACCTTTTCAATTCTACCATCCCTCATGATCTGCATGAATGTTTGAATAACATGATTAGCAAGATCGTAAAAAACAATGAACAATGTTTATTTCAAGAATTCCAACCTCCATTCGTATGTTTTGCTTTTCTTCGTTTAAATTTTGAAATTGGAGTGATTGCCGATAATCGCTAACAGCTTCAGGAAAAAAGAAAGATCCGTAAAAATAAAAAGGAGATGAAGGGAACCAACGAAAAAAAAATGAACAGATGACATAAAATAAGTGAAAGGTACATATCATACTTCTGACATTATGACTTTAATTCAGTCCATCTAGAAATCCAGTTTGATCTCAATGAAAATTATAATTTGGCGATTCTTAGCTAGGTAGCAAATAATAGTTTATTTCAGCGAGGTAAATAATGACAAAAGTTTACAGCCATACCTGTAACCATTATTACTAGAATAACAGCAAATGTTATGCTCCCTCCATCCAGCCAACCTTCCTCAAGACCCTACAAAAATTACATGGAAAATAAAGAGAGACAACATCAGCCAACAGAAAAGAGAAGAAAGAAAAGACATTGACGGGTTTGAGCAATTTAATGTATTACTCAGCATAACTTTTATGGATATAGACAGTGCTGATCCATCACAATTAAAATCTGATTATAAAAATGAAAATTTTCCCTATTTGCACCATCTTCTAAGATAGTTAAGTTGTAAAGAAGTAAGAATCAAACACACCTTCGTTTTTATTCCCAAAACTAACGATGCAACAGCAGCAATGATTAGTATGATAAGAGTCAAATCTTGCCATGCTTCCCAAAGGAACCTCTACAAGGCAAACAAATTCAATAACCATTTAGGGTTAAATTTTTGGTAGTTTTCAATCCAAAAGAAGCCATATTAGAGCAATTAAATAACCATTTATGTGCATGATTTTTCTTGTAAAATAAGTAAAAAAATATTATCAAGCAATGCAAAAATAATCCAGAGTTGACCATATTTACCCAAAAACTCCTCCCTTTTTTGCGAGGATATGTATTTGATCCAAATGCATTTCTTCGTTTTGATCGATCCAAATCATCTCCCGCGATTCCTTTCTGTAGATTAGTTTTCAGCACATTTGCTAGCCCTTTAACCTGGTGAAGGAATAGTTTCTACTTCATTCAAGCTAAGTACAAAAAAGGAGACTGTCTACTGCATGAAATAAAGTCACAGTTTACTTGCCCCTCCATATTGTTGTAAAGCGGAAAAATTATGATCTCTGGTTAACGACACTAGTTGTTCCAATTGAACCCCGTAAGCCCCGTTGAAATTTGGAGATTCCGTCGAGGAGACTGATCCTGGAGCCAGTTACATATTGACGCAAAAAAAAAAATTAAAGAGAGAATCATGAATCGTAGAAGGTGATGAAGATTACCAATTTGCCTCTCTCCAGCCAACTTGAAAAGCAACGCTGCCTAACAAATAATAGACAAGATTGATTTAGGAAAAACAGCGAGAAAGATCATTTTCCTACAGGGGTTTATGGGCGTTCCCCGAGAAAGACGATAACAGTCAAATTAGGGCACTTAGAATTGAGTATTATACTCGTATGACTTGCGAATGGGCCCTTATCATCCGTCTTCTTTGCTCCTTTTCTTCTTCCTTCTTCAAGTCCAGGGTATACCGGAACCTCCTAGAAGCATTAAGCACCAAAGCAGCTTGCTGCAAAAAAAAAAAAAAAAAAAGAGGAATCAAAGTAGAACAACTTTGAAACTCCAAATGAGGACATTCCCTTCTATACGTATCAATCAAACCATATCTTCAGCCACCGAATGCGATTCATCTTCCAATGCGATTAGAAACGAAGAAAGCAAAAAACAAAAACAAAAAAAAAAACAAAAAAAGGGCACGGCATTTGAATAAAAAATCGAAGAGATTACCCGCCACCGCCTGAAAGCCACAAGAGGAGCCGTCTTGGTACTCTGGATGTCAAAAGGATCGGAAGCGACGGAATCGTCATCCTCTTCCACCAACGGCCCGGCGGAGCCAGAAGCTGCCTCCAAATCCTGGTCGCTCGGCGCGTGGGAGAGCTTCATGGACGGCAATGGCGGAGTCGTCGTCATGAAGCGATCGATGAATGCGACGAGAGAGAATTTGGAAAACAAAGAGGGGAAAATGGAGAATGGAGAATGGAGATGGGAGAAGAGGAAGACTAGGAATTGGAGGCAGAGATGAGTTCTCGGAGGAGAGAAGAAGTTAGTTTTGTTCGTTAGGAACGCCGCTCCAGATGTCCACGAAATTCCTATTTTTATATAAACCTAAATAGTTTTAAAGCCAATTTTAATTTATTTCACCAAGAAATAATTAATAAATTAATTATTTTTTATTTATTAATAATTAATTAAAATAATTAATAATTAATTAATTTAAGCTAATTTTAATTTATTTTTTATTTTTTAAATATAAAATTAAACCGAAATAGACTAGAATTAAATTGTATTTCACCGTTTCAGTTCTGGTTCATCCCAGAATTAGATCTAACCGGATTATGTCCACCCGAGTTTACGTAACAATTTCCTTATTCATGCATTACACGTCAACATGTTACTCTCTTATTTTTTTGGACTACTCACTCGGTCTTGATTAGAATTGATCATATATTACGATTGATCGAGGACGATAATCTATGTCCTAAATTAAAAATAGATAAACATAGGTAATAAGTATATATATATATATGAGTTACGAGGATAATTTCGTAGTTTGGTAAGATCAAACGAGTAGTGGCTATTTTTCTAAAATTGCACCGTGAAGGCATGAACTTCGTCTGGTCTAACCGGTGACTTCGTCCGAGTTGGTTGAGGGAGAAAGGAGTTGGGCTTTGTCGTCTGGATGTCATCCATGGAGACCGGAGAACGAAGCCATGGAGGGTGGAACTTGTCGTCCGGGTAATCATTTTGGGTACAAGACAAACCAAAAGGGTGCCCAAATCTGTCGCTGTCGGAGATTGGAATTTACCATTTTCCTCTGCAATCTGCCTAAACGGAGAGAACAACCCAGAAACCCCATTGCCCCGTTTCTCTGACATGATTAATACCAACAAGATCTCTTTCGTGCTCGGCACAGTCCTCCGTCTTCGCTCTGCAATCGATTAGCGATAACCTCATGCTCATGGCGGAAGCCAAAAGCGGCGGCGGAGGCGGCGGCGCCGGGCATGGATCGCCGATAACCACCTTAGCACCGGACCACCTCTTCACTATTCTTCTTCTGTTGCCTCCAGACTCTGTCCTCTCTTTCTCCATGACCTGCAAGAGATTCAAGACTCTGGCTCTCTCTGATACTCTCTGGGAACCTATTTGCAGGAAGGAATGGGGATCTACTTCCGTTGAGGCCCTCAAATCCTCCTATCACCATCGCTTATCATGGGTGAGCATTTTCATGCAAGTTTCCCAGCTCGACGCCGTTTCTTGCCATAGATTACCATACCCAGATGGTCGATTGCTTTGGCCAAGCCCCAGAGCTTCCCATTCTCTGAACTTTGTTTCAGATTGTTTGGTAGTGTTTGGCGGTGGATGCGAAGGAGGTCAGAATCTCTTATGTTACATGATCTACTTTACTTTGTTCAAGCTTCAATCTAGAATTTTTTGTGAAAGTATTTATCTTTTTTGTTCGTTCCTGTTATTTAGACAAGATTTTTCTGAGTGTCCTACTGTTTATTGACACTTAGAATGACTATTCTCTTAGCCTTGGTTTGTATTCCATAAATCATGAAATGGTAATTTAACCAGGATTTTATCAATCTGACACTAATTTCTCTGTTCCCAATTGGATGAATTGCTCAATGCTGTGTTAATTTTCCTGATCTAATCTCATGGCAATGCATCATTGTTCCATTACGAAAGACACTGTTAGACGTTCTCATTCTCTTGTTAATTTCCTCATATTTGTGGGATGTGAATTCTCTTTGGATTAGATATCGATTTAGTTCGATGCGGCCAAATGTGTGTTCAAGCAACCCATTATCCCCCCAAGCGATGGTAGAACAGCTCGAGAGGCTGATTAGAATCCTCCTTATATTTATGATTTGGCATGCTATTCTTCTTTTTTTTTTCATGAAAGTAGAAGTATGGTTATAGGGAATCAAAATAAATATGCGTCTTTAGAATGTAAATGTTAATAGGAATCAATGTGTTCAAAGATTGGCGAAAGCACATTCTCCGTGATCATATGAAATTGAAAACCTTAGACATTTGAGATGCTGCATATTTGTGAAATTGAAAACCTTAGATAATTGAAACCCTTATCTTTCCTCACTGTCTCAGTTTGTTCTTCTGTTTCGGTCTTAGGAAGGCACCTCGACGACACTTGGGTGGCATATGTTGGCAACAAATTCCGAAGCGTGTTAAATTGGCAAAAGGTCGAATCAGGCAAGCCTAGTGGGAGATTCGGCCATACCTGTATTCAGGTTGGCGATTATTTAGTTCTCTTCGGAGGAATCAATGACAGGGGAATGCGACAAAACGACACGTGGTTGGGACATGTCGGAGGCAATGAAACGATCGGACTAAAATTTTCGTGGAGGCTACTCGATGTTGGTCATATTGCTCCACCTCCACGAGGAGCACACGCGGCATGCTGTCTCAAAGAGAATCAAATGGTTATAAACGGAGGAATCGGCATGGGAGGAATGAGATTAAGCGACACATGGGTTTTGATAATATCCGAGAATCTTCAGAGTGGGACATGGCTCGAGATATTGACTCACCCATCACCTCCAGCTAGATCAGGCCATTCATTAACGTGCACCGGAGGGACACAAATGATATTATTCGGCGGGAGAGGATTGGGATACGACGTGCTTGACGATGTATGGCTTTTTGAAATTTCAGACGATCATTTTCGATGGGTACAAGTCCTTTACAATCTAGAGAACATTCCGGAAGGAATTTCTCTCCCTCGAGTTGGTCACTCTGTGAATCTAATCATAGGACAAAGACTTCTCGTCTATGGAGGGGAAGATTCGTATCGACATCGCAAAGATGACTTGTGGGTTTTTGATATTAGCACGATGAATTCCGAGGGATCGTCGAGGACAATGTGGAAAAGATTGAAAGTGGGTGGTTATAAACCGAATAGTCGCTCGTTTCATCGGGCTTGTGTGGATCATTCGGGGTGCTATTTGTATTTGTTTGGAGGGATGGTTGATGGGGTTGTGCAGCAAGCTGAAGTGGCAGAGCTGAGGTTTGATGGAGAACTCTTTCTGGTGGAGCTGCTTCAGCTTTAAACACTATAAACATTATGCATAATGAATACTTCAGTTTCTTAGTAATTCTTGTTTAGCGCCAGAATTCTCTCGATCGTCTCATGATTTCGTGTCGATTTTGAAATGAAACAGATAGGGGTTGTTCATGGTCCGAGGTTTTTGAAAATTAGGACCGACTATTAGAAAAATAAGACTGGATCAGAATAAGAACATATATTTGGTCCGATCTTAATTTGATTTTGGTATTTTTCGTTAAATATTTATTCTAATAAAAATGAATTTGTAGAGATTAAAATTTGAGAAAAATCTTGAATGACATAATAGGATTATAATTTTTAATTAGCAATCGCTTAACCGGTTCGGGTTTAATCAATTTATTACATTAGATTTGAAACTAAACTAATTAAATTGATCTTACATAATGAAGAACTGTTAAAGAACCAATACAGGTTTAGAATCCACTAAAAACCGAGAATTTCATGAGTGTTGAATTTGAGAATTTCACATGCAGTAAGGTATCCGGTTGAAGGAACAAATCTTGAATAAATCTACATATATTATCTTCCCCATTGAGCTCAATTGGGTGGATTGAAAGTTGTTGATCAAATTACATGTTAGGAATACAGAACAAAAATATCAAAAATAATATCGATGCATCCAAAAATACAAAAGAAAAACTCGAGGGAAGTCGATCATTAAACCAATTTCAACTTGGTTCTCCACACGTCTCCCAACACTTTCTTCGGCGACGGATCGTCCGGGCCCTTGTCTCGCTGTCCCGAGGTGAAGTAGAGCCACCCGTCCCAAAATCCAACCAATGTCGTCTTTACCCGATACGGAAGTCTTCCGATCACTGACCATTTCTGCAAAAAAAGAAAAAAGACAAAAAATTGGGTAAAAAAGGAGTGTTAGTAGAACCAAGGGAAGTCCCATTTGAAAGAAGATTCTACCAATTTATCCAAGTTAAATTGGAATACTTCTCCATTTAAGACCATCTTCTTGGACTGAGGATGCTTCTCGGTGGTGCCTCCGACGATTACAATCGAATTATTCACCACCACCCACGCAAATTCAATGTGCGAATCCGGCTTTGGCATTGATGGCAATACTTTCCATTTCATCTCGTCGTCAAGAACGTAGACATCACCATATACTACCTAAACAATCATACTTAAGTCATAATGCTATCGAATTTTTCGACACAATATGCACAGTTGGGATGAAGAATTTCAAATTGTCAAAGTTAATCTCCGAAGTAGACTTGTTTTCGGATATTGAACTTCATTCAATGCTTTTCACTTGGAAAACAAAAATTTGATCTTTGAGATAACAATATTTCATGGTTGTTGAATGGGTCTGTAATTCTAACTTTTTTTGAATTTATCTTCGCATTCTATTGAAAATGGTTCTTTTTTTACTCTTCCCTGTATTTTCTTTTTTATCAATGAACAGCATTTATTCTAAAATCAAGCCCAAATGACAAAAAAGACTTTTCTTTGTGTGTTTAGTGACCCTTATCTCGGACAAATTAGTTCAAATGAGCATCTGCCCAAAGAACACCAATCATCACTGGGCAAAATATTCAATACACAATATACTGCAAATTGGTCTTTACATTTAAACTAATCAATAACATTTTTTGAAGATTTATTTCATCGAATTCTGTCCATCACAGTCCTACGAGTGAGGCTAACAATCGTGGATACTAAAATTAAAGTTTATAAGTAAAGTAGTGAAGCATACCTCGTTCCTGCGTGAGCACTTGAAAATCGGCGATCCGGGTTTGGCCATAAAATCACCTTCTTGACCACCAATGACATAGAGTCGATCCTCGACCACAATACAAGACCTGTGATAGTAATAGTACCAAAAGAAAAACACAACATTATATGATGAAATTCAATATTAGAAAGCTCCTTCATTATGCTCCTCAAAAGTAATATCTACAACACCTAAGCACGCAGGACGATTTTTATCAATGATCATTGATCGAAAAATTAACTCAAAATCAAAGGGCTACTTTGTAAGTTTTGGCAGAGGTTTGGTTCGAGGATCTAACTTAAAAGAATAACTTTACTACAGTTAAATAACCATTTTTGGGAATTATGGTGATCTAACATTACGATTTAAATCAAATATCTGTCTTATCATCTTAATCCCGTTTAAAACTAAGACCACTAGAAGTAAACCCAAAAGAGAAAGCAATGATGCAAATCATTATTAGATTAACACTAACCCAACAACTTCAATTCCTGAGATCAAGTGTACCTTAATCATAAATCTAGAAGAATTATATTGAACTGAAGGATATGGGCAAGAATAGACCTATCAAACACCTTGAGAAGAAAAGGAAAATACTAGAATACTGAAGAAAGATATCATGATCTTTCTACTTCTCATGCAAAGCACATTTGCAAAACTGATAATTGATTTTCAAATAGTTATTTTGGAAGAAGAATGAAAGATGATTGGATACTTTAGCACAATGAAAAATGAAAATTTGGGTTCATAAAATATCTTCCAACCTATGAGGTCCTCCTCTGGGTATTGGTATTTCAGCCCTCCATTCGTCTTCCAGTACCTTTCCATCCTTCACGGCCAGACTCCAATGCTCCAATGCGGGAGTATATCGATTTTCACTGCTACCACCCATCACATGTAATCTGCCTTTCCAAAGTTGAGTGGCCGGTGCATACCTGGAATTTATTAAGTGATTCAATTGATGATAAAGGAGAATTATTGGATCAGTTCTTCATCTTAAAAACATAAAAAAGAATTGATCAAATTCTACTGAATCTAACTCATAGTGATCATTTATCAAAAAAGTAACTCAAGTAATTGGACAATTGAGAAAAATTTGTTTACGAATTAGTTGGCATTTCTAAAAAATCAATGAATTATGATTTTAATAAATCAAGCGTAGCAAAGAGACAGATATTTCTTGCTCATTTGCAAACAATCAATTATTCACATACCTCGTGTGGATTATTTCAATCTCACGAAATATCCTTTTTCACTCTTATTCCCATCCCTCTTTTAGGGTGGTTCGGCGATGGGGTATTTTTCATTTTGTTAGTTTAGTGATATGCACTGCAAATTATTCCAATTAAAAATACAATCATATACACAGAAAAACTATTCCAATTAATACCAGGGTAGCTGACTTTGTTCATTTAAAGGCTGTTTCTACAAGTAAAATGGAAAAAAAGCAGAATACTCTTAAATAATAATTAACAATTCTTTCTGCATCTATTTGCGGATAAATAGGATTCAAGCTGATTCACAAATTAATACATCTTGACTTCAGTAAAAAAAATGCAATGCAGCTGACACCGATTGGATTCTCATGGAAAACATAATCTTAGACAACATATTTTACAACTACAAATACCTAGGAACTGGTAATGGAGGCATGTCCCGCCATTCTTTTGTCTCGGTATTTAGCACAAATGTATGGGCAGTTGGCCCTCTACACTGAGGACCATATTGCCCTGTGACAACATATATGTATCTACCGTCGGTTGCCATGCCTAGATGTGAATGGGCCATTTCTTTCGGCATGTCAAATCTTCCTCCCCATTTATTATCCGTAAAATTATAGATGTCAACATGTGAATGTACCTAATTAAGTCAACAGGAAGGATATCAAAATTCAAAAACAAACTTTTAAATGCAGTCTGAAAAAATTGTAGATAAACAGTGTTCTAGTTTTTAAGCTATAATTAATTAAAGAAACAAGTATTTTACTTCTTTAATTCAAATCACTAGTGAGAGCAGAGCATATTGATCAAAGATTTCATTAGTAGTAAATGAAGCTGATTCTGAATCACTATCACATGTTGCGTTACAGGTAATCGTCCATTGTCACTCTATGAAATAGTTTCATTTTTTATGGTGCATTTTACAGAAATCAAGCCACCAATGTGAAGAACAATGAGAAATCTTGCTTGGAATTACAAAACCAGAGCATCAATATATTCTCTTAAAAGAAAATACACAATTCCATAAGCACAGGGAAGGTTCTCACAAGATCAATGGTGCCATATCCAGCAAATACATACAGAAGATTCTTGATCTGAATAGCAGCCCCATCTAAGCGAGGCACGGGAGCAACTGCCATCTTCTCCCATTTTAGTTCTGGAGCTGGCAAATCAGCAAAAGTCGCAGACAAGGCTCTACCAGAGATCACAGCTTTGGTATCATTCTTAATTTCTCCCTATAAGTGGGAAAGAATCGGAAGTTAATCATCACACTCAAACTTTCCATACAAATCTTCATTAATTGCAACACCCCCACAATGTCAAACTACTTGGGATATTTAAATTTTATTAAACCCTAAAATACCATCCACTGGCCTAAAGACTATCTTTCCTTGGTTTACAGGGCGAGAAACAAAACCAGTTAAGAGCAGCAGCACGAGGAAAATCACCGGAGAATTAAAATTCCAAACTAAGTATTCAAGCTTTCCCAACTCAGCATTAGAAAGACAACCCCACAAAGCATTTTAATTTTATCCTCGACAACAATGCAGCCCTTGATCCTACCCAGATCATAAAAACGATAGAAGAAAACAGAAAAGTAAATTCTATGCGACGAAGCTTACCCTTGGAGTCTTTTGATCTTTCGTCCCCCCAGGCACAATTAAGCTTCCCTGAGAGTTACGAGGAGTCCAATGATAAGCAACGGACGAAAAAGAAGACGCGACACGCGAAGATGAAGCCCAGAGAAAGTCAGCAACAAGACCAACTCCAAGAAGCACCAAAAAGCTAAGCACCAATTTCGCTGAGGCGTGCTTAGACGAGTGCCTAACCATTGCTCACATCACGAGAGGGTGGCGAATCTTTTGGCGGAGTTAGAACAAGGAGATTCAATGAAAGAACAATGGCCCTCGAAAATTTTCGCGCAAAGGGTAAGTGGTAATTGTTTCTAAAACTTCCCTTGGAGATGGATTCGGAGATGACGACGGTTGTATGGGCCGGAAGAGCACCGACGCTGACAGGCTATAAACCAATAGCAATTATAGCGTCCATTGCATTGCCTGCTGTCTTCTCGCTCGGAAAGAAAACTAAATGGCTAATATATATTTTTTTTTTTAAATAATAGTAGAAATATTTTATTGTATTATTTTTTTATTATATATAATAATACATTAAATTATAATTAGTTGGTTAAAATATAATTATTGTATTAAAATAAAATATTTTTATTTATTTTATTTATTACATTGTATAATAAAAAATAAGATAATTTGCTAAAATCTCTAAAAATAATATTCAATTTTTAAATGAATAAAATAAATTATGTTAAATTTATAAAGTTAATTCTCCATGCTTGTTTTTAGAGGTCGACACGGTCCAGTCTTGCTCGATTTTAAAACTAGTTTATTTTATATTTGAAAAAATTAATATTTAATAATAAAATATATTTTTTATTATATTTGAGTCGAATTTTAAATAATTGATCAGATTTATAATCAATTTTAAGATTTATATCAGATTTTATTAGGGTTTGGATCAAATTTTACTCAATTTAAAAAAAAAAATTTACTCACGATCTCAGTTCTGATTTCACAATTTTTTACTCTTAAAGATCGAAACCAGCTCGTAAATCACGATATTTTAAAAATTAGAACTAATAACGAATTCAAACCGACAGGTCTAATTTAATTTATTGTTCTAGTCTAATTTTGCTTAGTCTTACTTATCAATTAACCTAGCCTTTGATGTTCCTTTTGTTCATTTAAATTTTAGATTTAAATTTTAATTCAATTTTTACACTCTCTACGGTCGGAATTCGGAAATAAATCCGATCCCAACGAAAACAAAGGTTAAAAAAATGAGAACAACCTCGTCATCGATCTAAATTCATTTCGCCATGACCAACGCATATCTCGGAACCTTTTCAATTGAAGTTCTCTAACAAAACTCGGTACCGGGATTTTCGACCGAAACCAAATAAAATTCAAATCGAGATCACAATAACAACAAGGCAAATTAACAGCTTTTCACGTTCTATTTAACACAAAAGCTCAATTTTCACAGAGGATGGATCAATCTAGAACTATAAATCTTATCAGCAGAGGCCAAAAAATCTTATCCGGGTAATCGGAAACGAGTACGGTTAGCTTACTTCTAGGCCGGTATGACATCGTTCTTCGACCCGTCTTCACATTGTAATATAATGCCCTTGAGGCTGGCTGGAAATACGCATTTGGCCCACTGGCATCCGGTCACAATCAGTTCGGGAGGAGGAACGATCATCAGCACGTTTTCGTTTCTTTGAACAATGCCCATTACACTAACCGTGCTTCCTTCCTTGATATACCTGTATTATCATAAAAAACCAAGGAATTTATATATAAATATAGAAAAATTTATCCGAAAAATCGTGAAAGTAATGTGGGATGCGCACTTCTATCGATCTTATCCTCCAAGTAAAACGACGATGAGTAGGATTGGCCGTTTTTGAACTCCATCCTCGATACTCGTACAAACTCGTAGACGTATATACGCATCTAGGAACCTTATGAAATAATGATTCAAGGGGCACATTGCCGCAAGTGACCACCTTCAACAATCGAAAACTAATATCGGTTGTGAAATCAATGTCTAAGACAGAAATCATGAAACTCGACCAAGAAAAATCATAATGTCTTTCTGTATTTGTCTAATAACCTACTAGACAAGAACACAAGATCATTTAATTTTTCCATTTTGAGGCGATAAAGTTAAAACTAAGTATGTTTTAAGCCGTAAACTTACCCCGGAGACCTTGACAAACTGCCCATTCTTTGCAGTTCTCAGTTCAGAATCCGGATATCGAGCAATGAAACCCATAATAGCCCTTCTTCCCCAGTAAGTATTCCAAGTAAACAGTGCAGCTACGGCCCCGAAAAGGACAACAACAACAATAAGGAGAATCGGGTTATGAACTGCTCCGAGAATAAAACCACCGGCAATGAACCCCATTACGAAGACAAGAATCAATAACCACAATATTATCTTCGGGAAGTTCCTCTTGAACGAATAATCATCATCTTCACTTAGAACAGTTATAGCTTGATTGTGAACAATCGAACCGTGTAGTTTCATCGATCCAGTTGATTCCTGAGGCCCGGAAACCTTCCGGGGGGCTCCGGAAGAATTCAACGGTCCAGATGAAATCGGTCCAGATGTGATGAGGCCAGTTGTCGGAAGAACAGGAGGAAGAGGCCCGGAATTCTGCCGGCCGGTCGGTGTCACTCCACCGGACTGAGGACCGGATGATTTCTTCACAGGCTCCCCGTGTTTACTCAGTGGCCCAGAATTAGACTTCTTAGCCGAAGATCAACCGGAGAGGCTCTGAGAAGTGACGGGGCCCGAGGTAGTGTACAGACTTCGACTGGCTGTGTTAGCCATGGTCGGTCCTGAATGCCCAGATGAGCCTCCGAAAGAACCACTCCTTGTGGAAGGGGCCCCGGTTATAGGTCCTGATTTCTTTGATTTTGTGTTGTCCATTGGGATATCGAACATTTTCCCCAACTCTCCTGATTTCTTTATGTCTCCACCGGTGTAGGGTGCAGCTACTGAACTCATCGTCGAAGTCCTCTCTTTCGGCTGCTCGGGCCGACCGGAAACATAAAGCCCGCTGCTCAGTTGATGAGATGGGATTCTTGAACTCATCTTACTCTAAAGAAAACTTTTACGACCAATTTCACAGCCGATTCAGACTGGAATAGCTATAGTTGGAGTTCAATTCCTGAAACAAAAAATCCGCTAGCAATTAGAATTGTAATTTTGGATACAATAGACCATGGGATTAGTTAATAAAAGAAGTAAAAAAAATAACAAACTACCAGTAAATATTTTAAGAACACACTCATTTGTGTCTCTCTGTCATTCTCAATAGATAGACAATAGCTATACCATTGGGTTCTAAATTGTCTGTATCATCATAAACTGGAACAATAGCTATAGCAATCGATCAAACATTCTAGTTGACAAACAAAACAAGCCAATCTTGAAGACATATATCGATTTAAGGATAAAAAACAGCACTCAATCACACTATGTTTATGTTCCTCTCTGTTCCTCAGCTTCCCAGAAGAAAAAGGTTGACCTTACTCAATTTGCATCCTTCAATGGCTACTCAGTCAACCAGTAGAAAATGAATTGAATCAATCCACAGCAAAGTCCGGACAAAGAAGAAACTCAGACAACTATGATAGTGAGAAAAGAATAACGTCTGAGGAACAAGGATAAACTCAAGAAACAGGTTCTAAATTCCTAGACACCCTTATCAAGACAGGGCCGATGAAGTTTAAATCAAAGAAGAAAACGAATACCGTACTGGGTTTAGAACAAAACCCCGAAAAACTTTGGAAAGATCTGCGATTACACAGTAGAGGTTCACAGATTTGAACTTCAGCCAAGTGTAAATTGACCTCCCACTCAAGTTCTAAAACCCAATTTCGTCCCCATCAATTTCCCATAGCTTCTCAAGAAACGAAATAACTCGAAGATAGCCATGGAGAAGGAAACAAGCAAAAAAGAGAAGGTTCCATATTTAGAAACTCATCCACCAGACAACGTAGCAAGAAAAGATCACTACAGCATAAAAAATACTAGGTTAGAGAAGATCTGAGCTGAAATTTCAAATGAGCTGTCCAGTCGAAGAAGTAGAGTTTAAGAACTAAAAGAGAGGGCAAAATTTGTGTACATACGAGTAGTCGAAACAGGAGCACTTGGAGTTGAAATCTGGAAATTAGGAGACATAGTGAGTCGAATACAGACAATCCCAAAGCTAATCCAAATCTGATTCGCGACCCCTTTCTTCAAAATCACACTCCTCTCTCTCTCTCTCTCTCTCTCTCTCTCTCTCTCTCTCTCTCTACAAAACCTTCAATCCCTCTCGCTCCCTGGAGCCGGAACAACTGGTGGCTTTGTCGGTCTCGTCTGCCCGAAAACAACAAACAGAAGAAACGGGGAAATTTTTTCTCTGTTTGTTTGGAGGATTTTGAAGCTCGGGAAAGATCTAAATCAACAACAGACTTAAACCCGTTTAGAGCGAGGTAAGAAAGAAGGAATCTTTGGAAACACCCTTAGAAATTTCTTAATCATCAAGGTTAATTGCGATTAATAATCGTATTAATATGTCTGAACTACCATTTTCTTTACTCTGTTCCTCAATGACCTTCCAAATTCTGAAAAAATGATCAAAAACGTGAACTAAAACTAATCATCCTGAAAGTTTCGTTTTTTTCTGTGATATGTGATCAGCCCGTTGGCATTCCTAGCTGTCGCTGCCCTCCTGGACCTCGTACAAGACATGATATGTTCTGTTTGAGGATGACAAACGTGGACTTTCGTCGACGTTTTGCTCGTGTTATTCAACAAGTTTTAATCTTTGTACTCTACAAAACTAAATCAATTGAAAAAGATGAAAATTTGTCTCAACTGACACTGTATTCATCTTTGTTGATCGTAACTATTTATTTTATAAGAAAATAAAGTAGAATTTAAGTTGTGGAGTTCATAATAATCTAAGTTGGAATGAATTTTACCAAGAAATATAAAAATTCAACCTTTGCGTTAATGGCGATATAAAATCCCATCTCTTTCCCTACCCACCGTCTCTCCCTCCTCGTTCACTCGTTTATTAGCTAGTGAGCGTCTTTCTTGTTTAGGAACCCGCCAGCGTAACAATGGCGAGCTCTCTCGTTTCTTCCCCAATTTTTCTCCGCCAAGCTTCCCCTACTCGTCGTCCTAAATCATTCAATCCGCTTGTTCTTTCTTCTCAGTTCCTCCCCCATAAAACATCGATTGCGATACGGGTCGGTCATTTCAAACCCGCCGCGCAAAACCCTAGATTTAGGGTTCTGGCTTCAGCTTCACCTTCTTCTCATCCATCACCAGTAATCTGTCAATTACCAGAAGTTCCCATCGTCTCTAATCTCACCGGGCCAACTCGGATCGTCGCAACTGTTCTCTCCGTTTCTTTGGCTGTATCCGGCTTAATCTCGAAGCTGTTCCAGAAAATTTACCCAACTCTTATCTCCCCTGTTTTACAATACCCCAATCCACATCTCGGCTTGGCCAACGCTACGGGCTCGCTGTTCTTTGCAGCCGTGAGAGATCGTTCAACTGGATACCTCAACACGCCGCTGACGGTTGTGGCCGCAGGACTGGGCAAGTGGCTGGACATTTACAGTGGGGTTTTGATGGTGAGGGTGTTGCTGAGTTGGTTCCCCAATATTCCTTGGGACCGGCAGCCACTCTCGGCAATTCGAGACCTCTGCGACCCTTATTTGAATCTATTTCGAAACATAATTCCACCCATTTTCGACACTTTGGACGTTAGCCCGCTTTTGGCTTTTGCCGTGTTGGGTTTGCTTGGATCGATTTTGCATGGTAGCGTGAGAGCAGCGTATTGAAGGAACAGCTTGTTGGAGAGTTATGTGATAGCATCAAGAAATGTAAGAAGTACTGTGATTTTGTTTCCCAAACTGAAGCAACAGGTTGTCGAGTAGTTTGATAAGATTAAGAAATATTACAACTTTTTCTTATATTTCCTTTGCAGCTTGTTGGGTATTACAACTCAGTGTGGTTTGATATTTTTGCCATATATACGAAAAATTGAACATGCTAGTGTCGTTTTTATGGGAGGAATTGCTTGTGCTAGTCTACTGCCATGGTTGGATTAGAACGAAACACACGGGAGTACATAGTTGAAGTTGAAAAACTCGTTCTTTATTCTTCATGAAGACTGAGAGGGTAATAGAAATAGGGAGAAGAGTTAAAGAGAGAGAGAGAAACAGGAGTAAAGAGAAGGAGAAGATACAGAAGAGATAAGCATAGGGACAAACTTAGAGATAAGGTAAGAATTGGAAATCTGATGAAAGAGAACAAGAACCAATTTGATTGAGCTGGTGAGTAATGCTGCTCCTGCACCTCCTGAGATAGATCAGTTTGGCTTTTAGGAATCCCCCGTATTGTCTGAGTAGTTTAATTCTTTGAAGATATAGGCTGCCATTGATGATAGTGCAGAGCTTTTAGAAATTTCTACCAGTTCAATTTGCACTAAATCCAATGGACTTCTTCGTTGGGAAACAATATTCCAATAAAAGGTTTTAGTAGTTTTCTTTAGTATTATTTCTCTAACAATCAAGTTTGTTAATTTATGTTCATTTTCTAAAATAAATTAAGTTTTAATCTCTTTTACTTCTCTTTGTTTTCTATGACAAGACGAGAGATTGTTATTCGTTCTAGGATTAAACTCCATGAATCTGATCATAACAGTTATATACGTAGTTGAATGTTAGCTATTTTAGTATGAGTTGGAGAGTCGTGTTGTCGGTGAAACTGCATCTCCATTAACATAGCTTAAATTGTGTTTCTTTGTTTGTTATGACTGGAAACATTAAGTGCACTCTGTGAGTTTGCGACTCGGAGCTGATAAGGTGCTCCCAGAGTTTTAATTCAGAAATTTCTTTCATTTCCTGAGATTCGAAATTATAATACTGAAATTTTCAATTATTTGAGCAGAATGAGCATTGTTCTTTCCACCACCCCATGATAAACTTGATTTTGACTCGCACGATTCCCTGCGCACACTCGATTTTTGGGGCATCGTCGGTAGAATTGTCCTCTAATACTCGAACGAGTCATGGTGACCGATGCAGGTTCAAATGATTCATATAGACGAAAAAAGAGAGGTATTTGGTGAAATTTATCAGGAAATGGAGAGATTTGGCAACAGCTTTTACTGCAATTGCAGATTTGATCAAAACAACTGTTCAAAGTTATGATTGTTTGGCCCCCAAGAACAGGCTTATATTGCACTTACCTTTGTGTTAGAACTTCAAAATTTGGTTCTTGGAAAAGTGATAGCAAGAATGTTCTTATTCTTGCTTGAGAACGTTGTCTAAGACAAAGAATTGATTGAAAACAGAGGAAAATTGATTTAAGAAAAAAAAAAAAGAAGCCTGGATACGTGTAAAGCTACGTCCTCTCCGAGTTCTTCCATTAGCCACTGCTTGTTAATGGGGTCTTTCCGATTTGATCTGATTGCTTTCTCGCACCTCTGGTAAATGTTTAAGACTATTGGGGGTAATTTGGGTATAAAAAAGCTAATGCCTTTTTCCAGGTTCTGCAGGGGAGAAGGTGCTTTCGTTCTCGGTAGAATGTCCGGGGACGGGAGCTAGGAGGAGATGCAGATCACCGTTTCTACACCATATCAGTATATCCTACGGCGGCGTCCTTATAATTTCTCTGAAGTTAGTTATGGAAGGAGCTGTGCAGAACCAGGCGGCGCAGCAGTTGCACCAGCAGCAAAACCAACAAGTCTTGCCGGTTCAAAGACTGAACCCGGCGGTGCAGCAGCAGCTGAACCTGGAGGCTGTGAAGACTCGGGCGCTGAGTCTTTTCAATGCTCTCTCTCGCATCCTCGAGGAATTCGATGCCTACGCTCGCACTAACACCAGCCCCAAATGGTCTGAACTATGAATCCTTCCTCTTTCTGAGCCTCGCACATTGGTTTGGGATTTTTGTAGAAAATTTTTCTAATACTTATTTTGTAAATTCGCACAATCTATCAAATGATGCTTAGTTTTAAAGCCGAGAGAAAGTGGAAGATATGTTGAATGACTCCATCAAAGTTTCTTCATCGTGCTGCTCTTGCAAATAAGACTTGAACATTCCACTACGATTACTCTGATTGTGCTTGTTTCGTTTACTGAGAAAAATATTATGGTCACGATCTTCATCTAATTAATATTATGTTAAAATAGCGTCTAGCACTTAAAGATTTGGTAATGTTTACCGTTTCTTCATTTCGAATCCCGAATTAGGTATAACTATAGAAATTGATGGTTGAGTTACTTCTTTCATAAAGTGCAGTTTTGATGGATATTCATCGTTTTATTGTACTCGTGATCTGCACCAGGCAAGACGAATTGAGCCAATATTCTATGGTGAATCTGGAGCTTTTCAACATTGTCGATGAGATTAAGAAAGTTTCCAAGGCATTTGTTGTACATCCAATGAATGTCAATGCAGAGAACTCAACAAGTATGTACTCATATGCTTGCAGTATTATGGGACCAAGTTATGCCCATCCATTCACGCATGAAAACTGTTGCTATTGAAACGATTTGCTTTTTATGCATTCAGTACTACCAGTTATGTTGTCATCAAAGTTACTGCCCGAGATGGAAGTAGAGGACAACTCCAAGAGAGAGCAACTGATGCAAGGGTTGCAAAACATGCCCTTACCCACACAAATTGAGAAGTTAAAGGTTCTTTCGACTTTTCTAAACTACATATATTCTTTGTTGCTGTATCCTTGTATTTAGATTTCTTTAAATGTACAGATGAGGATAGACATGATTGGAGCAGCCTGTGAGAGTGTTGAAAAAGTGTTAGCTGAGACTCGTAAAGCATATTGTTTTGGGACGCGTCAAGGACCACAGATAGCTCCCACTCTAGATAAAGCTCAGGCTGCAAAAATTCAAGAACAAGAGAATTTACTTCGAGCTGCAGTGAACTATGGTGAAGGTAATGTCAAGCTCGTGTCTGTTGGACTTTTGTGTGATTTTGATGCTAGGTTTCTTCCACATTCTATTTATAGGTTTCACATGATAAGAAATGAAGCTCACAAAATGTTAGATGAGCTATATAATTTTTATCATCCATATTTTTAAAATTTGGAATTGACAAGTATGACATAAAACTGGAATCAATACCTGCAAACAATGATTACTGGCATGTGGCGCGATTATCTCTGTGCTATCTTGTGGGTCCTCAGCTGTCTATAACTTTCTTGTCATATTTTTCATTCATCAGCAAAAATAATGTTACTTCCTAGATACTCATCAAATAACCTGTTTTTTGATACTTCATTGAGAAAGTGATGGATTCGAAGAGGAATCTAAAACTGATAAAAACGTATGCCTGCAGGACTACGAATACCTGGCAATCAAAGACAGATTTCGCCTGCATTTCCAATTCATTTGGTCGATGTGCTGAATACAAGTGATGGAGTGCAAAGTCTTACTGATACATCTGGTAATTATATCCAGTTACACATTTTCAGCATCTTAAAATCCTTAACCTAATACAGCAACCAACAATTGTTGTTTTTGAACGATCTGAGGCTTTAATGGAGGTCTTGTCAGGTATGTATATGAAGAATACCCATCTGGCATCAAATAATATGAATGCTCAGGGAGCAATATTACAGGTCACAGATTATCCTGCATTTAAGATTTATCTTATTGATTTGTTGGAGAAGGTGTTGCAAAACCAAATATCAAATTGTTTCCATTTAGTTGCTTCATTATTGTCTCAGCTTCTAATTTCATAAAGCCGAATCATTTACATATTTCTTTTGGGCTCACGCAATACATGGGGCTATTCATCTGCTGTGCATATAATTAGGTTTATCAGTTGTATAATTAGAGGGTAGTTTAAGAATTATTATTATGGTTTATGAGTGGTTAATGTTTGTATTGGACGTCTTGAATATTATGAATGAAATGAAAATTTCTTCAGCCAATAAAATGACCCTCTTATTATGTTTCCATCTTTATAGTCTAGTCATTGTTCTGTCAATATTCGATGCTCAATTTACTGCTTCAATTTTATGGATCTTTCGGCCATATGGCATCTAAAGGTCCAACTTGTAACACCTAAGCCTGGAAGATCTAGCAAATAATTTATGGGTAAAATTTACTTGGCTAAGTCTCATAGTCTTAGGTGTAACTACACAAAAAAGGGTTTAATTTTATTAAGAATTTCTTATAGATAACAGAAGTCATCATTTTTCGTGGTTGTTCTGTTTTATCTTTTTTGTTTCTTTTAGTGTATCCTGGCTCCTGCAATGGGAATTTTAAAGACTTAAACTGCTCAACCAGCTATATCACATCTTGATTTTATTTAGCCTGTAATCACATTTCTTCAAAAGTAGGCTACTGGATGTCAGCTTATTGGAAGATCAGCTAATTCTCCCTCTAATGCTACAAGTGCTGCTTCATTTGAAAATAATACATCTCCGCTGCCTTACGCCAACTCTCCAAGATCTAGTGTAAACATGATGAATACACCATCTCCTCAACAACAAACCCAACAGCAACAACAGCATCAACAACAGATGATGCAACAAAGGCCGAAAATGATGCAGATGCCCAGCACCAGCAACTGCTTGCTCAACAACAGTTCAGGCAATCTGCAATGCAAGGCTTAGCACAGGTATTTATGCTAAAATTTGCTCATAGTTTTCAACTGAATGAGGGATCTTGTCAAACCTAATGGGATCTAAGCATTTTTTCTTGATATTGTTGATCTTCTCGCCAAAATTAGTCATGTACGATGGTATGGCGTGCTTGAATTGTATTCTTTGATGGGCTCTAGGTGAAGTCAACTGATTTTTTTCTGATACATGATGGTTGCATCCATAGCTAATGAGCCTTTGTGTTTACTTATAAGGTTAATAATTAAAGCTCTTTAAATAAAGATACAAACTGTACATATACTCTCTCTCACTTCGCACTCATGACCAATCATGGAAGTAGGTTTGGTACAATTTATCAGCGATGTATAATTAGCTGCTTAATTGTCTAAATATAGCTTCATTGTGCTGAGTAAACACTGTCTAACAACTATCTACGTGCTGCAGAATCAAATTAACCAGCTCCATGATTTGCAAAGCCAGAGTCAGCAGAAGTTTCAATCAGTAAGATTTTTCAGAAAATATCAGCATGATCCACCTTAAGTACTTGCATCATCTTGACTGCTCGTATGGGCATAACTGTTAAGTGATAATATATGTGCTTACATGAATGCGTCAATACCAATTTTATAAACATAACTTCAAAGTTATTCCTCCGGCACTTTATTAACTTTTGGTGACTTACTGACACGGTGTTACCTTTTTCCCAGATGCATGGACAACATCAGATGCAACTTTCCCAGTCAATGGGGAACCAACAATTTCAGGGAAGGCAGCTGTCTTCTGGACATGTTCAACATGGCATTGGTCAAAGCCAATTCAACCAAGGAAATCAGATGAATCGTCATTTAAGTCAATTCACAGCCACGGCAAATAATGCTCTGTTCAACCCCAATCAGACAACACAGAACTCTCAAATGGTCAGGTATGCTATTCTTTTTCTTGGACGTTTAGTAATTTTTCACTTCCACATAGAAAGAGGGATGACTTCCTATAAACATATGGAGCATGAAAACCTTATTGTATATCCTATTTGATGTTTTTTTTCCACCATCTGCTCCAAGATCTGATTTTGAAGCTTTATTTATTTTTCCATTTTAAGATTGAATTTTTTTCTTTTCAACATTATCTCATCGAGCAGCATGTTTATGCGAGGGCTACATCAAAGTGTTAATTGTGCCCTTTTTCTAAACATTTATTTACATCTCTACTTTTGTGGTAACTTGAAAGCAAGGCATTGTATGGCAATAGAGCATTGAAGTTGATTCACCAATACCTCATGTACAGCGGTAGAATATGTTTTCATTTTTGTGGCTGACATAATTTTTCTCTTCTTGTGTCTATTCCTCCCTCGCTACCTTGAGCAAACATCTTCATCACCTATGGGCATCCTGTACATTCTCTACATTTTTATCATATTTCCGTTTCATTTCTATCACATGTAACATGCCAATTGTGTTGAAACATTAACTTCTATTCCTTGCATCCTGAGCAGGTACACCTCACTCAAACTTAGGATGATATGTAATCGATGTGCATTTCTTATTTATTGAGCTTAACATGTCCCTCGATATACTTAAGTTTTCTGTTCCTTTAATTATTTTCTTTATTTTAATGGGATTTTCTGTTCCTTTTTCTTTAATTTAATGGGTTTTCAGATTCCAAATGCTTCCGCAACAATGACATCCCAACCACTTATGCCACGAATGCAGGTCTTCTTTATGGCTTTTCTAATTTATTCTTAGAGATTTTTATCTGTTGAAAGTTATCTGAATAATTTTTGTTATTTTTTTGAGGAAACCACTGGTAAAAATGAGTTTCTGGCAAAAATCACTAGTTTTGCTTCCATAATTTTCAAAAAAGCTAGTGTAAAATAAGGCCTCAGTGACAAACTCATGACCCACCCATAGGTATGCTCATTATCAACCCACTAGTTTAAATTTTAACCAAATCAGTCTCATGTTGGTCCAGTCAAGTGATCAATAATTTCTTCTTCATAATATTTTCCTCTTTGGAAAAAGGATATTTGCATTTTTGTCCTGAATTTTCTTAGGGTATTGGATTGACCCATTTTAAACATCAGCTAGAGCTGTATCTTTGGAAAGGTATTGATCCTTGGGGATGAAGCTTTCTTATTTGCTGAAAACCGATGAGTACATTATAAACAAAAACATGACTGTTAAGTTATGACTCCCCCGTGCCTTATTATTTCTGAACCTGAGCACTGTTCTTTCGGTGGTGAAAATATTCTGTATGTGAAAATATTGTTTTAACATATTAATGAATTGTTCTTTCTTATTTTCTAGTAAAAAAGAATTCATAGTGTGAAATCGAATTGGTATATTCTTGTGAATCATAGGATACTCTACCTTTTTCACTCATTAATATATTTTTCTCTTGTCCAACTTGCTCCGCAGTTTGGATTGCCTGGAAGCAATTACCAGCGAACTCACGCTTCACAGATTCTGCCTGATCAGAGTATGAACTCATTCTTACTAGCATGCTACTGGAACTCGCGATTGCATATTCTAGTTTTATAAAAATTTTCCTGAAGATGAATGGAAATGTGTTTATATTTAGCTAATTCAAACTCTGAAAATGTGTTTATTGGTACAAACGAACGAATTTTGAGTTTCCCTTTTGCATATTTGAAAATGGAAATGTGTATATTATTAGCTAATTCATATTCTGAGATTTCTTATTCCAGTGTTCAGCATGGGAGGAGTTAATCCCGGGGGCATGATGATTGGGCAGCAACCACAACCACAACAGCAACAGCAGCAGCAACATGGTACTCGAGCTACTTTTGGGAATCTGCAGACAAATACGCAGACACTGCAATCTGGAATGGTGACACTCCAAAACTTGCCACAAGGTCATCCCAATTTCGGCCAACAGAGACAGCAAAACCCGCAGTAATGCCATGAAGGTAATTCTGTTCTTCAATAAATCCCTCAAACTTATTTAATTTTTGTTACCATGTTCATGCATGAAGATGAAGGCAAGCTTACTGTTGGAAACATCATTATTCTTGTTTAGTTTAATTCAGTACATTCGTTTGTTATAGTAACCCTGATAATTGAGCCTTCAAATACTTGATAGTTTATTGTTTTTGCTTCAACTGAACCGATGTTCAATGGCAGTAAAATCAAGCAGGGCAGTAGGCTCAGCCACATACGGATGGGGTAGCGGAGTTTGTTCCAAGGGTGGCAGCAATAAGACGTGAAGAAAAGCTTTCACAAGTTAGTTCCTAAACAGAGATTTCAGAAGCATTTAGCTTGATAAGTGGGTTTCATCTCAATTTCATCATTTCAAATTAGGGTAAATATTGATTAACAATTGGCTGGATTTCTTCATTTTTACCAATTTATCAGCAACAGAAGGGGAGTTGGGTGGTACCCAGTTGTAGTATTGCAAAAATTGGCAAGAAAAAGCACGAGTTCTAAACGTTTACTCTTCTTCGACCCAGAGAGAGCATGGAGCTCAAAATTGGATCCAAATCAAGATGCGTTCGTCCTCAAGAAGAAGGCTTGGTAATGCTCGCAACGGCGCCCCAAATTTGACCTAGACTAGCACAGATATGGGGAAGAACAGCTCCGATTCCATTCAAAGCAGCTCCGGAGGCGAGCCCTAACGCAAAAGTCTGCGGATAACCAGGCTTGGAGTCGAGCTTCAGCTCAAGAAACGCAAGGCGGTTGACAGTCGCATCGATCTTCCTAGAAGTCTCGGACATGAGCTTCACGTTCTTGCCTCTGCTAGAGGAGATGGTTCTGAAGAGTGCAGCCTGGAGGTCGTCGATGACTTTAATGGAAGCTTGCTGGGAGTCGAGGCCCTGGGCCTCGTAGTGTGAGATGAGCTCCTGCGCCGTCGGGATCGGCAGCTTCCCCTTGTCGGCGGCCGGAGTAGTGTAGGCGGCTTCATTGCTCTTCGGAGGAAGAGCGGCTGGAAACGCCGGCGGCTTCATCGTAGCATACAGTAAGAGAACTGATGAGAGCTAAATTTTCAGATTTCTGCAATAAAAAAACCCGGGTTAAAGAGATGATCGAGGGCCCAAGTCCATATGGTCGGGTCGTCAGTAAACCTGGGCTGACCCAGTCGGTTTTCGTTCAGATATTTTATAATATACTTAATTAAAAGATTAATTATAAAATGCAAAAATAACTTGATACGTGTCAAATAATGATTGGTCTTTGACACTAAGTTATCCTTTGCCTCTTTAGCTCTCCGGCCTCCTCGCCGTTTCTCATCTTCCTATGCTGCCCATGCCCCCGTTTCCAGGACCCGTCACCGTCGATCCCCACCTTCACTTTTCTCCTCTTTCTCCAGCTCGTGTAGGCATCACTCCGGTCCCGGCGGTGGTGGTGGCCGTGGCCGTGGCGACGGCCACTGGGCCTCGTCGACGGGACACTTCCCTCCCTGCCTGATTTTCTCTTTCTACTCAATTCCAAACTCGAACCATTGCCACTTCGGCGTCTCGGAAACGGCGCCGTCTTCGTCTCCGGTACACCCTCTTCGTGTTCTTGATCTTGCGACATAAGAAGCAGGCCGTATGTGCCATTGAAAACCAGTAAGCTTCGTACGAAACCCAGCACAATTTGAAGAGACTTTTGACGATGCATTGCCAAATCCCCAGCTTTAGCAACACGTAGCAGAACATCAGCACTGTAAAAACCATCAATCTCAGACAAACAAGCCTTCTGGACTTGTTTTAAGATTAAAAATGGAGAGAAATTACGGAGATAGCAAAGAAGCAAGATCATCAACAGCTTAACCAGGTCCGATACGCACAAATGCTCCAGGAAGCAGAGGGCGTCCCATGGCCCTGAGCAAACACCCCTGCAAAACAAAACCATCAAAATTACACCATTTTCAAAACCCTAAATCAGAGAATACTGATGGATAGTTGCGAAAATATATAAAATTCATGAGAAATCGACGAGGAATTGTGAAAATAAACCCTCACTCGCAGGATCCCCCAAAAATAGACTTGAAAGGGGCGACGAAGGCGTTTCCTACAGCGCCTCCAATGCTCTCTGCAGCTTTACCAAGGGCAGAACCCATTGCCGGAGAAGACAAAGAACACGATGAAATCCCCTCGACGCCCAAAATCACTGCGACGACTCGTCTGAAAAGAGGCCATCGGCGACGGAGTAGAAGAACAGACGAAGAAACTGTTGGCGGTTTTCAGATTATAACCGCCGGTCCGGTTTCCTTCATGATTGATCTAATTTTTGCCGGTCTAAATTATGCCAGCCAGATATGCCTAGTGTCGTTTTTTAATTTTTGTAAAAAATATATTATTTTAATTTATTACATTAATTCATCACCCATAATTATTTATCAAATCTAGACTGTATTCTTTTTTATTAAATAATAAAACACTTGACCCGCTTTAATCCTAAATGAATACTGATTTTTAATTTAATGTCTATTTATTTATATAAATTACATAGAGTATAAAATTAAGAAACTTACTTAGATGTTGAACTAACATTGAGTAATTAAAATACAACTAATATAATTATTATTATTATTATTTTTTTTTTTTTTTAATTTAATGTACATTTTCAAATAATTAATCGGATATCGATAGACACTTTGTAGTTAAAGATTATTTTTAATTGTTGTCTTAAATTTTTAGTAGTATTAATTGATACTTCAAAATATTACTTTTTTTCAATTGATACCTTAAACTTTTAATTTATCAATTAATATCTCGAAATTTAGACAATTATCTGCCAACACTTTTAAGCAAAATTTAAGTTAATTGATTATCTTTTTATAATTTAATTTCAAATTCATTCAAATTATCATATATTTCCAATTAAGATGATCAAAAATGAAAAAAACAAACTGAACGTAGAAAAATGCATAGTAACAAAATTAATGTTAATGTGTCATTTAGTAATACTTGTTTGTTTAAGGTATCAATTGAGAACACACTAATACTTAAAATTGTTAATTGATCAAATTAAAAGTTTAAAGCAATATATGAAAAATATTATTACTTTAAAGTGTCAATTGATACAGTTAAAAGTTTAAAGTGTCAATTGATACTGTTAAAAATTTAAGATATCATTTGAAAAATATACATAATTACACAATATTTATTAATAATTACCGTACTTAATCAATAACACTTAGTGTTAAGTTGTCTTATGTTTGTAGCTGTGCATAAGGGCATTGCTCGAACCACCATCGTATTTGATCGAACGCGCCTATTTTAATTGGTTGAAAAAAACGGTGGAGTGAAAATCATGCGATTTCGAAATCGATGTTTGGAACTAAGGATTGATACGCCAAATAATACGATGATAAAGACCACAACCAAGACGCCCTCCATTTGAAATTAGAATAGCGTGAGGCCGTAATCAAACCAAAAAAGGACTTTTGAGCATTTAGCTTGTGTGGTTAAAATCTACAAACGATTTAAGTCAACTTAGTAATTGCGTACACAACTCTTTTCCCTTGATGTTATGTTGCTCGTGTTTGTCGAAAACGATAGACAAGGGTTGCTCGGAGCTAGGGGTGAGGTTGGATTGATTTTATTCTGAAATAGAACTAGAACAAGAACTCACGATTCCAGATTTTTAGAACTGGCACTGAAATCAACGTTTCCGATTTTAACCCGGATTTATTTTATATTTAAAAATTAAAACATAATAATAAAATATATATTTTTTATTATATTTGGTTCGAGTTTTAAGTAATTAGGCAGATTTATAACTAATTTTAAGATTTATATTGAATTTTATTAGGATTTGCGTCGAATTTTACTTGATTTTAGAATTTTTTTACTCACTGTCTCAGTTCTAGTTTTATGATTTTTTACTCATGTAAACTAGCTTCAACCCATAAATCACTATTTTTTTTTAAATAAAACTAAGACGGAATTAAAATTAACTATTTTTGTCGAGATTTTAATTCTGATCGAGTTTATGCTCACCGTTGCTTGGAGCGACAACGAACGACCGATATCAAGGAAGAGAGAGCACATCAATATGATGAGACTGTCGAATAATGTGTGTGCCTATTTTCCGGACGAACTTAGAACTCTTTTCGAAAAATGCCGAATTTATCGGATAAATCGACAACAAAGTATTAAAGAGGGAATTTAGATTTATTAAAAACAATAATTTACTGTGTAATTTTAAAATATATTTGACTTGAAACAAATATAATAAATCTTTCATAAAAGACGAGCTTGCTTGCAATGGGGGAGCAAGAAAATGGCGATGAATTGCTTGTAATGAGCAGGGATGGCTGTAATAATTCGAAATTTTAAATCCCGAATTTCAAAGAAAATTTTTCGCGAAGGTTGATTAGTCAATTGTCGTATACGGAACGTAAATTTGTCGTATATGTCACGTAGACGACTTAGTCAAACTAATTAAATTGAGATACCTCACGATGCAATCGAGCTACGATTTTCGAATGTGACGTAAAAGTTGATTTTAGGAAATCAGTGGTCATATAATTGTATTGAAATTTTTGGTAGAACAACGAAAATCGGAAATATTACACGAAATAAATATTATATTTTAATATTATTATATTATATTATATTATATAATATTATTAAAATAATATTATATTTATAAAAGTAAAAGGAAGAGGAAGAACAAGAAATTCTTCTTCGCCGAGAAAACGAGAGAGTGAGAGAGGGAGCAATCCTTTAAAGCGGTTTCGAAGGTAAGTCAGTATTTTGACTTAGATCTGAGAAAAACCGAGAGTCGGAGTTTTTGATTTCGGTTTTTCAAATCTTAATTTCTCTCAGAAATATCGGTATGGTTGAGTCCGCCTCGTCGATACGAGCGTTTTAGAGTAAATTTCGTTGAAAACGGAGGTCGGACAGGTCGCCGGCTACGGACGAGCGTCGACCGGGTCAACGCTGACAGCATGCAGACGAGGTGGGGCGTTGACCGGTCAACGATGACATGGATGACGGTTCGGACCGAACCGGACAGCTGGGTTTCGGGCCGTTTTGGCCCATTTTCGCGTCTTTTCGCTCGATTTTCATTTATCTTCTCTTATACAATATATTTGGAATATTACAGAGGAGTTTAACGAAATTGAACCGAGCCCGGAACTCGAGAAAAAGAAAAAGAAAGGAAAAACGATCGGTAAAAGAAGTAAGTTATTTGTGTTTTCTGCACTAATTCTAGATACATGGTTTAAAGTTGATAATAACCATATTTTGGTGGTTGACACCCAAAACGACGTGGCGCACGTCAGTTTTAAAGTATTAAAACTTATAATCGAGATATGACATGATTTATATGGCTGATTTGTATGATTTAAATGATTGATATTTCATTTGTTGCTTATCTGGATGAGAATGAATATTGAATTGTGTTTTGGATTTTCACGTTTATTTAAAACTGGATTTGGTTTTATAAAACGTGGATTTTGTTTGGATTACTGCATGCGTGCAGAGCGATGAACGGAATCAGAACTATCTTAGCGGATTGCCCTTGGTACCCATCGGGCTGTGTGCCGTTGTGGTTAGACCCGGGTAGCTAACGGTTGAGTTCTTGATCAGCATCGGGTAACGGTAGCTTAGGTCCGGGACACCTTATCGATAGGCCTTTGGATGACAGTTGGCTGAGGCAACTGTGGTTTGATCCGGGTGGTTAAGGTTGGTACCGAGGAGGGACCGGCACCGGGTTTCTTTCTGACTCATGAGATGGTGAGCCGTTTGCCCATCTTTCTATGGTGTGTCGGGGTGGTCCTTGTGTGACACTCATTTTTTACCGGTATTTGACGATTTGTATGGCTGTGAGGGTATTTTGTAGTATAGTCACCTACGTATGTGACAGGTTTTCTAAATACCTCACATGGGCCCGATGGCCCGGGTTTTTCCCAAGGGGAAGTGATTGATTTTTATTGGGCTTGTGGAGCCGGGATTTGAAATGGTGAAATATGCATGATTTTGATTGAATTTCAAAATGCGTGCATCATATAGAATAGATCGCGATTTTTGGGAAAAAGGTTAAAATCTAAGTTTTAATCGGAATGCATTAAATATAAAGTAACTTACGAGTTTGACACTCACTCAATCGACAATATTTTTTTACCAGGTTAGCAGTCGACTTTAGAACTGGTAGAGATTTCTTGGAAGAATCTCTTTAATATTTTTCTTTGTTGTAACTCGTAAGAAATTGTGAGTGGATATATTTGAATAATTTTTGTTTCGATTTGGTTTTATTAATAATTTATTTATGCTATGACTTAAAATATTTTGGATGGATAAACCCGAGATATTTTGCTAGGAGAAATTTCCACAAATTTAAATAGACTTTTAGTCGAATTTTTGAGTCGAATTTTTAAATCTGTCGAGGTGGAATTGATTACGTGACCTGGCGTTTCTGTCAGGCCTACTTAGGGGCGTTACAATGGCTACGGGGAGTGAGGAAAGAGGAAGACGGGGAGGCCTTGCGCCGGAATAGGCAGCGGATCGACGACGACTTTCTCCGACGGAACCTCCTTCTCCCACCGGAATCTTTGCACCAGATTGTGGATGAACACCAGAATCTCCAGCCGCGCATACTCTTTGCCGGGACACATTCTCGGCCCTCCTCCGAACGGTACGAAGCTGTACGGCGCCGGCCCCTTCCCGTCGAACCTCGACGGGTCCAACTTTTCCGGCTCCGGGAAGTATTCTGGGTTCCTGTGCGTCGAGTGGGTATTCCAGTACAGCTGCGCCGCCGGATTACAGACAGATTGAAACGGTGAAGCAATCGGAAAGATAAAAGTGGTAAGATTAACGAGGGGGGCTCTTGTTACCTTCCAACCCTTTGGAATGGAAAATCCGGCGAAGTCGAAGTCATGCATGGCCTCCCGGAAAGCGCCCTGCAGCGGCGGCTCCAGCCGCATTACTTCGCAGGCCACGTTCCACGAGTACTTCATCTTCTTCATGTCTTCCCAGTTCAGCGTCTCTCCCGGTTTCTTTGATTTAGCGATTTTGATTTGCTCTGCAAATCGACGGATAATAATCATTGATATTTGAAAATGCCGGCGGCGAAAGAATGGGTAATAAAGTTGATGGGATGACGTCATCGATGGAGATTATGCCTGCGTGTACGAGGTTGTAGATCTCTGGAAGCTCCGCGAGATAGTTGACGACGAAGGTAATAGCAGCGCTGGCGGTGTCATGGCCGCCGATGAGCAAACCTAGGATCTTATTAGCGATCTCTCCGTCGCTCACCGGAGACCCATCTTCGTCCGTCGCCGAAAGCACGTGGGAGAGAAAGTCTTGCGCCGGCGACGCTTTCTCGCCGGAGAGCTCTGCCCTTCTTTGCTTGATGATTTCTTTCAGCTTCTTCCTCACCAGGTTTGAAGCTTTGATGCCCTTGTTGAATGAAGTTCCCGGTAAGTTGATCGGAATTGATATGATTCCGGCGGCCAACGCGTCGAACGGGGCCTCCAGCTCGGCGATTCGCTTTGGGTCGTCTATGCTCATGAACAGCCGGCAGGCGAGACAGAAGGTGAAGCGTTTTGCGAGAGGCAACACTGTTACTTTCCGGCGACCTTCCCAGCTGTTTTCCATTTGCTTCTTCGCTATATCGTCCATTACTCCGACGTAGCGTTGCAGAGCTTCTGGTTTCAAGAATGAAGGGAGGAGCTTTCTCATTTTCAATGATTCTTCTTGCGAATTGGACTGAACGTCGGACTGCGACGGAAATATTTTATCGACGGAGCTCGGCCACCAGGCGGTGACGAGCTTGTTTTCGTTCGAGAACAAGAATTTATTGCCTTGAACTCCACACAAAACAACCGTCGGCTCTCCGAGAATACAGGTTTTGAAAACACGAGGACAGAATTTGGCCATTCTTTCGATTATGAAGCTTTCCGGGCGACCTTTCCGGCCGGCGTTGAGGAAGTGAAGGCTCTCGCCGACGATGGGAAAGCCCATACTTCCCGGGGGGAGATTTGGGTGGGAGGAGTAGGATCTGCGGCGGCGGAGGAGAACCATGAATAGCGAAAGAAACGCCGCGAGTGCAGTGGCGCTGCAGATGAAAAGGATTTCCATGGCGGGTGCAGAGAAAAGTGATCAAAGATTGAATCTTTGTTTCGCAGTGAAGAGGCGGAGATGGCGGAGGAAGATTTTATAGGCAACCCTCCGTTCATATGAAGCCATGGTTGGGTCTTTTGGTCTTCCCACCAACATTATAAAAATATAATTATACTTACATTTTAGCCTTAGGTCCTTGTTTCGATTATTTTTATTACGGTGGTGGGTGGCGGCACCACCACAAATGCCATCTCCCGGCATTTTACAAAATTATATTAACTTATATTTAACAGTTATAATTTAATTTATTATTTTAATTCAATATATTTAAAATAATTTAAATTTTGGTCCAAATAGAATATAATCACAGACAAATTATCAATTATCTCAAAAGTTCTATTTTATAGACTACAGATCGAAGATAATACAATTATTAATATTCACTTTTTAACATTTTTCCTAACATGCAGTATTTTTTTTAATGAGAATTTCTTCGTTATTATAGATCAAATTCAGGACGCAGGGGCTTTTCTTTGGCGTAAAGTTCATCCTACCTAAACCTGAAAACAAGTCAAATTACACCTTTCTATTGGCGAGAAGCTTGCTCTGAGGTCATCCCTCATCGTCATACTAGATCGCTGGACTAACCGGACCAATGCTTGCACCATTTCTCATATTGGAACCCTACATTCAGCCTCAGACTGCATACATGGTAGAACAAAAAGATTAGGAGCACTAGTGGTCGGGTAGACATAGTCTCGTCCAGTTCGATTTTATGTTAAATTAAAATCAGAACCCACCGTTCTAAATTTTTTAAATTAAAACCTGGACCGTAAAAATAATTTTTAATTATATTTAAATCAAGTTTTGAGTGATTTTAAAAGAAAATGAGAATTTACGAAGATGCCAAGCCGGAAGTTCACGGAGAACGAGAGCTCAACTCATAATAAGTTGGCGTTCAGACATGATTTAATTTTTTTTGTCAAAATTAAAGAGTGCAATTTCTGTTTAATTTAAACAATTTAATTATTTATAATTGGCCTTAATTATTGTACCAATTAACAAGCTCTACTTATACATATATCATGGTCAAAAACTGTGAAAACCGAACCAAATTATGAGCCAAAAAAACCAACCCATATGTAGTTTAAACCCAACCAAAAATATTAAAAACTCAACTCATACCCAAAACCGGTACCAAACCGAACCCCAGCTCCAAAAACTCGATCTAAATCCAATAAAACTACAGCATTATTTTCATTTCACAACTTTGCATATTTTAAGCTTTGAAATATAAACTCAATTACAAAGTTAACTTACAGGTTGCCCAGATCTTACCCAATTGAATTGAAACCGGTCCAGCTTCCACAATTTGGAGTAGCGAGCGATTAAAAGCATTAGATATCACGGTGCCTTGACTATGCTGGAAACTGCAGCCTGAAATAAGAACCTTCTAAGTGTGCGCATTATTTGTATTATTTGAGCATTTAGCGATAACTTAGGCTGAGTTTGGGTTTCGCTTTCTCAGCTTTGTCAGAATATAAGCCATGCCTACTTTGGCACCGAGACTGGTGCCGCCTCGGGAGAGGCAGACTAAACCACCGACAAGAAGCAAACCATTAACGACCAATTTTCGTGATGATCTTTTCGTCAGCTTCCTATCTCCACCATTGATTTGCCTTCGAGTCTCAGTTTCTGATGAGGTTGATTGGCCGATCATACCATTCATCGCACCCTCGATTTCAGGAGGAACCTAGAACCAGAATATTATCATCATGAACACTATCCGGTTAATGAAGCGTGAACAGTTGAATAACAAAAACTATTAAATAGATTGCAAATTTGAATAAAAGAAATCAGTCCTTCCAGTCATATAAGAGCATAATTGAACTTTCTTCCTAGTGAAATGGGAGTATCTATCCCCATGTTTTCGTGCTCTCGAATGGTTACCAATTTCAATCAGAAAGATTTTTACCTCTAGCCCACCTTTGTATAATTAAATGGCTATTTAGTTTTTATTTTTGGGTATATTTAGAAAGCGAGGAATAAAAGGTTTATCAACAAACTTGAATCCTGTATAAATTCTATGTAAACGTTCAACCATTGACATAAGACGGTTCAGAATGCCCACCTTACTAACTAAACTAACTGCAGTCACTTCTGAAATTGACTGGGTGCGGTTGATTTGATGGTACTTGCGTAATGCCACATCCATCTTACATATATAACTCCATACGCCCTTTGAAAAAGCAAGTTTGGCCATTTCCACGTTCAAACCAGCATCCTCTTGGTGAAACATTTTTATTTCAGATGCATTTCTACCGGGTACTAGAAAATCAGGAGATAATTTCATTGGATCAAAATTGATATCAATTTTTATAAGCGACAAACAGATGACATATCCTAGGAAAACTCACCTTTCCTAATTCGCCAACCAGATCTGAATAATTTTACTCTAACATACTTTTTCTGCCATGGAGCTTGAGGATGTTCGCATTCCTAAAAATGTCATTGCACAAAAATATAATGTATCATGATGAGAATACGCGGAAAACTGGAAAGAAAGAAAGATAGCCTAATTAAGGACACAGAAAGAGCAGAGTAGACTGTAAAACGCAATTGTGCTCACTAGAACTATCACAATTGTCTAAAGAGAGTCATTGTCATTCCAAAATATTCATAGCAAGGTCCATTACTAACATCAAGTTCAATCTTTGATCATATGAAGAATGCTGAAGATGAAAAATGGTACTTTTGATACTCTAAAATTTCCAGCTTCAATGATTTTACCAGCATTATATGTTCAAATCTTACTAAGATAAAGTTCAATCACTAATCATATGAAAAAATGCTGAAGATGAAAGATGGTACTTTTCATACTCTAAAATTTCTAGCTTCAATGATTTTACCTGCATTATATGATCAATAAGCCAATCGTCCTGATATAAAACCAAGCAAGGGATGCAACTATATACGTAATTATTAGCTAATAGAAGCCATAGCAGAATGGATGTATCAGTACTTTAAAAGGGAAAGTATAAGGCATTAAAGTTCAAGAAGTAATTATTCGCTTTTCGAAGCCATAGTGTGGATAAAAACTACCTTTATAAAACAGTAGAATGATCCATCTTTTCCCTCCCACAATCTCCAGGACAGCACATATTCTCTAGGTGTCAATAGTGGGAATTTCTTAATGCTGCGACCAACTTCAACTCCACATGTTTCATCCACCAGTAGTTGCTCATGCGAAACCAGCATTTTGTCCCAAATCTTTCGATAGTCATTGTCCATGAAATAGTCTTTTAGGATATCAGGAAAACAGTCTTCAAAGATCGTCACACTCAAGTATGTCAGTGGACCATTCTGAATGCAAGAACACGTCAAGTTTCTTTTATAAAAATAAAAGAAAGAAGTAATGTGTCCTTAATTAGTAAGTTTTGGATCTCAGTGAATAAAACATACGACAAACGAACCTTAGGCTTGCAACATTTAGCATTGTAGTATACCGAACTATTTTTTTTATCAACAACATTTTCCCATTTCTCATCCTCAAAGTTTTTCCCATCCAGGTTTTGAATTAAAATCTCCAAATCATCATCTGTCACTAGCCCTGGTATTCTGCACAGATAAATATTAACAGTTCAATGACATAGATTTTGATAAGTAATGTAATTTTCAATATCAAAATAGAAGATACAGAAGGAATAATATGTAGCATTCATGCAAATGCAATTGATATTAATAGAAAATCTCTCTTGCGTTACAAAATAATACTTAAGCTTGAGCTGATATGATAACATTTTATTGATAGATTTGAATTGTCTAACTTTCCTGAACTAGATAGTCTATATTCAATGGACTTTGCTGACAAATTTTTAGAGGAAATCCTGTGCTTTTTCAGTTAAACTGGTAAAAGATTCACAAAATCAAAATCAAATGACAAAAAATCTGTCTATAAAGTTTGGGCAGTAAATAGTTTCTTTTTTATTTTATTTTTGTGAACTCTCCCAAAGGCCAGAGAAGAATTTTCATAATTTAACTGTCGAAATAGCATGAAAAAATTACTAACAAGCCAGCTACAAAAAAAAAAAAACAATAGCAAAAAAAAGAGAGAGATCGTCAGTTGAGCCTGACTCGAAAGACTAAATACCAACTAAATATGAACTATGAAAGGAGGATTTGAAAAACAGTCGCTGATTTTTACGACCAAGGAAACCAAAAGCTGAAAGAAAATCCGATGGATACAAGCGCAAAAAATTAAGCAAATTACCTGAACAGTGGCTTCTGAGAACAAGACGCAGGGAGATCAGCAGAACTAGGTACAACGATAGAGGTTCGAATCCGAAAGAGTGAGAAGAAATTCTTTTTGGCAAAAAGACAATGGAAAATTATAATTAAACAGAGAGACAGTATAGTTGCCCAGGCGGCATGAATGTTCTGAAACCAAAGCCCTTTCTCCAAATCAAGGAACAAACTAGCCATCAATCCAGAGTCGATCAAGGAAGTCCTGGATTCTGAATTAGGTCAGATCGCCAGCCCCAGATTCGCGTCCGCCGCAAAATCACAAATAAAACCGAGAATTCCACCATAAAAGGAAACCACCAAGCAGGATGACCAATCAAGATACCAATCATCAGATTTCCGCTAAAGTATAAACCAAAGAGAAACGCTACCTTCACCTCTACAACTCCTGGACATGACGGAAGATTGTAATTCCATCGTCAATTACAATAGCGCCTCAAAATCAGAGAGATTAAACGAGGGATTCGAGGTTATCCACTGGTAGCTTGTCCTGACATCGACTCGAATCCAAACACGTCGTGCTCGTAGCTTGTTCGGGGACAGGAAAAGGATAGTTTCGGATAACTGGCTTCCCCATTTGCTTGGCCGTCAAGCTTTGGCACCAGCCATTAAAACCCCACCCCTCCTGAAAGGCTGAAACCACCCGGTTAATAATTAATTTCTTAGGGTTGGAAAATCAGATTTTTCAGAACCACCAACACGACACCGTTGTAACTTGTTGACTATTTACAAGTATAAAACTGCACCCTCGGTCTGATTTTATTTCAAAATAGAAACAGAATTCATGGTTATGAGTATTCAGAATCGGCTCCGGTTCCATTCCGATTTTAATCCAATTTTATTTTATATTTAAAGAAATTAAAATATAATAAGAAAATATTTTTTTATTATATTGAGTTGATATGGTTCAAATCGATTATATGCTACTCAGTAATCCAATTCTGGACGAAGATAAAACCGACCATGTTTAAACCCTAGTGTTGTTTCTATCGTAACCGTCAATTTCCGCTAACCATCAAGGGATCCGGAAACTGATCGAATCCAAGGAGTTTCCGGTTTGATCAGCGATATGAACATGCAAGCCCTAAAATCGATGATACAAAAAGCATTCGAGTAACTTTACTGCTCGAAAAGTTAAACAATGAACAATCTAGAACAAAGAATTAGTTAGCAAAAATCACTAGAAATTTTATTCTTAAAAGTATCTGATTAAATCAAAACAGAACAGAGAGATAATCATCCAGAGGCCACAAATCGAAACGGTGCCAACCAATAAACTACGAGTAAATCTAGGCTTACCCTCTTGCTATACTTCATGACCTATCGTTTCGTGATTGAGTCAATTTAAATATATTTAATAAATAAAAATAAAAATAACTATTAATTATTTAAATTGATCCAATCACACACTGACATGTCAAAATTAATCTACTGCTTACTCGAATGAAGACCACGACGGAGAATGCAGAGGTAACCCATGCTATCTAGTCAAGTAGAAGTGCATCGAGCTGCCTTTTGCCTTCCGGCCCCTTGGTATACCATGACGATAAGTATTCCCCATAAACAATGTCTCGATATCGAGGGGGCGAAGACTCACCGACCAGCTCGGATGCAGGTGATATCTTTGCTCCTTTAGCTGGATCGTGAAATGCTGCAATGGAAAGTCGAGCTTTGCTAGCATTTGTAACGGCCCTGTGTTCGCAGCTTCTCAATTTTCCATTGCTTATAATCTGAAAGAAAGTTTTATTTATAAGAATTTCTAATTTCAAAAATTCTACGCGGAGAAAGTAAATCTAATACTACTCTGCCCACTAAATGCCAGAGTTACCACCAAAGAATTATTATCGAAAATGGTGGAAAACTTACATTTATTCCAGATAAAATCATTAATTAGTAAAATATAACACCAGAATTTTTATTAATTTTAAAAATGAAGCTTTGGAATAAAAAAAAAAGGAAAATATCTCTTCTCTAGAACAAAATACTTCCTTTAAGACAATTTTCTTTAATTAAAGAGAATTTAATGAAAAGCATAAACCCTAACAAAGTGATCTCCTGTTTCCTTTGATAATTCCTATCACAAAGCCTGAACAATAGGGGCATGCAAACATACACTAGAATTCTTGGCCAAAAATAAAATAAAACTAATCGATAACTTTTCTACGTTGTTTTTAATCACTAACAACGGCTATCCGGGCTAAATACACCCAAAATTACAAATATATGGTCTGAAGAGTCCGATCTCGTAAGAGTTTGAAGCAAAGATTGAACAAAACTAGAGAACCTATATAGACCCAAACTTATAAATATATGGTGAAGAACAGTTCCTGCTTTCAGTGTAAACTAATTATCAAAGCATATTTTAGACATATGGATAATTAAGATACAGATATCAAACAGGGATGTTCTTTTCAATGAGGCGTCACGGTTAATGGGGTTGTATAGAGTAAAAAATGATTGAAAATGAAGACGGGGACAGGTGGAATTTCCGAAGAATAAAAAAGCCACTAGCCAGAACGATATGAGACAACGGAATTACAAAGATTTAGCATACAGTCCTCATGTTAACTAGCTCTCCCCCAAAATCTCCAATTGCTTAACTAGCTCTCCCCCACTATTTCCAATATTGAAGTAAGTACGAATTCCCCTTGGATGCAAACAATCTTTCCTTTAAATAATTAACATCTAGAGAACACTAAAAATAAATTGTTAAGAGTGTTATCTGAGAAATCATAGAAGATTAGACAACTCAAATAGTATCCCTTGATTCTAAACTTTTATCTTCCCATACTACAGTAATGAGTTTTTACTTTTCAGATTTTTTTTGAACTCTATTGGAAGTCAATCCAACAGAAAACCTCATAGTTAAGTAAAAAAGATTACACCAAAAGAAAAAATTAGAAACAAGCAAAGTTTTCCAGAGATAAATAAATAAATTGAATTCATACAAAGCACAATGCTTGTTTTACTGTCAAAATAAGATTGGGTCAATTCAACTCAGAGGAACCATTCACAGTTACGGCAAGATCAGAACAAAACAGCATATGCCAGAATAAGAGGGTAAACACTGCATTACTAGTAGGAATTTGCATTTGATTCTACGAATAAAATGCCTAGAATTAAGAATGAATTCCATAAATGCACTACTTTTGACTTTTCTTTCTATTCTGCTGCTAACTAATAGATTTATGAAAGCAATCAAGAGGTATAACTATTAGGCTAGCTGACTACTACATTGTGCTTAATGGACTGAAGCAGGTCAATTGGGTGAATCCTAAAGCCGCAAGGAAAAGAACATATGTGACGTACATCTACTTATCAATGTGCATCATTATAGAGTCTTCAGGGAAAGAAACGCTAATAGAGATAGAGAAACTAACCTCCAGTTGGTCAGCTACGATGACAACTACTGCATCCTTCGACAAAGGCTGAACGGTAACCCAATTTTTGTTCTTGTCCAGAACCTGAAGGCCACCGACGTCGTCCTGAATTAGGAGAGTGAGAACGCCAATATCGGAATGGGATTGCAGACCGAGCGTAAGGTCAGGCTGAGGACATGGAGGATAATAACTAAAAGTGATATTCTGGTAGAAATCGGCACCGGTTGTAACAGCTTCTTCAATCAGAGAGGAGGAAAGTCCAAGGCTCTCGGATATTAAGGCCAGAACCTGCTGAGCAAGAACCCTCATGCGATCGCTATACTGAGCCAGTGTCTCCCTATAATTGGAAGGAAAATGCGGCCATCGAGTAGGGTTCCGACGGGAAAGAGGTAACGTATGGTGATCAAAGTAATCTCTCCAATCCAGCACCGAAGATGACGGATTCTCACCGGTCTGATTGCCGACGAGCATTTGGGTGCCATAGCCCTCAGAAGCAAACGAATTACGATCACAAGCATAGGTGAGCTTATCCGCCATAGTACACTCGTTGAAGAAGGAGAGGGCGACACGTCTCATCTCCTCGAGAAGCTCAGTTGGAACTCCATGATTGATTACATGAAAGGCGCCCCATTCACCGCAGGCGGACCTGATTGCCGCCTTGATCGAATCCTTATCCGCAGAGTCAAATCCGTAAACGTCGATAACCGGAATGCTATTCCGATCACCAAAATCGCCGTCGTGCGAATTAGTAGACGGACGATTAGGCAAGGGTTGGATATATTGGGAAGGGACTAGAGTAACACCTGAGTCAACAATTCCCTGCACTCTGATACTCTCCCTAACACCAACAATGGCGTCTCCCCCGTCTAGATCCATCGTCTGTTGACAGTGAAGAATTCGAAAATAAAGTAAAGACTAAATGCACTTAAATAAATAAATAAAAATTGAAATTGCAAGTAGCCCATTGATCTTTCAAGGAACTAATACAAGGGTCCAAAACCAGGGTTGAACCGGATTGACCCACTTACTCCATTTTACGGTTTCCTCTGTTGACAGTGGAGGGGGACGTTGAACCGGATCCTTATCTTCTTCGCTCTGCTCCTTCCTCCTCTTCCCGGCGCTATTCATGCGATCAACGCCTTCATCGATTCTGAGAGAGATTTCTGTTCAGTTTCCCTCGTGATTTCCGGCAATGGCGTCTACAGTCGCATATTCTGCAACTTGTTCATCGTCTTCCCCCTTCACTTTTTTTGCGACTTCATCGTCTTCTTCATCTTCTCCCTTCAATTCCCTAGTCTTTGCGCCTACTAGTTTCAGAGGCCACCTCTTCAGCTCCCGTAGGACGAGGAGGAGTGTTATTGTGCCTTCTGCTGTCTCCATTGAGAAGGAAACTGCTATCTCTGAACGACCTGACACTTTTCTCCGTGAATATGATGAGGCCAGCGACGGCATTTCCTCCTCCGTGCGGGCGCGGTTTGAGAAGATGATAAGGGAGGCCCAGGACACTGTTTGCTCGGCACTTGAGGCGGCTGATGGAGGCGCTAAGTTCAAGGAGGACGTTTGGTCGAGGCCAGGTGGCGGTGGAGGCATTAGCAGGGTCCTTCAGGATGGGGCTATTTGGGAGAAGGCTGGTGTAAATGTTTCGGTTGTGTACGGAGTAATGCCTCCTGATGCTTATAGAGCGGCCAAGGCTGCTGCTGGAGATCACAAACCTGGTCCCATTCCGTTCTTTGCTGCCGGAATCAGCTCGGTTTGTGATTTATTCCTAATTTTTTCAATGTTTGATATTCTTTACGTTGCAACGGTAGGTTTGATAATCGAGTTCAGCAATAATACTCGCTCCTTCGAAATGAATAGCGCTGAAATTGATGAAAACCGATGCATAATATTCTTATATGATTAACATTAAAGGAATCTGAGCATGCAATCATTATAATGTTGCTGCATATGGATTGCGCCACTACTGTTACAATTCAAGCAATGTGCGTATTATCAAGTTTTTTCTTAAAACCTTTTTTTCATTTTCAGGTTTTGCATCCGAAGAACCCATTTGCACCAACCCTACATTTTAATTATCGATATTTTGAGACTGATTCTCCAAAAGGTTTGTATGATCCTACTTAATTTGGTTAGAACAACTCTTCCCTCTCACATACTGTTAATATTTGTCATTCTGAAATAAAATATCATGTTACTATGGGTGTGAACATGTATATTGTTTTTATGTTTGGTCATTGGTAGTATTAGGAAGTATTACATTGCATAATGTTGTCACTAAAGATGAAGAGAAGATGAGAAAGTGAGAGAGGTTGGTGGTCAGGTAAGCGGATTATGGGTGTGCAATGCTGAAACTTCTTCAAATAGGGATTTGGAGGATAATGGTTGGTGTTGGTTCAACAAGATCTTTTGAATCTGTATATGCATGATCAACTATTTAAGGTTCCTGATATGGACCCCTAAGATTTAATTAAAAAACGTGATGAAAGTTACACCAGACATCTGATAGGCTTGTTAGCTCTTCCAAAATAGCTAGATGTTGGAGAAGCGTGTATTGATAACTTGTTGTGCTACTAACAGATGCTCCTGGTGCACCAAGACAGTGGTGGTTTGGTGGTGGAACTGATTTGACTCCTGCTTACATCTTTGAGGATGACGTCAAACATTTCCACACAGTATGTAACTGTTAGCATCTTACTTCATTTGCCTCCAGTGAAATTTCTAGATTTATTTTACTAGCCATTCTATCAGTGAAAGTTTCTTACATGTTTTCCCTGTCTTAAAATCTTCGTTTTGTCTATTTTTGAAGGCTGGTGGTTTTCTGGAGTTCTTTTCAAATCTTTTTATTTATTCTATCAAATTTTTGTAATGTTTGTTTTTTGGATTCTTCTGAGGATGGTTCTGTTGATTTAGCTAATTAGAATTGGAAGGATTCAATTTATTTTCCCTGGGGTTGTAATAGTTAGATGAATAAAAAATATAATTTTTTAATAACACAAGGGAAGTGTAGCAAAAAAGAAAAAGCACAGAAAGAGGAGAATTCAACCGACAATAGTGAGCAAAATATCGAATGTTCAGCCAAGTATTTGACTTGTTATTTAGATAATTAAGAGCAGAAGTCTTAGACATCCGATTTAGATGTTAGAATATGATTTCTTCACCACAGACTTGTGATCGTATAATTGAGAATTTGTTATCATTATAAAAGAAAGTAGTGTCATTTTTATATGGATGTTCTGTCTTTTCAGGTTCAGAAAAATGCTTGCGACAAATTTCACCCTACCTTCTACCCTCGGTTCAAGAAATGGTGTGATGATTATTTTTATATCAAGGTACAAATTTTGCTTGATTGGTTTTTTTAAATTGCAAAGTAGTTACAATTTATTTGTTTTTTATCATAATCAACTCTTAAAAATTGATTCTCTTGATTCTTTTATCATTTTCGGGCTGAATTTGGCTGGCCGTCAGAGCAACTTGATTTTTTGATAAAAAAATATATATACATAAACATGAGCTTCTCTGTTAATGTTACGTGTCTTTTATGCAGAGATTTACTTTTTTATGTGGTTATTAAGTTGAACAAGAAAATGTTGCTATTATAAGTTCATAGATTACGTAATTCCATGGAAGGCTGACTTAGGAAAAAGTGTGATAAATCTTGTAATCTTCGAATGTGAATTAATTAGGTGCAATTTGTTTACTTAACGGTTGTTCTTCTCGTAGCACCGAGACGAAAGACGTGGACTTGGAGGAATTTTTTTTGATGATCTAAATGACTATGACCAGGAGATGCTTCTTTCTTTTGCTACCGGTAATTTATTTTTCTGCAAAAATGAAGCCAAATTGGATACCTGATATCTTTTTTCACGAACTTATGCCAATCTTCAGAGTGTGCAAATTCCGTTGTTCCTGCTTACATACCTATTATAGAGAGAAGGAAGGATATGCCATTTACTGATCAACATAAAGCTTGGCAACAATTGCGGAGGGGGAGATACGTCGAATTCAATTTGGTACGATTGAAACTATTATTCAAAGTGGATTTGTCACAAAATAATTAATCTTTCTTTTTTTTTCCCGAAACTTAATGGTAGGTCTATGACCGTGGGACGACATTTGGGTTGAAAACCGGTGGACGAATTGAAAGTATTCTGGTTTCTCTCCCACTAACCGCTCGATGGGAATATGACCATGTAAGCGTTCTCGAACATTAGACTCCCACGGCAGCTTGGCATGTAATTTTTCCAAACTTCATGAATAAAAAAAACCGAGTTTTTTTTTCAAATTCCTTTGGAAATAGCCTTTTCTTCGACTTTGGAAGGGATGGAATTCGATGTTCTTGTATAGTAAGTTAAATCGTAAGTTTAAATTCGCAGAAACCGGAAGTGGGAACTGAAGAATGGAAGCTGCTGGATGCTTGCATCAATCCAAAAGAATGGATCTAACCCCAGGTGAGTTTAAGCTGTCTCGTCTCTTGTTCTTTCTGCTTAGCTTGTATTTAAAGAAGTCTTTTGTCCTTTGATAGTGTGTTCCTCTGCACGCATTTCCCAATTGAGACCATGTGCTTTTAGAGAGATTTAGTGGATGGAGTCTTGAAATCATCGTCGGGTTCGTGTAAAATCGACAATAAATTTCTTTTTCGGGTTGGTTTGATTTTGCTACCGCGATTGGTTACAATTGGTTGGTAGATTTATTAATGAAGATGATTCATATCATTATCTATAGATGGATACCTAAAATTGAGGAGTTGAGGATTATCTATTGACACTTGAAATTACATAGCATCATCTATCAATACCTTAAATTGATTTTTTGTTAATGAAGTCTTTTATCCTATTTGACGCATTTTTCGACGGTAAATTCAAGAACAAATCTGTTAGAAATCTATTGCAAAAGCAGTAATGTTAGATTTATTTATTTTTATTATTTTTCTGAAGTTACGTTATGATGTATTGAGTTTTGATTGATCTAAATATATTATAATTAAAATAATTATTTATAATATTTATTATTTTAATTAAAACTGGATCATAAATAAAAAAATTACTCCAACAAAGCCATGACGCCATCTATTTGGAGTGGAACACAAGATTTCTCTCTCTCTCTTCTTTTATTGACTAATTCCCTCGAGTAATCAATATATATAACATAAAAGATGATGGCTATCCTGTCTTAGCTAAACACTTGCACCATGAAGAAACCAGAGCTCGTTTTCATACCCTCCCCCGGCGCTGGTCACCTCGGATCCACCGTCGAGGTGGCCAAGCGCCTCGTCGATCGGAATAGCCTCCTCCGCATCACTGTTCTCATTTTGAAGCCACCCTCTGAATCCAACGCTGCTAACCACCACGCAGACTCACTCTCCTCCTCCGATTCCATCCGCTTCCACCGCCTTCCACCACCCTCCGGCGACAAGGACGCCGACATCGCCTCCTTCGCCGAATACCAAAAAGAGCATGTCAAAGACGCTGTTGTCGAACTGATTTCCTCCGACCCTTCTCGTCATCTCGCCGGATTTGTGGTCGATATGTTCTGTACTTCAATGATTGACGTCGCCGGCGAGCTTGGTGTTCCGTCCTACGTGTTCTTCACGTCCAACGCCGCCGCTCTCGGCCTCGTTCTTAATCTTCAGGCCCTTACCGACGCTTATGGCTTGGATACTACCGAGTTTCAGGAATTGGAGAATATGGAGTTGGAAATTCCTAGCTTTTCGCGCCCATTTCCTGCTAAATGTCTTCCTGGCTTCGCAATAGACAAGAAATGGTCTGAGGTTTTGCGCAGCCTCGCTCGGCGGTTCCGGGAGACAAAGGGGGTTATGGTTAACACGTTTTTAGAGCTGGAAAGTTATGCTCTGGATTATCTGTCGACGGCCGAAGGGGTTCCGCCGGTGTTCCCCGTTGGACCCATTTTGAATCTGAACTCAGCCAGTGAATCGAGGAGCGAGCCATCGGACATCATGCGGTGGCTGGACGTTCAGCCGCCGTCATCCGTGGTGTTTCTCTGCTTCGGAAGCATGGGAACCTTCGGCGCCGATCAGGGGAAGGAGATCGCGAACGCACTCGAGAAAAGCGAAGTGAGGTTCCTCTGGTCGCTCCGGCGACCACCTCCGAAGCTCGGCGAACATCCGTCCGACTACTCGGACCCAACGGCGGTGCTGCCGGACGGGTTCCTGGAGAGAACGGTGGAGCTGGGGAAAGTAATAGGGTGGGCGCCGCAGGCGGAGGTGCTAGCCCACGAGGCAGTCGGAGGATTCATATCGCACTGCGGGTGGAACTCGGCGCTGGAAAGCATCTGGAACGGGGTGGTGATCGGCGCGTGGCCGATGTACGCCGAGCAACAAGCAAACGCGTTTAAATTGGTGGATGAGTTAGAAATGGCGGTGGAGATCAAAATGGATTATCGGCAAGAAATGACATTCAGCGACCCGGAGACGGTAGGCGCCGCCGTGATAGAGAGAGCGGTCAAGGCGCTGATTGGGTCGGACGGCGACGAAAAATCGGCGGCGAAGAGAAAGAAGGTGAAAGATACGGCGGAGAAGAGCCGGAAGGCTTTAATGGACGGCGGCTCGTCGGTAGAGGCCATGGATTCCTTCATTGACCTGGTTCTGAAAAATTGTGGCCATCAAATTGATTGACTAGTCTATCTTTGCTGACTCAGCGTCGACTTGACGAAGCGGGAGTTTGGAAAAATAGACTTTACTTCAGAAGGCCGAGTCAATGAATAATAGCACTTTCTTTCTTCATAGTTGATATTGACTATTGAACTTTGTGAAACTAGTGCAACAATCGTGTCACCGAGTCAATGAATATTAGCACTCTTTCCTCATGTAGATATTTAATATTTAGTAAATTATTAAATTTCCGGACGTTGTGAATTGTGATTGGGTAGACGAGTCCTTCGTGTTTTGGGCAACAAGTGACATTTTGAGTTATGTTGCTTTGAAAAATACATTCCAACATTCACCCACATTATGTTTTTGGACCTCAATAGCTTCGAGTTGATCAAAAATCACGAACACCAATCAAATTTCATTTTATTATAATATTAATGTAAATATCGTGTAGTGTAAAAAATAATTGTAATAAATTTACTATTTAAAGCAGAGGGGTTTTTCATTTGATCCGACTTTCGGATCGTTATCGGATCAGATTGGCTATCGGATTCGAAGCCAGTCAATCCGATCCAATCCGAAAGTCGGATTGCTTAATTCAAATCGGCCGAAAGTCGAAAGTCGAAACCCTATATCATTTAGCATCCCCGACTCCGATTTTGGAATTCAAAAATCACCCGTCCCAATTTCTCGACTCCGCTACTCTGACGACGAAGTCGAGCTGCCTCGCCGACCCTCTGCTCCGACTCCGAGTATCCGACGACGGCCGCGAGGAACATAAACGAAGATATAAATAGGTATGGAGATTTGATTTTGAATTTGTAAATTATTTCTGTAATTGTAAATGAGTGGATTCGTTAAAAACGACGAAGAACAGAGGAGGAATCGACGGAGGAGCCGGCCGGCTGTCGGTACCCTCATCGGATCGCGTCGCGAATTACAGGTTTTTACAATTTCGGGAAATTTATGAATTATAAGTTTTTAAAAATCCAATCCGATCTAATTTCTTTAATCGGATTCATATCGGATTCGGATTCGGATGATACATGCATCCGAATCCGATCAGATCAAAATTGTTGATCCGATTGTTATTGGATCGGATTGATGCAAATTCAATCAGGATGGCACCCCTAATTTAAAGGTGGGCTTAGACTTGATAGGAACTAACTCAATCAATCTTCAATTGTAAATAAAAAATAAAATATTGATAAATTCGGATCATTCAAACCCTAAACTGACTCAGAATCTCGGATTACAACATGAATAATGTTAAGGTACATCGTTATCTTAAAATATAAGCTAATTAAATTAAAATGAAATTAATATATTATAATATAAATAATTATTTATTAAAATTTTGATTTATAGAAGACTTTACAGAGAAGGTTTCTAAGAGACTAATTCTTGTTTCCCACGAGTCACGACATCATAAAAGTCAAAGACGTGTCGCCAGTCAAACACGACCAGTCATCGATCAGGTTACTAATTTATAAAGATCAACCTCCATTCTAAGGTTGCCGAGTAGTTTCAGAGGCAGTCGTGAAGAAACGATGATGGCGGCCGGAGAGCCGACTAGTCAACCACCGTTCAACTCTCTTCCGTACGAAGTCATCTTCGACATCTTCAAGAATTTTCCGGCCAAAACCCTTCTCCGATGCCGGTGCGTTTGTAAAGACTGGAACTCCATTATCTCCGGCCAAAGCTTCATCAACGCTCACCTCCTCTCCCAGCCTGACGGACTCCTCTTCTCGCACTTCTCTGAACCACGGTTTCCTTCTTCGCCATTATCGCCGGATAAAACACAGATCTTGTCTTTCTTTTCCGACGATTCTTTCTCTCAGTTCCACGAATTTAAGGTCCCTTTCCCTTACAGCTCTGAGCTTGGATATTGCCGGATTCTCGTCGGATCTATTAACGGACTTCTCTGTCTCACGGACCGGAAACCCTTCGGCCGTACAATTTATCTATGGAATCCAACCATCAGAAGATACAAAACTTTGTCCAACACCAGCTTCAAAAGAAAGCATCACCAACGATTTTTCCACCCAAGAACAAATGTCGCTTTTGGTTTAGGGTTCCGACCGGACTCAGGCGACTACATAATCATCAGAATCGCGCTCTTCAAATGGGGGAAGAGGAGTTCTAAATGCAACCAATTACCCCAAGCCGAGGCCTATTCCACGATCACAGACTCGTGGAAAGAAGTGGGCATAACGGAGGACGTCTCGAGAAAGCTGATGAGCATTTGGTCATGGCCCTCGGCGTACGTGAACGGAAATTTACACTGGCAGGCCAAGTTTTCCGACGAACAAGGCCGACCCTATTCGTCAATTCTCTCCTTCGACGTAAATAAGGAGGAATTCAGAGAGACAAGGCTGCCAAGAGATTATAAAAATGGAATCGAATCCATTTCTGTGAGAATTGGGGTTTACAAAGGACTGCTTGCCTTCTTCATCTACGGATATCCGATACCGTTTGATTGGAATGAGTACGTCTGGTTATGGACGATGGAGAATTACGGCGACGCAGACTCCTGGAGAAGAAAAGCAAAAGTGAAAACGACACGGCGGTGGTTTATAAAGGCGTGGACATCGGACGGCCGGATTATGTTCCGGCGGCGAGATCACGGCGAGTGGAGAAGAGTGGAGCTGATGGACGTGGAGACACTTGAAGAACAACAACTCATCGTTTCTGAATTTCATTCTGTGGTTCCGTTTAAGCAGACCCTCGTTTCCCTCCATGGAGCTAACGTGGTGCGTCAATAATTAAATAAATAAAATAAAATAAAATAAAATAAATTATAGTTTATTTTGGAGCATTAAATCAATTATTATTGGGTTCTATGTACATGTTAGATAATTATAATTAATTAAAAGAAAAATTATAACGATTTATTACGTCATCGGCGACAAGAACTAGGGTTGTATGACGTGGAATTGCCGTTTGACTTTGGATAATTAAACAAGGGTTATTTAATGGAGTCTTTGATGGCCAAACCAAACCCAGGAAATCATAGTTTTGCCATAAAAGGGCCATTCCTCCATTCTTAGCTCGCACACAAGCAGGAGAACCGGAGATGGCAGCCGGAGAGGCAGCGACAGATTCACCGCCGTGCTTCTCTTTTCCGGCTTCTGAAGCTCCCCGTCAAAACCCTTCTCCGATTCAAGTGCGTCTGCAAAGACTGGAACTCCATTATCGCCAGCCTGAGCTTTGTCAACATGCACCTTCTCTCCCAGCCAGATCTTTCTACGACAAAACCCAGCTCATCTCCTTCTTCCCCGACAGATCTTTCTCTCTGGTGCGTAGATTTGAGGTCCTTTACCCCACTACGGTTCACTGGGACCCGGTCGGATTCTGGTCGGTTCCCTGGACGGGCTTCTCTGTCTCACCAGAGATGCGGGCGACGGGAAATCTCTTTCGAGTTAGAAAATTAAACGGATTTAAAGGAAAAATAAAACCATACTTTAACTACATATTCCTTACCTTAACGAGATATTATCGATAACATCTCTAATTATCGGGTGTTCATCGAAAAGAACGATCGAAGATGGTACATTTTGATACTCCCTTTGTTTCATTTCTCTCTCTAGAATTGCCCATTTGTAGTTATTTTAGGGTTTATTTTTTCGATTACTTTAAGATTTAAATAGGTTCGATTTTTTTCAACCCTTTTCGAAGATGTATTCCTTCTCTTAGAAAACGCAAAAACTTTGTCGAATGAGATATTCGTCCGTGACGCATCAAATTACGTATTAGTTGCATAATTGGAAGGAGACTAAACATTTTAAAAACGAGATATTTGTCGATAACGTCTTACATTACGAGGTCTTAGATCTATACTAGGTTTATATCGTTATTCAAAGCTGAAATTAGCAACATATATGATATAGATTGATAGTTTTAATTATTTTATATTTTCAAATAAGTTTTTTCTTATTAAACGGACCAAAATCAATCCAAAATTTATGATTCAGTCCTTGCAATTGATATTCGGTTTTGTATTATGTCGACAGAACGAAAAATCGATCGGCTCGGTTTAGGTTGGCCAAAAGAGTAAATGAAAACGTAAACATGACCAACAATGAAACTGGAAATTGAGTGGCAATGAAAAGTGAATATCGAGATCGATCTAATCCATGATTCAATCCAATTCCGAAGTTCACTTTAGAATACCGAGATCCTTCATGCAAGCTTTCATTGTTCAACCCGAAACATCGAATTTTAGAACCAATCTCCAATGTAAGTCCAAAAGAGTATCATTAAATTTAAAACGAGTACCTCGTCAAACTCAGCCAGCCATCCAACCATTGATAGGGCTGGGCAACCTGAACAGGGTACGAGTAGGATAACGGGTAAAAATATAGATTTCGGGTTCGGGTAAATGGGTAGAGAGTCCGGGTATCGGGTATTGTAAAAATACCTTATACTCGTGTTTAATACCCGTAGCCCAGCCCAGCCTTGCCTTCCAAGAATCAATTTTACGATTTTTTCAATGATATTCTGTTTTTTTCATCAAAACCCAAAAATACCCGGATCTGGGTATTTTTCCGTTTTTTCGGGTAGGTCTGGGTTTCGGGTACTGCTTCATACCCGATATCCGAACAAATACCCGGCCCGTTAACCGTTTGTCCACCCCTAACCATTGATGAACACTGTTGACAAAGATTATCATTCATCTTTCAGTTTCAGAGGCAGACAAGTTTAAACGAAAATGGAAGTTTAAAAGCCGAATCGAGTACCTGGTCGACGGTCTTTTCATTCTTCTTCCTTAGTTTGCCCGTGGTTTCGCTTTAATTTTCTTCTCGACAAATTGTCTTTAGGCTTTCTTCTCAATGCATCAACCATGGCATAAGTTGCAAATGTCCTTAGAAGTCGGCAAAACTAAATCAAGACTACAAATCGAACCAGAATCACTAATTTTAGTCCAGTTTCAATTTAAAAAAAATCATGATTTATGATCTGGATTCAGTTTTTATGAGTAAAAAGCCGTAAAATCAAAACCGAGTAAAACCTGACAAAAACTCTAATAAAACCAAATATAAATTCAACTAATCACTAAAAACTCAACCTAAATATAATAAAAAATATTTTTTAATTTTTTTAAATATTAAATAAAATCAAAATAAAACTATTTGTTCCGATTCTATTTCAAGATAGAATCGTGCTAGACCAGACCAGGCTCATCGATAGATTTCCGAGTTTCCATGTGTCTTCCATGGAAGTTTTCAAGCTATTTTGCTTAGGATGCTTTCCATCGTCCATCCTTGAGAGACGAATATCAATTCATTCACCAATAATCCTCACATGAACAAACACCGTCTTTGAAATGATGAAACCGATTCGTGTCTCTAACCGATATTTCTCGGCTTTCGAAATTAGATATGAACTTAATAACGGCATGACAATCTCCGCAAATTCTAAGATTTTTAATAACCCTAAGCGAAGACCCTGGCCGAGTGTTCAAGAGTCCAAGCACAACCGCTAATTTTTCACTATGCCCACATAAAATCTCTTCCTTGTCGTGTTCTTCGACGTCTTGGAGCACAAAATCAGTGCTCGGAAGGTAACCCGATTTCCTCATTTCCTTGCTCAATTCTTGAATCTTTTCATTAATTCGATTCATCTGAGGGTGCGATTTATCTCCGGCAAGAAGCATATGCACTTTGTTCTTCACCTCAATCCAACTACAGCCCGGATTCTTCCTCAAACCCTTCCCCTTCATCGTATCTCGAACTCTATCGGCTTCTGCCCATAATCCATTCGAAGCGAAGATATTGGACAATAAAATGTAGTTGCCCGGGTTCTTCGGTTCTAAAACGAAGAGCTTCTTTGCAGCAGCCTGGCCAAGCTCGATATTGCGATAAACTCTGCAAGAACTTAGAAGAGCTCCCCAAACGCAAGAATCCGGTTCCATAGGCATGTTTTTTATCATCGAAAACGCCTGTTCGAGCTTTCCGGCTCGTCCGAGAAGAGTCACCATGCAAGCATAATGCTCTAATCTCGGTTCTATACCATGCTCGGGCCACATACTATCGAAATAATACGCTCCTTCCTTTCTCAATCCTCTTTGGCTGCATGCAGATAAAACACAAGTGAAGCTTATTGAATCCGGCTTCACCCCCGCCTTCTGCATCGATTTAAAAACATCAATAGTCTCCATAGCATTACCGTGCATAGCATATCCTTGCATAATCGCGTTCCAAGAAGCTAAGTTTTTTCTAGGCATCATATCAAAGAATCGCTTCGATATATGAATTTTTCCGCACTTTGCATACATATCGACTATTGCAGTAGCCACGTACACATCGCTAGAAAATCCCCTTCTAATAGAGAAGGAATGGGCTGCCTTACCATGCATTAGCGCTACGATATTGCCACAAGCAGGAAGCAAGCAAGGAATCGTCACATAATTCGGCACCAATCCTTCCATTTGCATCTCTCTAAAAAGTTCCAAAGCTTCTATGTCTTTTCCATTTTGAGAACAACTAGCAATCATCGCTGTCCAAGACACTGTATTAAGTTCCATTCTTTGGTCTTTGAATCGTTTAAATGCCTCCAAAGCATCATCGACAAAGCCATTCCGTGAGAGCCCCGTCAGAAGAGCATTGCGGGCCCCAACATCGACGCCATCTCCATCGTCGAAAACCTTGGACATCTCAATAGAGCGACTACACTTTCCGTACATATCGATTAATGCACTTGCTATGCAGTTATCGCGATGAAGGCCTTGCTTGATCGCATAATTATGAACTTGGCAACCCAATCTATAGTCACGCAAGTCGCCCAAAGCAGGAAGAACGCTAGAAATGCTCGATCCGTCAGGGGAAAGGCCTTCGGAATGCATCTTTTGAAACATGTCCACTGCCTCCGAATGAAACCCACTATGGTTAAATCCAGTAACCATACCATTCCACAAAACTAGATTGGGAATTATGCCTGTTTCTCTCATTTCATGAAAAAGCTCTTTGACCCTTTTGACATAGCCCTGCCGAGAATAACCAGCGATTAAAGCACTCCAAACAACTACGTCCTTTTGTTGAATTCTACAAAATACATTGTGGGCATCATGTAATCGGTTGCACTTGAGATACATATGCATCAAAGAGGATTGAACAAAGGAATCTAAGGCAAAACCACATACAAATACAAGGCTATGAACTTGTTGTCCGAGCTTCAAAGCCAGTAAACCAGAACATGCCTTTACTACACTGGGTAGGACGCGATTCCCAGGCAAAAACCCTCGAGAGAGCATTTGACTAAAAACACGAAGAGCAGGAGCAAACCGATTGAGCTTTGACAAATTGGAAATGAGGGTTGAGGTTGAGAATTCATCTTCAAATTGAACAGTGCCTCTTGGAGGAGAACTAACATGAAAATCATTTCTATTTTGCACTTCTTCTACACAATATTCAAGTTCTTCATTCATCTCCTACCAAGCACATCACCTTAATAACCAAATATACCGCAGTTGTTGGTCATCCATCATTTTAAGAAATCACCTAAAAAACAAATGAAATAAGTCATTTTGAGAAATTAACCATGCCAAGAACAATCTCCGGATTTCGAAGGGAAAAATGTAGGAAGAAATTGGGCGAGAGATCTACGAAGGAGAGAAAATCAGGATACATGGATGGTAAGATCTTTCCCTGTTTGCAAACTTACCCATTACTCAAATTTGACACACGAAGCACGATCAATCATGATTTTAATGATAATTGACGTACTTGCATAGACGTGCCTATGAAACTCGATAAAAATAAGGATATGCAGATCAGAATTGAGTAGACAAAAGACAAATAAGTTTAGCAAAGGAGCACCATTGCTAGACACTAAAGCTCCCTTGCCTTGAAGATAATCCCGAAAATGGTATTTTCAGAAATCTCTGACAACAGACAAACAGTTGAGGAACATGACTTGTTAAAAAAAAGATTTTGCAGAGGGAGAGAGAGAGGTACCGAGGATGAAGGGATGCATTATCGTTTTCATCCTTTTCATTTCTGTTTATCGACATGCTCTTCATCCTCTATCACAAGAGCTCGTGTTTCCTCAATCACTCCGCAGCTCGGACGAAGCCTGTCTCTCTCCAGAAGATTCACTCGATCAATCGGAGACCCCCATTCACATTTCCCCCTTCTGTTCTACCGTATCTTGGATTCGAAAACTCAATCCAAAGCCAGCCAATACGTTTCTCCCTAAAACCCTAGGTTCAAATCTGGAATTTTGTTTCAAAACAGAAAGGAACTGGGAGTAATCAAACTAGAGATCGTGGCTCATCGATTCATTGAATCCGATTTTGTCTGGAAGAGATCTTCGGGGACTCGGTCGGTTGTTTAATTCCAAAAGCCTGTCCGGTCCGGTCTATCCAGACCGACAATTCGTCGTCTTCTTCGATTTTTGTATATTTACTAATATGCTTGTGTGGAGACTCTTGCGGATAACGACTAAATGATCAACTAGATTTGGACTTTGTGAGGAGCTTCACCTTGTTGCAGGAGGCTATGGCGATGCGCGATTTGGTTGCAGGCGGTACCGCTTGCGCCGTTCCTGGCTCTTCTTCGTCTTCGAATCCTCTTGGCGCTCTTGTTAACGTTCTTATTGGCTCCTCTTCCAAGTCTCAGGTTCTTCTTCATCCGCTAGTGTTTCTTTTCTCTTCTTTTCATTCTGGCATTGTGTAATTTAGTGTCGATCTTTGCTTGTTATCTCGTTTTGTTGTCGTTCTGTCAGTTTTTCTTCTTTTGAATTCTTGTTAACTCCATTGAGCTGCGTGATTTCGTTCTACGAATTATTCGTTTTTTTTCTTGCGTTGAAGTTGTGAAGCTGTTTTGCTTATGAGCAGGAAAGGTTAAAGGAGATTCCTACATTGGTATCTACTTCTGATAAGCAATTTGTCCAGGATCAATTCAGTCTTCCAGGTTCTGAGTTCGATCAGCCTTTTCTGCAGCCTCATCCTCAGGTTTTTTTTTGCTTCTTCTTCTGTTGTATACCATCTTTTGGTTTTTTCTGCTAAATTTACTTATTACCAATGTATTTAGACTCTTCCATGGTACTTGTTCATTGATCTCAGGCTCAGAGTTCTTTAATGGATTTCGCTCTTCTGCAGATGCGCAAGGTCTGGCTGATGTGTGGGATGACATACAGCATCCTCAGGCTCCTCAAACCGCCATAACTGAGTTTCTTGGAGTTTATGGTCGGGGATCTGGTTCCCAGATTCAGCCTACTTTTGATGGTACTTTGATATGTTTTTAGTAGTTGTCTTAGCATGTAATAGAAACAGAGGCACCATGCTTTCACATTTGATTGCCAATTATGACCCTGAAATCCATGGAGTTTAAATCTTTATATTTTCTATCAAGTTGTTAGTATCGACATATTAGCACTAATAGGATTCATCTCGATCCTCACAAAGCTGACTGCATTTTGTTCTTGATTTTTTTCTCATCACACACTTAGCTTGCTTAAGACCTATGAAAAATACAAGTATCCAGAAGGCTATGAATCATTTGGCAGTTCTCTTGACCACTTTGAATTTGCCATCGGATTGAATAGCATCGAGAAGTATATCACTCATTCTTACTGTGTTGCAGGTCCACCACAAAGAGTATTATCAAACTTTTTGCACTCATTTGCTGGAACTAGTCGTGGTGAGTTCCTTTTCATCCGACTGCACTTCCTGATCAACAATGTATTCGTGATCGAAGCAGCATAATGGCGAGGCACGTTTTTGCCGATGAAAGTGAAGATTTTATCTAATCTCAGGTCACGTGCTACAGTTAATTACTGCTAAATATCTTGGAGATAACAAAAATTGAGTTTTTAATTGTGATGAATTCTATTTTTTATGAATCTCTTGAACTGGACTAATTAACAGATATTTGATACAACTATTGTGTGTCTACTGAAGATCGTGAATCCTTGTGGCCAAATTGGACTCATAATTAACTCCCAGAATAACAGATTTGAACACTTCCAAAGCTTTCTTCTTCTTCTTCTTTCAAAATATCATATGTCGACAGTAACATCCAAACATGCTGCCAATTTGATTTTTCTGCCCATAATACCATTATCTTTATTATGAATTTTCATTTGCTTTTAATTGGTGCTCTTTCTTTAACTTCGTTGATACTAGCAAAGTCATATATGCTTGACTTTCTTCAATTTACCTTTTCCTCCAGGTAAATGCACTGTTAGCGTCTCTAGATATTGACAATGATGCACTGGCAAAGGTATTTATGCCTGGAAGATTCAGAGAGCTAGATGACTACTGGAATGAGTCCCAGAGCATAAGGAAACCTATTGTTCAGTCTGCAGATGGATGGATTGCCGAATATGGGCACCAGAGGTCACAATATGAAGAACCTGAAGCTTGGGCACACTTGTTTGAACGACAACATGGTGCTGGTGGATGGGCCTCCGAATTTGAACATGTAAGAAACTTCCATCCATAACTTTAGCGCTATGAATAGTTTCTATCTCCCATATTTTCAGTTATTGTCTACCAATTTCATCTCTCCAGACCAACTGAAAAAGAACAAATAAAACTGGGAGAACGAAAGGGAAAAAGCATTATATTCAAAATTAGTTTATCCTATTTCGCCTATTTAAGATGTAATTTTTTCATCATCAATTTTGATGAACAATAGCGATATAAAAACATTTTGTTTGATTCTTTTATGATAAATATTTTCTTCTCCCTCATATTTGTTTCACAGGAGCAGTTTGAACTGGCATCTATGGGTCAAATGAAGAGTGCGATCATTGCTAACTTAGCTGCTATGGAGCAAACTCTTCTACTTGCCAATACATTAGGTCAAAATGAAGACCCTAAATTTCAGGTTGATGGTTATTCTCATTATGTAACATGTCATCTCTTTTAGAAATACACTATCTAACTGAAATTTTGTAGGCATGAATTGGGTAGCATATCAAGCACGTGAACAGTTATTCTTTAAGCGCTCAAACCAACAAATTTTAATTTTTAATCAGTTAGGTTGTTATTTGGGAATCACGGTTCTTTATTTTTAAACCTTTCTTTGAAGGTCAATGCATTTTTGAATAATTGAAAATTTATTTTGTTGTTCTATTGACTGACTTTTCACATGAAGAGTTGATTTTGGGAAGTAAAATGCTTTGAATGATGTTTTTGGCGACAGAGGAATCTTTTCTACTTTTCTTAACATTTATATATTTTTTTCCTTTTATGGAATGACCTATGAGATTATTACCATTTGCAAATGGTAATGTGATTGCTGATAGTACATTACATCCTTTTCCGTTGTTATTTCTACATGCTAAATGCCTTTGCCAATGTTTTGCTAAATAATAATTTGTATTATTCAAAGAAAACCATTTTATGTGTTAATTGATATAAGGATGGTGCTGCGACATTTGAAGCATATATTTATGATCAAAATTCATTAGTTGCAGGTCCAAGAGATTTGGCTGTTCCAAATATTGTACTCTAACCTATTAATTATGTTCTATTAGATTGTGCATTATTTATTCTCCTCTCATGTGAATTTTTTTGGATTAGCATGAGAGGGATTCAAAACATAGGAAATCTGATTGAAGTCGATGTCAAATAGAAATGAGATATACTGTTGTGAGTGACCAAGGTAGGGTTTGATTGTGTACTTGTACCCCTAACTGCCGTAATGGTGATTAAGATAACATGATTATAAAGCAAGGGGCAATTACTCTTACTTTTTTTTCTTTAATTTCATTCTTCTGTCTATTAAATACAAAGATATCTTATTTTCGGAACATGCAGAACTCCTAGTTTCTTCAGTTCTTGTCAAAGATGAGTCAAGGGAGTTTCAAGTTAAGCAAACTTCACTACCAACATCAGGAAACTGGGCGTCTGAGTACCAACAACAGTATCGTGGGGGTTCTACCTGGGCTGATGAATTTGTAAGCAATTATCTATGTAGTTGATGATCAGTGTAACTTTGCATTATTTTCTTTTTGAATGTTTAAACTTCACTCAAACTTGAATGTAGATGATTGGGCTGAAGAATTTGGGCAGAAAGTTGGCGAAGGTGCTTTAGGAGAAACCTCCAATAATGATTGGGCTGATTCGTATGATGAGTAAGTCCGGTAAAAGTTTGAAAATCTCAAGTAAACTTAGAAGTTTGAAAATCTTCAGTAAAAAAATGCCTGAATTTTAGGTAAATATGTCGATTTAGGCCTAAGTTTTAAAAAAATAAAATTTAGACTCCTCGAACGTCTAATACCGACGATCTGACCCTCCATCAGACGTCTGTATCAGACAGAAGTTGCGTCCAAACACCTGAATTTTTTTTTGAATTTTTTATTTTAATTAATTTTGCTTAAAAAAATCTTATCAAAATGTCTTTAAATTTTTACCACACATTACAACAAAAAAGACACTATTAATTGTGTCTGAAACTTTGTTTGTTTATGTATTAAAAAAATTATAATAAATCTTAAATTTTATGAATATTCACAAAACTTTGTGGAGTATTGTCTTACAGTAATGTAAACGTGTGACAAAAGTTTCGTGAATTTTATTGGCGTACGTAATTTTAACAAAATTCGTTTGTTTATGTATTAAAAATACTATAGTAAATTGTAAAATGTTGAAAATTCATGAAACTTTATTGAGTATTGTCTTACAGTTCTATAAATGTGTGACAAAATTTTTAAGAATTTTTACTGACTTAAGTAATTTTAACATAATTTGTTTGTGTATTAAAAAATTATAGTAAATTCTACAATTATCGAAAAAATTTAAAAATTTCCAGATTATTGTTTTAAGTGTGTGGTGAAAATTTCAAGTCATTCCAATAAGATATGTTTAGCCAAATTAATTAAAAATGAAAAATTTTAAAAAAAATTCGAGGGTTCAGACGTATCTTGCGTCCGATACGTGCATCCGATGGAGGGTCGGATCGTCCGTATCGGACGTCTGAGCATCCGAAATTTTGTTTTTTAAAAACTTAGGCTGAAATCGGCCTATTTACTCGAAACTCGAGTCTTTTTAAATTTTTTCTCTTAAACGAATAATATTGGACTAAGTAGAAAAATACTCATGAAACTTGGACTTTTCTCTTTGAATCTGCAGAATTAGAACAAGGTGCTGCTTTGAAATATTTTTATAGGTGGCTGCATCATCACCCAAAGCTGGGAACTCTTGCCAATCCTGATCTTGAAAATACTTTGTATTATAATGATGTAAGTATGATGCTTTTGTGGACCCAATGCGTTTCTTTTTCAATTTTGATAATCACCATCACGACTGAAAGTGCCATGTAATACTTCAAGTTAACTGACCAAATTAAGTTCTTTGAAAATGTGAGAAAAGCCTGTGATTTTCACAACTCAATGAAGGCACACACATTACAAACGTCTGATTTTTTTATGAAGCATTTCATGTTTGCCCAAATCCAAAGCAATTTTCTTTTTCTTTTTTTTTTAAACACCCGTCTGCACAGGAGCTTTAATTGTATCTGAGTGAGCATGAGTTAGGATTTCATAGCTCTTTCCCTCCAATATGATGACATATACCTGTGGAAATGTTTTTTTATACCTGGACTGTTATAAATATAAGGAAGAAATTATTGGAAGTCGAGGACCAGAGTAATCAGCTGACGAACTTTTCATAATAGAAATTTATGAAATTCCTTGGTAAGATCATAAAATAGCTGAAAAGATTCATAATTTTACTGTCTTGGCTGTGCAGATAGCTAGACTATTTAATGAAGCAGCTTGAATGAATCCCGATGATGCCACACGATTAATCTCTTTGGAACAAGTTAGGTGCAACTAAAGCAAACAGTATTCAGAGTGCTGATGCAATACCGGCCTATCAAAAGGTAATTCGTAAACTTTTTTATACATGAAAATGAATAACTATTTGCTAGAGAAAAATATTGTTTCTTTTCGCCTGCTACTGGCTTACACCTTTAGTTGAAAATTTTGCTTTCTCTAAGGTTGCCTGATTGGTCATAAATTTGTTCTGTTTGCTCATAAATTTCATGATTGTTCATCAACGGATTTGTTTGAATTTTATTTGCAAGATCCTCGAATATTGATTTGCTCTCTCTCTCTCGCTCCCTCTCTCTCTCTCTCAAGCACTAGATTTGAAACCCAATTACGTACGCGCATGGGCCAACATGGGCATCAGCTATGCTAACCAGGTTTTTTCCTCAACTTCCCTAGTTTTGTTTTTTTCTTGTCTCATGATATATGAAAATAGAATAGAATGGCTTCTTTGGCTGTTCATTAATAGACATTAGTGTTGAAAACCAAATTCTTGGATACCCAACTCTAATATTAATTATCTTGTTGCTTCTCTTGTTTTGGTGAAGGGCTTGTACGAGGAATCCGTTCGATATTATGTTCGAACCCTAAGGCCGATAATGTGTGGCAGTATCTAAGACTTTCATTGAGGTAACAAATTATCAACGAAAAACAAAACCATTTTATTCACTATGATTTATACAATCTCTCAATAGGAATTGTAATGATAAGTTTATCTTCTTAGCACATCTTCTGATTGTATACGGTGACGTGTCGAGAATTGTAATTGGTGCAATAAATTTTATAAAATAATTATTTTCATTATAATACATTAAATATATTTTAACTAGACCAATCACAATTTGACTCGTCAGTGTATACAATGAGAATGTATGCTAATAAGGTAAATTTAGTATTATTCTAATAACAAAAATATTGTTTGTTAATCCGTTTACTCGATCCAGTTGTGCCTTCAGGAATGACATGTTCGAAGCTTGCGATTCTCGCAATCTCGAGGCTCTTTAGAAGGAGTTCCCTTTGTGATTGAGAGCAGATTAAGACAAATTGCTAGAAGTTTGACGATGCAGGGCCAAGCTGATGTACAGGCAAATTGGGAGGTGAGAATTATAGGTCATTTATTATCCTTTATTAAAATTTGATAAAGGATGGTTTTTAAATTGGGGTGTTGGAAAATGTGCAGCTGTCTCTTCAGACTGATTGGCTTTCCCGAAATTTATAAAACTTTGATCAAATCATGTACATGTTTTTTGGGCTGTCTGGTCAGTCTCACCGTCTAATTCACATATGAATCTCTCTCTCTCTCTCTTTTAACTTTTTCTAGACTGCTTTAGATGGTTTATGTGGTCAATGATTTGCACAAAGATTCGGGACTCCACCTCGATTTTGCTTTCAATTTGTTCCTTATTTTGGTTCTATTTTCATTTTGTGGTATGAAAAATGATACCAAATAGTATCTAGGCTACAAATTATGGTCAAAACTTGATTTGGGTAATTGCATCTTAGACCCTATAGTTTGAAAAGTCGTGTAAGAAAAAGTAGTTTTGCATTGGTTGTTGATTCTTCTCGTAATTACAATTTAAATTGTTTATTTTAAAACTTTAATATATATATTTTATTAAAATATTATGTTTATGCTCTGATTTTGTTGACAATAAAATATAAAACGAGCGTATATATCGATTTAGAAGGCTTCGGACGCCCAAAGGAGGAACTTGCGTATATACGGATGCACTCATCTTCGTGAAGCATTTAAAATAATCCACTAAGAAATTTAAAGCCAAGCGTATGTATATACGGATGCAAAGGAGTAACTTGCGTATGTATATATGGATGCACTCATCTTGCGTATAACCTGCGTATATACGAGCGTATATATAGTTTTAGAATGTTTTATTTGGACTTTTGAAGAAATTTAAAATAATCTTTTTAAATTTTAATTATTTTTTGCTAATTTTACAGAAATTTAAAGCCGAATATAACATTTACCTTTGATTTGAAAAAGAGTAGTTCCCAAGAAGTGGAGTCAACAGGTGAGGGTTTTGACTTTCTAGAAAAACATTATTGGAACAGGAAGAGTGAGAATTGTACGACGAACCCTATGCTTCCTGCTTTGTTTTTACTTGTCCGACACGGTTCCATCCCACCCACCCACTGCTCTTCGGATGTCTTCCCCCTCCCCCTTTATTATTTTTTAATATTTTCTTCTCGATCTGAAATCACACTCCGGCTCAATCGTAGTAAAGTAGGGTGATTCAGCAGTTAAAAGATTGAGAGATCGCAAGCAACCTTAATATTGAAGATATTTTTAAATCAACTGAGTTAGGATGTCATCCTGTTCCAAGCGACTTCCTCTCCACTCTCCTGGCCTCGGTCGCCTTTTCCGGCTACTTAAAAGGCGTCGCATCGCAGTTCTTCACCGTCTTCCTCCGTCGTCTCTCAGCTGAGTTTGGTTTCTTCTTTTCGCGGATTAACAGATGGCTCAAAAATCTGAATTTGATCTGGTTTTGTTGAATTGGTGAATACCCATTTACCAGATGTGTTGGCTGGTGTAATTTAGAGGGAGAACTTAAAGAGGGACAGCCTAGGTGCTGGGAAGTAAATAAATGCTGTTCGAGAATTATCCAGATTAAGTAATATCAATCTTCTTTCTTAATTGAACGTCGAACAAACATATACTCGTTGTAATAATTGCATGCGAGGGTGAGGCAAGAGAGAAGAAGCATCAAATCTAACCATTTATGAATCAAACGAGCAAAACATAGAGAGAGAAAGGAGGAGAGAAATAGAGAAATAGAGAAAGAGAGAGAGGTTTTGGGCAAAAGGTTACGTCTGAATGAACCAGATGGAAAGATGGTTTGATGGATGTCTGTCAACACCATGCGTGCGAAAACCTAACCCTCATCACTCGTTTGATTCTCCAAACACGCAAAACCCTGAACCCTAAGAACCTGAACCCTAGACCCCTCTCTTCTGATGCATCCCTGTGACCATCTTTTCACTGTCAGTAAGTAATCCAACTGTGATTTCTATAACACCTTCTTTCACTTCATTTTCTGTACTCAACCCAGAATCTCTTCTAACTCTTCTTCTCCATGTTCACACTGTCTGAGTCGGCCATTTTTACAGATCAGACAAGCTTTTTCTCTTCTGGGTTTTAGTTTACAGATCAACAAAACAACCAATCATGTGTATTTTGAGATAAAAGTTCACCAATGAATGTCGCTAATACTTAGATTTAATAGATTAAAAGAAGATTATATGATTTTCCTCCGATCCGACATCTACAGAACACGAGAAATCCCTGGCTGTAACAAGCGTGGGCTTTCAAATGCGAGGATGCTAGGGAAAAGTGATTGAAAAACTCAAGTTTGACAAATTTGATGGTCTTGTCAAGGAGACAAAAGGCAGAAATTAAGGTGAGTAATCAAAGCTGTTCCACCCAAAAGACACGACAGGTATATACCAGACAGACACACCACAAATCTAGAAATCCCTTCTTTCTCGCATACTTTCTCCAAACTCCATTTTTCAAAGCCCAGTCGATGATTTTTCTAGTTCTTTCCATCTTGCAATCTTAAAAAGCTTCAGCGTTTAAAAGGTTTTCAACCTTAAACTTAAAAATAAAAACATGTATTCAAGACTAAGATCGCAATCAAGACACACCCAAGTCCAAAAAAAAAACACAAAAAAAAATAGAAAGTTCATTTATTAGTGTATGAAAGACTAAAGATATTAAAGTATGCCGATTGAAGTTAGACAAGTAGCCGTCTCGAAGGAGATGATGCTTAGACTTTTACAGGAAGTAGACATTAATTAAAGGAGAATCCAACTCCAACCCAGAAACATTGTGTCTTGGAATAACGCTGAAACGGGATAAGTAGGACACATAACAATAAAATAGGAAATAAAATATGGTATTAATACAGATTAGACACTAAAAGTGGGTCAAAGCAAACCCCATTAAGAAAAACAAGAACAAAAATTATGGCTCATGCAAAGTACGTATTCAAAATAGAACATGCACCATTTTACATCTAATTACCAGAAATGGGTCACTAAGAACATACAGAAATAGGGTTGGAAACCGGAAATCTTGAGCTAATATTGGTCATTGATCCTAAAACAGGAGCGGGTTTGGATCGGATCTAACTTGTCGTTGTTCCTCCTAGGCTAGATTCTAATTAGGGTTTTCGAGTTGCTTTGGAATGTCATTACTTTTTTGAAACAAACTCTACTCTGGTCGATGTTGATATCTTCTTCCTGATTGAATTTTGATGGGGGTTCTTTATGAGAGGGGGATCTGCTAAAAGTAGCTAGATCATAGACTACAAATAAAGGCTAAATAATGGCAAAATTAGGGTAAGATATTCAGTGCCATGAAGACACGGAAAAAAGAGGGCGATTTTGCCAACCCAGGAAGAAGGAATCTTTGTGAACATGGAGGTGATAACCCTCAGAGGGATAATGGAGTCTGAGGAGTAATTTAGCCTGAGAAAGTGCAAAAGGGCTCAATGGAAGATTAAAAAAGCTTGAGCTTCGAAGCATCAACTCCCATGAATCGTACCTTTGATGGCTGACTTGCCTTCTGTTAGTCCCTTCGTTCGCCACCACGTCCATTATTTCTCTCCCAAACCACATCTGCTCCACCGCAAGCCGCTCGCTACTGCTCGGCGGCAACGTCGCTTCCAAGGAATCGAAAATGGCGGAGTAGTGGTCCAAAGTCTCTGCAAATCTCTGTAAAAAAATGGGGTGGTTGTGATTTGCTTCTCTTTCAGCAATGGTGAATACTTTTGGTTTCAGAGACTTGATTCTATGGAGGAAGAGGGAGAGGTCTTCTTTGTAAAGCCGGTGAAGATAGAAAACACAGTTGACGGCCAAAGCTTCGTTAGGGTTTAGCGTGAGAGCCGAAGGAATGAGACGATTGTAGTCATGGTCGTCAAGAATGAGAAGAGGTTGAAAATGGAATCGGAGACCAAGAGATTGAGCGAACATCGACAGCCGGTCGCCGGTCTTGCAGAGAAAGTTGAGGTCCCGGCCGGTGCCGGTGATTCTTAACATCGGCGGCGGGTAAAATTTAGAACGCTCGACTAAGGCTTGCATGAGAGGGGGCCATTGAACTCCATGCATGATTTCAAAATCCAGAATGTGGATTGCTCTTTGTTCTTCCCCAATTGCTTCTAAAATCGCTTGGTTTGCTGTTAAATGGCTGAATCTTATGAACGGAGTTATTTGATTGAGCGACAAATAGCAGGACTGAATTGCCTCGTCGGAGAATGAGGATGAAAACTCTACTGGGTAAGCATTTTCGTCGCCTATTGTCATAAGCATCAGCATCGAAGCAGAGGCAGAGTCGCCCATCGCCGGAGACGAGGCGGTGAGGCGGTGAAAAAGGGCTTTGGAGAGCTGGTGAACCAGCCTCTCGGTGGAGTCGCCGGAGGGGGAGGCGTAGGAGGATAAAACGGAGACGAGACGGTGAGCGGCGGAGAACTCCGCCTGAGTGATTAGCTGCGCACATCGGAGGAGCAGCTGGCGGAGGTGGGTGGCGGTCGGCGGAGACGCCGCCAAACTCCGGGATGCTGGGTAACGCAGATCTGCAATGGCTTCTTCTTCTTCGTGCTGAAGACGATGACGGTGATTACGAGAATCAAAAGGACCCATCACTTTTATCCAATTATTCCTGTTCGCCTTAAAATAACCTACAAACACCCACCGTCCGCCATTAATACACAGACCTTGTAGCAACCATAACTATTTATACGTAGCTCATGAGAGAGAAAGATGAGAGATGGAGGGAGAGCAACAATGGCGGAAAAGCGAGAACCCTACCCTTTTGCTTGTCTAGAGGTGAGTGAAAAGAGGAAGAGCTCTAGATCTGCGGGGTATTTCCATTTCTGTGCTTCGACATGAGATTGTATGTGGGAGATTTGACGGAGATACGAAGTCGATGAAGCAACCTTGTCTGAAACAGCTTCGTCTAAAGACAAACACATTATCAAGCAGAGTGGCAACCCTTTTTGATGCTCTCTCTACTCTTCTAATTTATTAATTATTATATTATAGTATATTATATTATGTTATGTTACATAACACTAAGATAACTTGTCTCCAACACTTGTAAAGCTCGACCCATTCAAATTTGACCATATGCATTAGGGTTTTAGTTGACTAACTATTCTCGTATGGGTCGAGAGAAGAACTATTTTCATGAATTGGTCTCTTTTCCATCTTTGAAGCAACTTTGCATGAGATGGATCGTCTTCGTTGTACGATATTGAACTAAACTTGCTAAAGCTATTTGAATTTAGTATCATAGTATTTAAAGTACTTAATTATGTTCACAACTAACCATTTCTTTCAATCTCTTCTTCAAGTTGGTACCAATAGAACAAGTTAAGTAGTAGCTTCATAACTGGGCTTGAATCTTCTTCGTCCTCGCAGCGGGAAACCCTAACCCTATTTTAGAAGCAAGCAAGAAAGATCATGGATGGATCGTCTTCGTTGTATGATATCGAATTGCCTTTGTGAAAACGACCGAAGAAAGTCAAACCAAACTTGCTAAATCTATTTGAATTTAGTATCACAGTATCCAAAGTACTTGATTATATTCATTACTAACAATTTCTCTCAATCTCTCTCGCAAGTTAGTAGCAATAGAACTAGTACAGCAGCTTCGTAACTGGGCTTCAATCTTCTTCGTCATCGGCAAGATTCCCATCCCTAATTTAGAAGCGAGCAAGAAAGATCAGAGGATCAAGAAACTTGGCAGAATTGAGACGCAAAGAAGGCATAGACAAAGAGAAATGATTCAAAAGAGAGGACAATGACGAGAAATGGTGGCAAGATTGTGTCATGATTCAACGATAATTTAGGGGCTTGCTAGCGTGGAGAGGGTTGAATACTTGAATGTTAATGGAAGAAGACTGGTTTTTTTGTTGGTGCAATAAATGTACACCAAATAGCATTTAATGAAACCTTTGTCTGCCCAACCCAAAATATTTCATTTATTTTATACCAAAAGCTAAATCTTTTGCCTTGAGTGACCCTCGAGGCTCGATAATTCGTAAGAATGTTAAATTACAGTGACTCAGCGGCCTAGAAATAAATTTTTTTTACCTCATATCCTAAGGAGCTACCCCAACATTAAGGGATAACAACTCTCACACTAGGACAGCGCACGCGTCGAACCTATGCTCACTCAGGCTCGATAATTTGTAAGAGTGTTAAATTACAGTGACTCAACGGCGTAGAAATAAATTTTTTTTACCTCATATCCTAAGGAGCTACCCTAACATTAGGGGGTAACAACTCTCACACTAGGATAGCGCACGCGTCGAACCTAGGCTCTTGTACTATTTCTGAGTCAACTGAACTATGTCCGTGCAAACGTATATCTTCTATTTTAATAGCAGGTTGTTGGGTTTATTTTTTTATTTAAGAGTGAAAAATATCTAAATTATTGAGCTTTGTGGCGAAAACATTTAATCTTTATTTAAATATTAACATCGTAAAATTTGACTGCTGTCGGTGGTGAGTTTAATCTTTGAGACGCAAAATTAATTTATATTTTGTTTATTGCTCTGAAATTAAGCAATTGGGTTAGTTCGGTTCGTGCCATGATCCAAATCTCTGATCCGGTTCTTCCCCATTTCATGACCCTAAAAGTGAATGAGCTCCAATCCAACAGACAACCATGGAAATGTTAGAAAGCATTTATATCCACAAGCTCATCGTCCATTTTCGAGGAGATAATATAAAAATTATACAAGATCATAAGCTTAGGCAACGCTGAACGAAGAGGCTGCGTTCTCCACGTACTTCCTCGCCCCCTTGAACCACCGCTTGTCGCCGGCTTGGGCCTTCAACAGGTAGAGCTTGCCGTCCTTCACGGTGGCCGTGATCAGCTGGTGCCGCCCTCCTTCGTCGCCGTCGGCGGTTCTTGTCAGAATCGACAAGTAGTAGTATTGCTTCCCTCCAGACTCCGACACCGATGACTCCAAAATGTTGGCTGTCGCCACCGCATCTGTGTCGAATCCACCCTGCAAGTTTCGGAGAAATCGAGGATGTTATAAACTTGATCTCAAAAGAGGCTCATTTATTAGAAGATTGAAGTTTTTTCAACTTTTACGGAATCGAAGGGTTCATTTCAGCATACCCATCTGAAGAACAGAGTATATAAGCTCCAGAAAAACGCTATTTGGATTAAAGATCAAAGTAGAAATTTCATGAAAGAAGATCTGAAAAACAGTAATTTTCACCTCGGAATCGGTTTTTCCACTGTAAGATTGTTTCCCCAGCAAGAAATCCACCTACAAAAAACCGAAAATAAGTATAAGATTCCGGCCAGAAAATCAAAGATGAAATGGGTCGGCAAAGAACGGAGAGTACAGATGAAAAGAAGCTCTCCGGCGGCCCGTAATCGGTGATGGATTTCTTGTCGGTCGGAGTAATCATGACGGAGAGATTGCTGGTGGCGTCGAAGTTGTCTTCGTATCTAAGAACTTGGCCGGGAAATTCAACTTCTTTGCTTGGATTCCATTTCGACGGAATCGAAACCTTGAAACCCTCTCCATTGTACGAAGTAAATTCAGTGTCCGTCTTCGGCTTTCCAAAAACATTAGCTGAAAATAAAAAATCATTCCATTTTAATCTTCATTTTCATCTCAATCCAGTAAATCTAAAGACTAGTTTAAACACAAGTTCTTGAATCATACCAGCTTCTCCATAGGCTGCGTCCGCAGGGGCGGTCTTGGAACCCACAGCGGCGGCGCCGACGAGCACAGTGAGAGCCAACCGCCGCGAGACCAGGCCGCAATCGCCATTATCGACCTGTTTCTGAGCTCGGCAAATGAGCTGCGAGGGCCTGGCGATGAGCACCGGCTGGCGCTGAGAAGAAGGCCGGGAAGGGGTGGTGAGGGCGTGGTGGTGCAGGAAACAAGCAGTGGAAGCCATTATCGTCTTCTTCTTCTTCTTCTTCTTCTTCTCTCCCTGGTTTTTCTTTTTTTGCTTCTTATTAGACCACCGAGTTGCAGAGCCAGGAGGGGAAAAAGGACGCCATTTTTGATAGGCTGAAGCAAACGAGTGGTTTTGGTGGTCGGAGGAGTGGGGAGTGGATGATGAAAAAGATTAGATTTTTACGAGTTGGATAAGGCTGGACGAGCTCCCATTGGTGCCACGTAAGCACCCCATATTACTTCTTATTTTTTAATTTAATTTTCCATTTTTTCTTTTAATAAAAAAATCATCTGCTATCCAAATCAAGGGCAGTCAGTTTCAATTCGGTTTGGTTCGGTTTAATTTGGTTCGGTCCAAAACCTTAATATTTCTATGTTCTAATCTTGTTCTTATCCCAAATTGGTATGTGCTGGTTGGAAATGAGATCTTCCTTATGAATTATTCTCGACCACCTCTCTCAAACGAGACAAAACCATACCATTTTTCGAGCAATTTAACCATCGAGCATTCATTTTTATCGATAAAAACCGATAACCATTCCATACGAAAGTAATCAAGAAAAGGGGAGATCGATCTAACAAATTAGATTATTGAGCAGTTTAAACACACTCGAATTTAGGTGGTTCCCGATCGGGTGGCCTGCAAGTCGACCCAATTTTCGGTCAATGCCAAAAACCGAGCACTCCGAGCATAAAACGAACACCGATGATGTTTTGTACATTCACGACGAACAAAATTGAAGCTTGTGAACCTTTTTATTCGTATATTTCTCGGTTTTCTGATCTTAATCTTCAGAAATCACCAAAAATCCTTCCACGAGCGCTGCCCGTTTTCGAAATGGTGGAATCGAGAAACATCCCGAACGATGTTCCTCCCCGAAAAGCTCGAAGCAAGCTTCATAAAACAATGGCAATCTCTGCATATTCTCAGGTTCTTCATGATCCTAATAGGTTCTAATCTATGTCATGAACTTCATCTCCAGTCTCCGGCCGATAATCTCGACTTTTCAACTCTTCCACAACACGATCGAGCTTCTCGTAAATCTCTGTTCGGGTTTTTTCGTTCTCCGGCCATGAATGAGTAAACCCGGTTCTTGATTTCGATCCAACTCTCTCATCTCTCCTTTTTCGTCTCGGTTTCTCTCATAAGCTTTCTCGCAATCGCTACTTCCTCCCATTTCTATAAGGGTGGGCAAAACCTAGCCAAAACCATGAACCGAACTGGAACTGTCGGTTTTAATCTGGTGCTGGTTCTAATTTTTAAAAAACCATTATTGATGGGCCGGTGATAGTTTTTAGAAGTAAAAAAACCGTGAAACTAGAATTGGGAATGTGTGTAAAAAAAGTTTAAAAATCGAGAAAAATCCGACTCAAAACTCTAATAAAACCCGACCAATTACTTAAAATTCGACCCAAATATAATAAAAACTATATTTTTTATTATATTTTAATTTTTTAAAATATAAATAAAAACTGGGTTAAAACCGGAACCGTTGGTTTTGGTGCCAGTTCTAAAAATCTGAAACCGTGAGTTTCGATTCCGGTTCTATTTTGAGATAAACCGGCCCGGCCCGTGCCCACCCCTACATTTCCCCTCCGAAAACATTCGACATCAAAATGTAGTTTCCGTCATTATCCGGTTCTTGCTCGAACAAATGTTTCGCTTCGATTCGAGAGATCTCAAGATTCTTCAGATGGACCCTACTAGAAGCCAAGAGTGAGCTCCGCATCGAAATGTTACCATAGAACGGCATTTTCTCTATCAATTCGTATGCCTCGACAATCCGGCCCGAACGTCCAAGAATATCGACCATGCATCCATAGTGCAATATGTTGGGCGATATATTATGTTTCTTCAACGTCGTTTTGAACAAAATCATCACTTCGAACGATCGTGCATGCTTGGAGAATCCGGATATCATCGCATTCCATAAAACTATGCTTTTTTCTTCAATCTCTTGAAAAATACTATATGCTTCTCTATGCAACCCGGTTTTCAACACTAGAGCATTAATTCGATTACCTTCTATGAGAGCCCCCAATAAGGCACATGCACAAACCGCCTAAGAGATCACATAAGCACCGTTTTTCAGGCCGATCGCTCGAGCGCTATCAAACAACCTCAAAGCCTCCTCGTAAGCCTTGTTTTGAACGAATCCGGACATCATTGAACTCCAAGTTACAGAACTCTTCTCGTGCATTAAACTAAAACACAAGATTTGCTTCTTTCATTAGACCGCATTTGGCGTAAATATCGAGCAATGCAGTGGCGACAAACTTGTTCGAATTCATCGAAGCCTTGATGGCAAAACCGTGAAGTTGTTTACATCGAAAAGAGCGTAATTCATGGCACCCGAGCAAAGAACACCCGATAGCGTGTACTCGGAAAAAACCGATCCATCTCTTTGCATCAGCACAAAGAGTTTCATGGCTTCTCTTTCCAATCCATTCTAATCATTGTATCCCACGAAACCAAACTTCTTTCTGGCATTAACTGAAACACCTTGCCCGCAAATCAACTGAGCCACATTTTGAGTACACGTTGATGAGCATATTAGAAGTTCATAGATCGTCTTGCAGACCTTCCAATATGGTTCTCGCATGGCAGACCTTGCCGGCCATGAAGTCCCTTTGGATTCCGTATCTTTGCAAAAGCTTCTGCAATGAAGAAACACGAGACCCATTCTCGCCGAACCAATCAATATTATCGAAACTTGATGTTTTGATCTCAGCTATGGCTATTGATGATGACTGTCTGCGGAAAAAGGGAAGCTTAATTTCGATGCTATTCTGATAGACCAGCCATTTTCTCAGATTTTTGTTAATCTGGTTAAAACCATCAAATTTTCAGGTTAATCATCCAAATTTTCAATCGAAAACTAGCCAGATTGAACCATTTCTTATAAACTGATCAAGCAGATGGAGCGATCATAAAAAGAAATGGGCAAAATTCACGTTGTTGTCAAGGGCTTTAATCGTCGTCGCAGAATAAACATCTCTCTAGCTATCTCTTCAGCTGATAAAAATGGCAGCGGCAGATTAAAAACGACGATAATCCCAGAGGGTAGCGAAGGGTCAAACTGAAGAGTGGAGTAGACGGTACGGCCAAGATAGAAGTCATGAATTTTAGCCTGAATATTCCGCAACCATCGCCATAACCAAGAGCTTTGTCTACAAAGCTTCGAGTTTTGCAGACATGGCAGACGTGGCAACATTCTATCCCTGTTCCAGATCACATCCGTTGCAAACGAAAGGCTATAGATTTCAGTTTGGGTTTTTTAAGCAAAAAATAAGACACCAAATCCGATGCTGCAGACAACCGTCGGCTGCCACGTGGCTTGTTCTGGAGCATCTGATTCGGAGGAGAGAGAGACAATGGATTGGGTTCCACGGCTCACATCTCTCCCCTCCATTTCGAGTGACGTCCCTGTCGTTATAAGTCCGGCCAAATCCACACCTCCTCATTGCTCTCCTTTCTTCTCTAAAACTTAGAGAGAGAATCAGATGGGTAGAGAGAGAAAAGATGGAGTTTAGTAACACTTGTCGAAGCTTTTCGGCTTCTGTTCAAAGTTGGTCTTCTTCTGGTTTGCGTTTATTGTTCAAAGTTGGGTCTTTTCTGACGAAAGTTCGATTCTTTCTTTCTGGGTTTTTGTTTTGTGTAAAGAAGAACTGGTTTTCTCTGTTTTTTCTCCAATTTCTCAATCAAATTTCTGCAGTTCGTTGACTTTTGATACAGATGCCATTTTTATGCTTCAAAGCTTTCATGCTCTGAATCCAATGTTTCTGATTTTGACTTCTGATTGCTGACTAAAAATCAAGATTTCAAAGCTTGGAATATCATACGGTTATGATTTTCTATGAAGTATTTGTTAATTGTTGGATAGTTTAAAATTTGGTCGTAGTCAACCTAATTATGTAATTGGAAAAAAAGCTTGAAAGATCATCAGTTTTGTTTTACTGAAAATCAATCAAAATTTCTCTATTCTGCAGAGAATCTGTGATTGGCAGCCATGAATCCCTTTGTTCCTGGCTGGAGTTTCGATGGAGAGCTTCCTGCTACCAACCAGAAGAAGCCCATGGGGTTCTCTCTCTCTCTCTCTCTCTCTCTCTCTCCCCCCTCTCTCTCTCTTCCCCCTCTCTCTCTTTCTCTATCTCTCTCTCTATGTTAATGGTGGCAATGAAAAATGTTGCAGGGTGGATCATGAAATCGTAGAACTGTTATGGCAAAACGGGCAAGTGCACCGAAAATCGCATATTACTCAAACTGAGTCAAGACAATTTCAGAAGAACAATCAACCTCTGCAAGAACCCGAGACTGTGTCTTGGACCGAATACCCGATCGATGACTCGTTCGATAGAGATTTCTGTTCCAACTTTTTCTCCGAATTGTCTCCCTCTGATTCCATGGAGGCTTGTAAGCCTTTCAAGCACAAAGAAGAAGAACCTCCCATGGCTGCAAATTCGTCGCAATTGAACCCGAGACTTTTCGATGCCACGAACTTGCTCCCGATGCCTCCTCCGAGAATGCAAAATCATAATCCTACCCTTCGACCGTCATTGCAGGGGGAGATTAGAGAATGTTCGTTTATGACCGTGGGATCGAGCCATTGTGGAAGCAACCAAGTTCAAAACAACCCCGAATCTAGCCGTCTTTGGAGCTCCGGTGTCGTGGCTGCTGTTTTATCGCCCGGTCAGCCAGAAAACGAAGCTTTGATATTGGTCGAAAATGGCGAGAGAGAGAAAACAGAGACGCAAGAACAAACCGTGACTTCTTCCTCAGGTGGATCGGGAAGTAGCTTTAGGAGAGCATGTGGACTTCCCAGGGGTGTCCATGATCACAAAAGAAAAGCTAGAGAAGGAGAAGAATCCGAGTGCCAAAGCGAAGTAAATTCATCGTTTGAATTTTAATCCGGATCGTTTTGTTTTGATATCTAAGCTAAAATGTTACTCGATATCAGAAATCTGGACTTGATTCTGCTAGCCGAAATAAAACCGTGCAGAGATCTGGATCGTTGCGCCAGAGCCGAGCCGCTGAAGTGCATAATCTTTCAGAAAGGGTATGATTTTTGCCATATTTCAAAGCTTCTAGAGCATCGGTCCGAGTTATTTTATTTGTGTATCGATGAATGTAGCGGCGGAGAGATCGAATTAACGAAAAGATGAAGACATTGAAAGATCTCATACCTCACTGCAATAAGGTTCATTTTCGCCGTTCTTTCGGTTAATTATCGCTACAAATTGGCCAAATCGGATTTAATTCTCGTTTTGCAGACGGATAAGGCTTCGATGCTCGATGAGGCAATTGAATATTTGAAGGCTCTTCAGTTACAACTTCAGGTATGAGCTTTTTCTAGGCTCTACATGAAATGTCAATGAAATTTACTGATAGATTTTGTTTGTTTTGATTAAGGTTATGTGGATGGGAGGAGGGCTCGGTCCGATGATGATTCCCGGTGCGGAACACTACATGTCAAGAATGGGGGTGGCAATGGTTCCCCCTCAGTTCCAGAGAGTCCCTCTCGTCGATCACTCGATATCAATGGCTTCGAATATGAACCCGAATCTTATGTCCCAAACTCCGATCTTGAACGCCGTTGCTTTCCAAAATCAAATCCACAATCCGGCTTTTCATGAGCAGTACGCCCGTTATCTCGCCTTCCACAGCCTCCAAACTCAGGTCCGAACAAGCTAGTAAAATCGAATCTATTCGAGCGGGTGGATACAATATTTACCGAAATGAATTTCTAACGAGGTTTATGTCTTACATTCAGCCGATGAACATGTTTGGATTTGGTCCCCAGACGGATCATCAGACACCCAAAACAAGAACATCTAATGGAGGATCTGCTGCAGAAGATGCAGTGAAAGGAAAATGAGGTAAAAAATCCATTCAAGTGTTTCCTAAACTATAATTGTTCTAGATAGAAAGTTCGAAGGCTCGATAAATCTGCAATTAGCGAATTAGTATATGAAAATGTAGCGTATCCCATTTACGAGACTGTAAAAACTTACGAAATGTCTGTATCAGAATGATTTCGAGTAAACGATGAGGATTTATCCGAGCCTAACATGTTTGGTAATCTTATCCTGCATATTTTTGGTTGATCCGAGTGATTCATAAGTAAATCATTTTCTAGACGAATATAATGTGTTATGAGCGTTTTCTAGACAATATCGTACTGACGGTATCTGATAAATTATTGCATTAAGAAGGTAAAAATGGGGATGAATCTATCAAATCTCCATATGAATCTTCGATGAACAAGAGGGTAAGCTTGGATCCATCTTAATCTAGCGAGATTCGCGTATTTATAACCTAAAACGCTTTGTTTTTATGACTTCCGATATGATATTTGCCGGCAATTCGAACTATTGGAATTATGGAAAAGCAAATCTTCCTCAAGGCCTACTATAACTTGAAGAATAAATCCATGAAAGTGCTGATAATATGATGCAGGCTGTTCAAGCTCAGAAAACACAGCTTTTTGTCGTGGGAATCTTAAAAATAATTTGGTAAACTGAATCTGATTCTACAGGTGGCTTTGTCCCATTTGAAGCTTATCTTCGTGTAGTCGAAGGGGTCCACCAAGCTAATGGAGCAAAAGATCAATTTCTCAATCAAGGAAGCCATTATCGATTTGCAAAGCTTGCTGCTAAACAGTAAACTCCATGTGTTCTTGCTGGATCATGAAAGATAAGTCCACCCTTTTAGAATTAAGGAAAGAATTCTAGTGTTTATACGAAAAATCTGAATATTTCGTTTGGAAAACGCTCGTAAATCGATCGAGATTATGTTTTTAGTCGATGGTGGTCCATTTTAAAGGGAATTCTGAGAGCCAAGATGAGTGAGATCTTGGGTTATCTTCAAAGGTTCTTAATGCTTTGAATCAAACAGAAGCTGTCTCTGTCTAAGCATGCAACTTGGTTTTTTTTTTTTTTTTTTGCGTTTTGGGTAGAGGGGAAGTGAATGTGGGGTGGGACCAGAAATGGATTGGAGGGTGAATTATTGATTAAATAAAATAATAAAAATATATAAAAAAACAGAGAGAGGGAAGTGGATAATGTAGTGGATAGTGGATAGATTCTGTCTAGCTTTTTCTTGGTGTCGGAGACATCCAACACACAGATTGATGTCTTCCAGCTCTTTTGACAACTTTCTTAGATTCAAAAAATTCGAAATGACTTGCTCTCAGTGTTCTTATACTTAGACCCGATAATATGTGAGAGGGTTAATCACGGTGACTCAGCGGTTCAAAAATGAGAGACATTTACCTGATACTACAATGAACAACCTCAACATTGGAGGATTAAACTCTCACACTGTGATGACGCAGACTTCGAACTGTGACTCTTGATCTAAATCTATCATCTCTGAACCAACTGAGCTATGTCTGTTTAGTTCTTGGTCGGTGATGGATCGAAGAACCCATCTTTTCTTTTTTCTTTTTTTTTTTTAATAGTTTTGATGAGCTTACACCAGCAAACATAGCTGTCTCCCATGTTGGTATTAGCATGTTTTGATCTGGTTTCCTAATCTTGGATTGATTTGTCTGGTTTGAACCGTGTTAAACGTGCGATTATGTTCATCAAATCAAGCCTTTTTCTCGCGTCAAAAGCTCAAAAATAATGAATTATTGATTGATTTTCTCGCAATATCAGGGTATTTGGGATTGCAGGAGTATTGATTTTTGAAATGCTTTATAGCTTCCGGAGTAGGATTTCAAGCTCGAGATTCTTATTCTTGTCTTTGTTGTTAAATTCTTGTCTGAAGACGCTGTGATGTTCTTTTTTTAATTTTTCTATGAACAAATTCACGAACTGCTTTAACTTTTGCAATTCCATCCTGGAAATCAATTTCTCCTTCAATTGGTTCGGTTCGATTTAGTTTTAGATATAATTAAACATAAGAAGCCGGTCTTTTTCATAGAGGAAACGGAATGAAATATAGAGATTTGGTTTTTGGTTCTCTCGGTCTGTTTTTGTTTTGGGCTCGGTTCTTGATCAGTTTGAATTGTTTTGCATCGGTTTGGTACAGTTTAAGCTCAGTTTGGTCAGCTCAGTTCCATAATTTATGATTTCAAGCCTCGAAACTACATGAATAACATAAATTCGGTTTGATTCAAATGATTTTTGGAAGAAAAAACCAAGAACCAAACAGAACTTCCAAATTTTTGGTTAATTGAAACTGGACCGACCGAACTTACAAATTAATCCATTTTTGTAAAATCTAGAGACCAAATTGTGAAATAAAACCTCAAAATTAAATAAAATTCACGAGTAAGATTTCGCTGCATTACTCTAAAACTTAACTATAGCTAACAGGAACTAAAAAAGATACAATTTACACTAACCTCGAGTTTCTTCTCTCTAAAAACTTCTGCTAGATCCTTGCAAAGTGTGAGATTGATGAGAACAGCTGTAAAACCACAATCCAAGACGACTCTAAACTTGTTTGTATCATATAGCGATCCAGCCGGGTAAAAACTACTCAAAAAAGTTGTGAAAAACAGGTAATAAAAAACAAATTCAACAGCAACACAATGGTAATCATGAACTGCCACCATTATTATTTCACGAATCAAAATCATGCAAGTGAAAGGAAAATCAGTGATACCCTTCTTAAGCACTTGTCTCTAGCTTTAACTTTTGGGTCGGGGAAGCACTTGCGTAGACAGGGTGAAGCACATGGCCTTCCTTTGGCTCAACGTGGACCCACTTTCGTCCGCTCAACTTGTGTTTCTCAAACTTGACACACCCTTCTTTGAGAGCATACAGAGTGTGATCCTTCCCGATTCCAACATAGTTTCCTGGATGGAATCTTGTCCCACGCTGACGAACAATGATGTTTCCAGGGATTACCCTCTGTAATGAAACACGATTAAAGAAATTATGAAACAATTCAGCATGCAAACTCCTAAACTTTAATCTCTCTCACCTCTCCCCCGAATTTTTTGACCCCCAGATATTTGGGATTTGAATCCCGTCCATTCTTTGTTGATCCTGCAGTCTTTTTGGTTGCCCATCTCTTCAGGATCAAACTCAGTCCTTCTCTAGCAGCATCTACATGCACATCGATAAAAAATAATCAAAACTGCCATTCAGTCATATTCCAGCAGCATTAAAAATATAATCTAGAACAACATCGACATATCAACATACCACAAGGACTGTTATAAAGAGGGACGTTGGATACCATGTCTCTTAAATTTAATCTTCGGTGAAGCAATGCGGTGAAATTCATTGTATGCACTTTTCGCTAGGATTACTCCTGAATAAACAACAGCTATAAGAAACCATATAGTCAATTATATAGGAAATGTATAGGTTAGGTTTTAAAAATAGGAAACTGAATCCGAGCCAATGATATCAGAAACCAATCAAAACCGGAACTCGGCTTTGGAAACAAAATTACATACTTTTATATTTTCCAATTCACCAAACAAATTTAAGGAAAATAGCAGGAAAGGGAATTCTTTCTTCAGACAGCGCTGCAAATTTTCAAGAAAAATGAAATTAGCCACTGACTTGAATGCATTCTGCGACTGAGATTGATAAATTTACTTTTTATATTTCTCAATCATGGGAACGAAATTTCAAAACGAAATAACGGAAAACAGCAGAAGATGAAAAAAGCAAGTAAAAGAAAACAGGCATGAAGAACAGAAATAGACGAATCAGTGCGAGCTTCGTTCCGAAGCATCAATCCTTCATCTTTCACCCGCAATTTTATGTCAATCCAACATCAAGAACATGACCAACCTAGGCCTCGCTATAAAACTACCGGTTCAAACCCACACCCTACTTCACAGAATGTGTCATAAAATTGAGCCCAAAACTTATACAAAGAATTGAGAAAAAAGAGAGGAAGAACTGAATATCTGCAACCTAAATTCGTAGGAGAACGACCTCATGTCCCTCGTACTTGTAATTCTGCACAAGCGCTAAGGTAAGTTATCTGGAATCGACGATCGATCATACAATATTTTCAAATGAAAAAGAAACAACAACTACAGATCCCACCACAATTATACCGGGACGTGCGCATAGAAAGAAAGGATTAACTCTTGTATCGATTGTATCCAGTTCAATAGCTACATAGTGAAATTAAAGCGTGGAGTTTCACCTGTTGTCGAAACTGGGGAATCGTCTGACGGCGGCGACGGATCGGCTCCGCAGCTAGGGCTCCGTTCGCCCAAAGACTAGGGTCTTCAATTTGTAATTGGAGAACCACATTATAAAATCAGCCCAAATGTTTTCGCGTCTATACGACGTCGTAGCCAAGTATTTCAATTATATTTAATTTCCATTGAAAACTATATTTAGTTGATTTAATTGTGAAATACTACAAATAAATTCAGTCAATACTATATTTAATGTGACAAATTTATTACAATTACATATATGTGGAAATATTTGTATTTTTTCATGTCTTTACAACTTGTTTCATGCGTTTATTTGATTTAACTATACAAACATCGGCGAGGTAGACCGTCGACCAATGCCCGTTGCCGGAATTCTATATCTATTTTTTATTACACAAAAATTATGATCTATAGTGAAAAAAACCATGAGCTTTGCGACCTTATTTTGTAATTTTGTACGGCATATCATTTTTAGAAGTGGCAATAGAACTATAGTCTATGTTCAAGAAGGCCATTAGTTCCATTGTGATCGCTACCCTCGTGTAAATCGTGACATGTTCTTGGTGCATGAAGACCATATTTCACGTAAAAAACCTATTAGAACTTAATTGAATCGTTGATGATGCCGTCGAGATTGAGATAAAAAAATTCGCCTTGTGATTGGTCAAAATCAAATCCTAAATTTGAAAATTTTAGTTACAATAATTCTTCATTGGTTATATATCTCTTATTCGATTATGAAATAGAGAAACCTTAGTTAGTTAGACCCGCACGAGCATAGCTCAGTTGGTTCAGAGATGGTAGATTGAGTACATTAGCCTAGGTTCGACGTCTGCGCTGTTATGTGTGAGGGTTGTTACTCCCAATGTTGAGGTAGCTCATTGAGATATCAAGTAAATGTCTTTTATCTCTGAGCCGCTGAGTCATCGTGATTTAACCCTTCATAAATTATTGGGTCAGGATGTAGGGGCCTGGGGCGAGGAAATTCGCAATTCTAAAGATTGGTTAGTTTATGATTAAATTCAACTTGATTGATGAACCAGACCACATTGGACTATTGTTCGTAAATTAAAGTAGCTTTTTTATTATCTTCCATGCATGGAAAAGTTTGCCGGAGATATAAAAGACGTAACAATTCGTGCTCATTTCCTGTAGGATTTGAAGGGAAAGTTGCTAAGGTTTCAAAAAGTTTAGTGATTGATTTTAGAGAAAGAAAGACATGAACCGCTTGACGACGGCGTGGTGAACACGAAGCCGACGGAGGCGGTCATTCCACCTCTCAAAATATATTTTCCGGCAAGCCATTGATTTCCACCGGAAAATCTTTGTCGATCCACGTAAAGAAATACAGTTACTGTCGTCTTCTCTTTAGGTTAAAATATAATGTAGAGAGTCCCCCAAGACAGTTTTCACCGGACTCCAGACACTTTATCCGGCGAGAAACCCCGCTTTATAAACCCCTCGGAATCGCCATTTTTTTTCTTCATTTTTCAGAAGCTATTTGACGATGGATCTTCATCGCACTCTCTCTCTCTACGTTCAGAACCCACCGGAGAGGATGGGAAGGAAGTGTAACTCGGAGCTTCGTCTTTCTCTCGCCTCCTCCGTAATCGACGACGGTGGCGGCGATCACAACCTTCAGTGTCTGTAATAACGGCGCCGCCACCGTACATGGTTAATCGTAAAAATCTGACTAGGAAATTAAATGCACGATTAAGCTTAATCTGACGTTGACTTCGTCCATTCAAGAGTGGGCCATCCACCAAATCCGCAACAAAATTAAGCATGTGACGTCACTGAACGCCACGTAAGCACTCTTACGTATAAAATCTCTCTAATATTAAAAACAGTTAATCCTAGAGCTTTGAGTAATTTAACAAATAAAACTTCAAGAATCAAATTAAATAATGCCTCAATCCATGATTGTGGAGCCCGCGCGATGACACTGGTAGCTAATCCAGACCACAAAACGAGATTGAGATTGACAATTTGATCTGATCTTAAAAAAATCAAATCAGAATTAGCTCAAACTATGATCATCATTCAACAGAGATTTCATTATAAGTAATGTACTTGTACACGACATGTGTATTTTACGTGTCAAATAATGATTAATGTGATGAATTTATTATTTATAATTTAATGTTTTAATAATTGCAATTTTTCTTATGTACTCTTAAGTCTTAACCGTTAAGAGTACATAAGAAAAATTTAGTATTACGAAACGACGGCGTTCTTAAGTGCGGGGGCCTACTGCGAGGCCCATTTCGGTTAGGGTATCCGCTTGGAAATCTTCCACGTCTCCTTATCTTCCCCACCCGTCTCTGTCTCGCTTCGCACGCGCCTGGCGAATAAATTAGTTTAATTTATTTACAAATTGAAAAAGGAAAAATATAGGCGAAAAAGAAAGCCTCTTCTGCCATTTTTCCCCGCGACCTACGCGCTCTCTCTCTCTCTCTCTCTCTCTCTACAGAGCTGGATTCTCACCGAGATTTAGCTTGAATCGGAGGAGTATTACGCTTTCATCTTCGTGCTGACCCGGATTTGCATTTTGGTAAAGTGAAGCTTCTTACAGCGCTTCATTGTTTTCTCTTCGACGACCTAGTTTGTTTCTTTATTTGCCGCTTCATCTTGTTTTGTTGGTTCTACGGAGTCCTGGGGTAGCTGGTGGCGAATCTGTACAAATGGAGCGATTTGATGGTGGGAATTTTAAGGACTTCGCTGATATTCCTTCAGGTTCGCTTGTTCTCTGGCATTTTTGAGATTTGTGTTTTTGGTGTTTTCGAAATATCTCGATTTGCTTCCTGGATCAACGCGCCGAGTTTGCTTCAACTCTGAGAAAAAAAGCTTTTGAAAGTTTGATATTCGTCGTTTGAGAAAATTTAAATTTTCATAAGCCTCGCGGCAGTAAATTGTTTATCTCCCCGTACATAAAATTTTCTCGGCTTTAAGTATATTTTTGTATGCTCTTTCTGATCTAAAGGGACTAGGCTTATTTGTTGCTGCTCTATTTTGCTTGCGAAGATATCATGGTCTATATTTGTTCTGCCGTTGTCATTCGTTTTTCATCTGCTGCCGCGACCACGATTCTCCAACATTAAATTTGAAAAAATAATAAGAAAGGATTCTCTGAGGAGTCTAGACCTATGATATGTTGTTCGAGAGCCTTGTATTTTGTCGCAGTTCTTCAATTGTGGTTTCTTCCTTTCTTGAGTTATATACAATATACTTATCTTAGTTATTGAGCTCTCTGGGTTGCACAGCTGCAAAATGGGTAACTAAGAAATGATTCAAATGAATGTGCTCATGCATATTGCCGTATGAAAGTTAGATATTTGTACTTGCAACATCTATAGTTGGTTATGTAACAAACACTAATCGTGGGGTTTGGGAGAAACTTGAAAGTTAATCTTTTTTTGTATTTTCTCTTTTCCTTGCAAAGATAGCATATCTTAGTGTTTTGCTCCCTTAAATGCTAAACTTCGTACAGCAATGTAAATTTTATTTACGAATACAGATAAGGGATATTTGGTCTGGAAATTAGATTTTATGCTAATGCATGAATCTTAATATGCATCCAGGTAGCAGAACGTTTGATTCTTCACAATATAAGGTTTTTGGACAAAATGCTATTGAAGAGGTTGAGCTGGGTGGTTTAGAAGATGACGACATTCCCATATTTGGGTCTGCTGATGAAGAGTACCGTCTATTTGATAAAGAAGAGGTATTTCTTCATATATTTACTTTTTTTACATTGGTACCATTGGCTGACATTTTTATCTCTTGTGCTGATTCTTTGCTTACAAAAATATGAAGATGCTGTTACTACTATTTTTTTATTCAGGGTGGACTTCCTTCCTTGAGCATTTTTGTTGGTCGTTATGTGATTAAATATTTATTACTGTTTACGTTCTGCCCTCTTGGTTTGTGAAATGAAAACTTCATATGTGCTTTGAAGGAAATTTGGGGGGAGATTAGGATAACTATACTTCTGGAGTTACTTTGTTATTTCTGTTTTCATTGATTTTCTATGCAGTTGTAGTTCTTAACTTGTGCAATGGTGCAATGGTGCAAGTACATTTCAATGGAAATATGTATTTACATATCCGTTTGATAAACATGAATTATATCTGTTTAAGCTGTTATACACATGTCACTAGTTATTCTAAACGCCAGTGCTAGCGCACTCTCAATTTTTTGTATATACTTTTATGTATTTTGGAGGGCCTTTATCGATAAACAGTTTCAGGGAAGTAAATGTTTGATGCTTAGATATATTTGATTTATCTCAATTTTCAGGGTTCATTTTTAGGATCTTTATCCAGCATGGATGATCTAGCAAGTACTTTTGCGAAGGTGAGCTTCTTTTTATTGTTTTGCAAAAATTGATTTTATTATATGAATATGACTTTAGCATCTGTTTTGTTGATACACTTTTTGATGTAAGAGTGCTACTACTTTACCAAACTCACTATTGATGTAGATGGGAATAGTTAATTATCTAATTCTTACCAAGAAAGACAACTTGTGAACAAACTCAACGAATTCAATTCTTCTAGTTGATTACTGCTAGAGACTCTTGTATGAGCAAGGCCCACTTCCATATCTTAGTGATTTACATTGCAACATTATCTTCCACTTAGCAAAATTTTCTCATTGTGCGGGCAATTTAAACCATCTGACACCAGTTGATGGATGCAATAACTATCATTCCTGTGAAAAAAAATGGCTATTGATGATATGAGTTCTTATTTAACTTCCTAAACGTTATAAACCAGGACAAGAACGGGAAGTGCAGCTTCCATGCCCAATTCACATATGTTCTTTAGACATTCTCTCATTAGTAGGACCAACCCCAGTGTCTAAGTGATTATGATAAATCAATTCTATACTTTCAATGCCCCTGTTTTTACTTTATCTTTGTTTTTATTTCTATGATGTTTGGGAACCCCTTAGAAGTGTGACAATAATTCTGAAATTAGATAAATAGAAGTTTGTGGAACAGTTCAGAAATTTATTGGAATAGTTCAGAAAAACAGTTGTCATCGTGGTGCATATATAGAAAAATAAAGGGGGAAAGATACATAGACTTTGGTGAGAAGTGAACGTCTAGTAAATTGTGAAAAATCTTTATAAAAGAATACTTTGAAGAATTCATAGACTTCAATGGAAATTATCCCCATGGTTTTTTCAATAGCTATCACTTTGGTGCATGAGAAAAATCTTTCAATATGCAATCTGGAAACCTGAAAGAATTAATGCCAGAAGGGCAAGATGAGACCCGAGTTTCTTTCAAGGGGACCTAAGATTGGCAGTCACTAAAGTTTCATTAAAGTCTATGATGAGAACTATCAAGAAAAAATGGATTAATTCTGGAACTATCATGTTTAAAAAAATGGAAAGACAGATGAATCTGAGAAAGATGAGTTGGTTATCCGGTGGGTTTGGGTTCGGTTCCAATTTCAAAGATATCATCGCACACTAGTTCCAAATGATTTGGTGTACTTTATTTGCATGGAATTTGGAGAAGTTATATTATTCACAACCTTGAGGACACGGTTGGTTTCTCAAAGGTTTGTTTCAAAAGGAGTATTGTTGGAAAATAAAGTAAGGGGTAATTTGGGAGATAGGAATAAAGGAGATGATTATAGATAGAAGGGAGAAAGTGAAATTAGATTGTATTTCTTGGTGAATGAATTGCTATTCTAGTCATCGTGGTTTCCTTCGTCTTTGGTATTGGTAGATGATATGTGGTTAATTTATGGGTGATCGACTGCTTTCTATTCTCATTTTACCGTGCAATGAAATTTCATCCTCATCACTTGAATCCAAAAGTCTTGGAATTACTTTTCAATTGTATTATGATCAATGGATGAACTTCATCTTCCATTTTTAATAAGGTTGTGTAATGAACAATCATACATTGCGTGAATTAGGAATAACAATGGTTTGTAATATTTCTTATGTATTTATATGATTAAAGACCAAAGTCTTTTATTTGGCAGATAAACTAATTTAAATTTATATATTTAATTATTGGTATCTTTACTATTCTCACATTGTTATTACATTGTTTAGTTGAACAAAGTTGTGACTGGACCGAGACATCCAGGTGTTATTGGTGATCGAGGATCTGGATCATTTTCAAGGGAAAGTGAGTTTACCTACTCGGATTTCCCTTTAAAATTTTAATATGCATTTATATTTTTCATGAAGCCTGAAGCTTGAAGCTTGATTTCCTTACTATTATTGGTTTCTTGACTTTAATATTCTTGGTAGCAATTAATTTCTTGGGTTATGTAACTTTCAACATAGCGCGTGAGAAATCACGTCGTTGCATGCTCTTGCTCTAGTACGAACCATTTAAAGACAGAATCATTCTAAATTATTTTTGCTGGGTGGGTTTCCAATTGATTTTCAATCAATATTGCATCTGCATTATTCTAGACACCTGAACATAAGAATGTTTTAATAGCTCATTCATCAAATTGAAATGAGATTTTTTCTGGGACTTTAGCACAGAACAAAAGAGTACCTCTTTTGAACGAGTTGATCATTTTTCTTTTTGCGTTGCTCGGTAACTGCATTTTAGATGTGTTTATGCTGTAATTTTGATCAAAATTTTACTAATAAAATTTTTTTCTAGGTTCGTCTGCCACTGACTGGGCACAAGATGGAGAGTTTTGCAATTGGTTAGATCAGCAAATATTCGACCCTGAATGTGGGGAAGAGAAGAGATGGTCATCACAACCCCAATCATCCTCTGCTCTTCCCGAATCAAAATCATTGTATAGGACATCCTCGTACCCCCAGCAACCCGTGCTTCAACATTACTCTAGTGAACCGATTTTAGTCCCCAAATCGTCTTTTACATCTTTCCCTCCCCCTGGAAGCAAGTCTCAGCAGGGTTCACCACACCATACGGGTGCTAATTCTCTACCTGCAGGTGCACAGTTACCCTTCTCGGCTGCAAATATGTCTCCTTCGTCTAATAAGTTTAATCTACAATTAGCCGGTCTACATCATGGTTTGCATTATGGAGCGAATGTGACTAATCAGTACCCAACTCCCAGCCTTAATTTTAGTGGTAGACAGCCTAATCAGTGGGTCAACCGAGCTGGTATTTTGCATGGGGATCAGTCCCTTCTTCTAAGGAATATAATGCAACAACAGCTATCTCATCAGAACGGATTAATGGCCTCTCATTTGATATCAGCCCAACAGCAGAGATTGCATCATACTATCCCACAGCCTTTGGCCCATTTTACGGCTCTTCGCTCTCAGTTATACGATTGTCAACCACAATCCTCACATAAGGCGATGATGGGATTGACTGATGTAAGAGATAAAAAGTCCAAGTCCCAGAAAGGGAAACATAGAAGTCACTTTTCTCAACAAAGTTCTGATGCCAGTAGTCAAAAGAGTGAGTGTGGATCGATTCAGTTTCGATCGAAGTACATGACTGGTGATGAGATCGAAAGTATTCTTAAAATGCAGCATTCTGCAACACACAGCAATGATCCTTATGTAGATGATTACTATCACCAGGCGAGTCTAGCCAAAACGAGTACTGGGTCGAGGTTGAAGCATCCATTTTGTCCATCTCATTTGAGGGAGCTTCCATCTCGACCTAGAGGTAGTGGAGACATACAATCTCATCTGACCGTTGATTCTTTGGGAAGGTTACCCTTTAGTTCCATACGAAGGCCACGTCCTCTCCTTAAAGTTGATTCGTCTTTCACAAGTTTGGGCGATGGTAGCTCTAATCCATTGGTTTCAGAGAGGCCTCTTGAAGAGGAGACTATGCTTGCTGCTCGAATCACAATTGAAGATAGTATTTGTCTTCTTCTTGACATCGATGATATCGATCGGTTCTTACAATTCAATCAGCCTCAAGATGGAGGAATTCAATTTAGGCGACGAAGACAGATCCTTCTCGAGGGATTGGCTGCGTCTCTTCAGCTTGTTGATCCTCTTTCCAAAAACAGCCATGCTGTTGGTTCGTCACCGAAAGATGACATTGTATTCTTACGCTTGGTATCGCTTCCCAAAGGCCGGAAGCTTATTTCTCGATTTCTGCACCTTGTCTTTCCTGGTACCGAGCTCGCTCGAGTTATCTGCATGGCTATCTTTCGTCATTTGAGATTTTTATTCGGTGGCCTTCCATCTGATTCTGGAGCAGTTGATTCAACAACTAACCTTGCAAATACCGTTATTTCTAGTGTACGAGGTATGGACCTTCGTGCACTTAGTGCTTGTCTTGTTGCTGTTGTTTGTTCCTCAGAGCAGCCACCACTACGTCCTCTTGGAAGCCTGGCCGGAGATGGAGCCTCAAGAGTTCTAAAATCCGTTCTTGAGAGAGCCACTGAGCTCTTAACCGACCCTAATCCCTCTGGAAACTGCATCATGGCTAATAGAGTTCTATGGCAGGCTTCGTTTAATGAGTTTTTTAGTCTTCTTACGAAGTATTGCTTGAGCAAATATGAGACCATAGTGCAATCCTTATATACTCAGAACTCGTCGAGCAATGAGGTTGTTGGATCAGAAGCTGCCAGAGCCATTACTCGTGAAATGCCGGTGGAGATTCTTCGTGCTAGTCTTCCTCATACGGATGAGGATCAGAGAAAGCTTTTGATCGATTTTGCTCAACGATCGATGCCTATCTCTGGTTTGAACGCACAGGGCGGGAATAATGGGCAAGTCAGCTCAGAATCAGTCAGGGGTTGACTTATCCTGTTCCAGAGTTGACAAAAATCTTCTTTTTTCATATCTGAAAATGGGATTCGATTCGAGATTGGTATATGCAATGAGAAGGACATTCTACGGGATCCCAGCTCTCTGTTTATCTATCCATACTGGCAGGTAAAGTAGTAGAGAGAAAAGGGTAAGTGTGATGGTTATTTTGGAGAATGATTTAGGTATGGATAAATGTACAATAGCTGAAATCTTTTTCTAAACCATGGCGGAGAACGAAGCTAGAAGCGGAAAATCAGCGGAGACTTGAGAATATGTACAGCTAGTATACTGAAACTTAGCATGACATGTCCGGCCTTTGTTTGGATGGTTTTATTCCTGTGCATCCAACCAAGTAGGCAGTTTTATATGCTCTGTAAAACTCTTTTTTTAACTGTGATTTTAATCCTCTGATTTTCCCCAGCTTTGCAATTCTGTGTTTTCTTGTATTTCAGGAACAAGGTCTGAAATCGACTTTCCTCGCCATGGTTGATTAGCCAGGTGAAATATGGTAACTTTCTCCAAGTAGTATGACAAATCCTTGAGACTTTTCTTTTTCGAGCTTTTATTTGTGGCTAGAAAATGTCGGTCTCGCAAGTTTTTCAAGTTTATGATGTTAAATATCCGTTGCATGTAGTGTGTACCCGAATTTGTTCTTTTTTTGTATGAGCACGAGGTTGGGATAGTGTTCAAGATTCGGGAGTAATCTTCCGTTTATTGAGCAAAAATCGCATCTTTTATCAGTAATTATGCAATCAGATAGAGATGTTTGGCTACGGCTCTATCAATTATGATGATTTTAGGTGGTAAAATGTCAAACTTGCTGCCAAAACTAACATGCAGGGGGTCAACTTGTACATTCCGATATACACGATATTTCTTATTCCTAATTGATGTAAGAAGATGGTCTGATTTCCGGTTTTCGAGAGCAATCCATGATCCTTGGAATGTGATGAACATTATTTCAAAAGGGTTTTTACTCGATTAAAAAAGGTCGATCCTAATGATAGAGCTAAAAACACGATTATTCAATCGGTAATCTTATCAAAAGTCACAAGAGAAGCTTACAAAAATGGCCGAAATGCTCAGTTGTTCTTGCACAAATCTTAGCTAACTAAACGACACAAATCGATACAAATAAAACACGAATAAAATAAGACCAATTTACCATTATAGAGTGCATATCCTGGTTTTTCGAAAAAAAGAAAAAGGACCATTTGAATTGGTCATATTACATACCCTTTTCATGGAAGACTACTTTTATAACTTCAAATTGTAAACACAGAGGTATTGCATATAACAGCAATAGAGACAATGCATACCTCATTTTGAGCCACTTAACATATTTTTTGCTGTCCTAGAATAGCCAATGCCTTTTCCGAGGCGCTCTCGTTGGAACATCTGTAAAAGATTACAAAATCGATGACGAATTTAGCGCAAAAAATTGCAATAAAATCGATGAAACTATCACAGTGACCGCTTTTTGAATGATTTGCCACTACAAAACTCGACGTTCTTGAGAAATTTGAAGCTAGCTGATTATTATGTTTACTCTTTTCTCGATTTCTATCCGGGAAGAGAAGAAAAAAAGCGAGCAGATATGGTTTAGTAGATTACCCCCAATTGCATGCAACGAATTGTAATGCACTTCGCTCCAAAAGCTCAACCAAAGCTCTGCATCACCAGAAGATTCGATCATTATCGAGAAATGAGCACAAATTTGGTTCATATCGTGAAACTAGATTCGATCCAAATCATCATCTTCTTTCCATTCGCAAACTCACCACAGCTTGAGATAAAATTTTTCAATTTAAAACTCGACCACTTTCTCGATTTTCAACATTTATTCGTGTTCTCTGGTATTATTTTTCCAATGCAATGAGGATGAAAGACGTAAATTTGTTCTGGTTCGACATAAACTTCAAGTACACAAGTAACTGAAACGATGCCATAAGAAGAACAAAATACAGCATGCAATAACCTCTTGTCGAATTCTTGTCTTTAGGAAGAATCTCGATGTAACAAGTGTCTCGGAAAGATGTTATCAAGCAAATCTTGGCACCAAACTGAAGAAATAAACCAAACCCAAATGAGGAAATTGAGTATTGAGAGACATATGGCAAACATGTATGAACAGCCAACCATTGTCCATAGTCAAAACGCTTAAAACAAAAATTGAAAAATTGATTTCGAACAAACTTAGTCTATGATTATTTTCCTTCTCCAATACAGAAACATCGATCCAAGAGAATTGAAAATCAGAATGAATGCTTCCGAACCAACAAATTCACAAAGAATACAATAGAGAATATAAAGAGATAGCAGAAATTCAAGAGTTTGCTCTCCATCTCCGGAAAGATTTGAAGAACTGAGTTCCTCTCTATTCCAAATTGGAATTCTCCTTTTACTCTTCATCCTCCATTTATTTATTCATTTATTTCAAACAAGAAATTATCCTTATTTTAAAATAAAAACTACCCAAATATTTTTCCTAAAATACCATTAATACTATAATTTTTATTCTTCCTAATACTCATACTCGAATTAATTTGGAAAAAAATATAGATCCTCTTCCAGCTTCACTTCAAAATATAGAAAAATAAAAAAAAATCTTACTCGATCTGCAGCTGCCTGTAGAGTTAGATGATCACCCCATTCCCCTGATCTGTAGCAAAACCAAATTCAATACGAAAACAAGCACCTTCTCAATATTTTCTAAAAAAATTCAAAGAAGCTAAGCAATGGATTCCAACTTTTTCATCCTCTTCAGGTAGGTCTTGTAGTCCATTGGAACATAGCTTTCATATAAATTTCTGAAGTGTTTTAGCTGATGAGACGAAAAAAAGAGAGCTGAGAGTCATAAAATATACATTAAATTCCATCTCATAACAAAAAACATAACAAAAAGAGGCACAGAATGTATAACAGAAGAACAATCTGTGCTGAAATACAAATTTATTCAGCCTTTTGTATTTGTAGATAAAATGGAATCACATCTATGGCCCATTTTTCAGAGCATGCTTCTACGTCTATCAACCAAATGATGAACTTCATTGCCACAAAATTTCACTCCAATCAACAAGTATACACAACTAAAGATAAGGAAAAAATGGAAATATTCCACTGCAACAGAATTTATATCGAACTTTGTGGTAAAGTAGATTTTGCACATGATCAGAGAGAAGCTTAATAACTTATGTTTAAAAACAGTGGCTTGAGATTCACATTACGACTTGATGAACTACAAAACACATCACATTAGGACCTATATTTTCATCATAGCCCCCAACACTTCCTAAGAGAGGTCGTATTTATTCTAAAACATGAATTGATTAGATTTTTCAAGTAAAACTTCTGGAAATAAAAGGAGAAGCACGTTATACTGCAAGCTGAAATAAAATCAGACAGACAAGATGATAAAAGGAAGAAAAAATAAACCTTGCTTACCTAAAATATGCGAATTGGGAAATTCTCAGTCTAATCCGAAAAAGAGAATGCAAATTATATTGTATACCTGTTTAATGGCCCCCTTCCTTACATGCTTGTGGTAATCAGGATTATGAAACAATTGATCGGCTAGAGCTCGAAACTACAAATAGTTGAAAAAAACAACAACATAAGCAGATGAAATCACAGCAAGTGTGTTGATGTTCAATATATATATATATGTATGTATGTGTGTATATGTCTATATCACAGAGAGAGGGAGAGAGAGAGAGAGCGAGAGGGCAAGCCCAAATTTGACAAAAATAAGTTTCAGATGCCAAACCTGACAATTACCATCACCTTCTATCTGCAACTCGGCCAATCCATACTTTGCCAACCTTTAAGAAAATAATTTTTTTGTAATATATGATCCGGTACATCAATCAAAGGTTCAAGTCATACACATCTGTAATTGACTAATTCGGGTCTATGAAAAATGTTTTGACAACTAACACTCCCCTCACACCACCTTCAAAGACCCAAAGTCATGCACAACCATTTACACAATAAACACAAGAAAATAATTTTTCTATCTGAAAAACATTCTCTAAAGGAAATCATAGACGACATAGACTTTGGCATTGAAAGCACAAGTAGATTTAGGGGCGGATGAAAAAGACAATTTAGCTTTATCAAACTTAGGAGTGGGCACAGTCTGATCTGATCTGATTTCTAGAAGCATAAAATACAGTACAGTCCGATTTGTCCTAGTATTTAAAAAAGTATATATGAAAATAAAATATATATATTTTTGTCATATTTGGATATGATTTTGAGTAATTAGACTAGTTTTGAAACTATTTGTTGAGTTTATATCAAGTTTAATTTGATTTTGAGTCGTGTTTTACTCAATTTTAGGTATTTTCGACCAACGGTCTGATTCTGAATTCTTAAATTGATACGAAAATCAAAACAAAATTAGCAGTGCTGGTTTTGATCACAATTTCAGTCTGATTTTGCACACTTTAGGAAAAATAACTTCTTAAATAACCCCCTATGACCGTAAAAAGCTTGCATTCAAGTTAACGAACAAGCAAAACTGCTCAAAATATAACATTGTAATAAAAACCTTTCTGATAGTCGCTCGTGGTCCAAAGTCGCATCATTCACATCCGGAATCTCGCCATTGATCCGAGGATTGTGCTTTCAAAAATAAAACAACCCATCACTTTTGATTTGGGGTAGTGAGTAAATGAATAAGAACAATGGGAAAATGAATAAGAACAAGATCTATGTCAGAATTTAAATATTTTTTATTTAACTTGGGACCTTTGAAACTGTAAAATTTGAAAGCTCAATACGTCAGTTAAACCATTACAATCAACATCATACTCGTCTTCAGTTCTTCTTTTATAAACTCCAAGACAATATCTTGATTTTTAAATATTGATGAACAACAAACATAATATCAAATGGAAAATTAAATTTGAATTTAGTTAGGTTCGTAATTTTTCTATTAACAAGAAAATATTAATCGATATTTCTCCTCTGCAACTACTTTTAAAGTTTCATCAAAACAACCAAACATACGGGCAGTTCACGATTCTGATGGGGGGATTATAAATTCTTAATCCCCTAGCAAACGTGGAGCAATTAGTGGTACTTCAATTTACATTCACACATTATTATCTACGAATATTGACAAGGTCATATGAATTGGATTAAGCCTAAAAACAATTTTTTTTCGAATTGCAGAAACTAATCGTCAAACTTAGAGTGTAATGGAACTTATATTCAAGCAATAACAACATTTCAAAATTATCATTCATGTAACAAGAAGAAAGATAGCCAAGCCTAATCGATAATGATACAAAAAACATTTGAAAAATCTTTATATCATACAGGGATTGAGTCCAGATGAGAGAGTCTCTTCCCCAGCTTGCTTTCATGCATCAAATTTTCATCTTCTGCCAAGATACTTGCAATTGTATGATCATCCTCTGTGTCTTGAAAGCTATCGGTGAAACTCGAGCTCGAGCTTGCACTCGCATTGCTGTGGCCCTCAGTCATACTATCTCATGAACAATAAAGGCCAAAACAATGTATAAAACTCAAAAACTAAGAGATTCATAAATTCCCTACAGTGTAAGAGATCCAATTTGAACATTTAACTAAAAACAATTGGGTGAATCCAAAATTAAGTCAGCCAATTGGATATTACCCCCCCAGCCAGATAAAAACGAAGAGCTGAATACGAATTGAAACTAGAAGAACAATCTCATAAGCTGAAAAAAAATTGGAAAATAAGGAAATAGACCAGAAATTGAAGCCCAAAAGAAAACCCATTATCCAAGAAATAAAACGAAAACGAAAATGCCCAGAACAATCGAAAATGGAATTTGTTTAGCTGAATTTCAGAAAATGAACTGTAAGCAACCAAACAGATAATCCGCAACGAAAACAAGCAATCCAGCAAAGGGGGAAGACATAAATTACCCAAAAAGAATAAGAAATGAGCGCAGTAATCAGGAATAGAAGAGGATTGAAGAACACCCAGAAAAAAGAAAAAGTAAAGAAGCAAAATTTCAATCCATGGAATCGTGGGTGAGTTGAAACTTTTTGAAGATCATGCGTTAGATTTAAATATCATAATCTCCCAACGACACCAACATTTCCACACGTAAGAGTTCTATGCCCTGTTATTTTCCCACAAGCCAAACAAAGCCCAAATATTACTTGAAAATCAATGGAAACCAACCAAGAAAATGTGGAACATCCATAATGTTTGTTTCAGAATTATGGATAATTATTTATAATTTATATTCAAAATCCTTAAATACTCATTTTTGGATAGATCTAGATTTAGAAAAACACTTAAAGAACATAAGTTTCCTTATTGCGCATAAAAATGCGACGCTCTTCGTTCCGAGTGTTAGTATCTCATCATTCAAGACCATAGTCCCGTAATAATTTATAAGTTGAATTTCCCTAATCGTTAACACGTATTTTGGGCATGATCTGATAGCATATTCGTATGGATTCAGTGCAAAGTAAAACAAATATGATACGATTGGACTTTTCGAAGCTTAATGATAAATTTTCAAATGCAATAATCATTTTCTCATTAGTAAACTTATCTTTATCCTTTTATTGTACATTCTTAAAATATATATTGACGTGTCAAATGAAACTAGTTTATAATTTCACAGGGATAATTCTATATTTTATTTTTTAAAATACATATTAACGTGCAAATAATAACTGATAATATTATAAAATATAAAAAATTAATTAATATATTTATTGTACTGAACAAATAAATATATTTTAAAAATATATAATAATAGTTAAACTTAATATTATTTTTTTCCCATAGATAATTGATATTTACTTAACGAAGACACTCTTTTAAAAAATCAAAGAAAAATAATTATCAAACAAATAGAAATTAACCCATTATTCAAATGAAAAAACCGGACCGAACCTAAGAATACCCGTGGTCGGTTCGGTCCGGTCCACACATAGTAAATATGTATAAACACTAAACACGTACTCGGGTTTGTGGAATTCTAAAAAGTAGTATATATACCTCCTCCTGCCCCCTAGGGTTTTTCAGAGGCGCCGAGTTTTGGGAGACTTGAGAAAAGCTCGAGAAAATGGTGAAGTTTCTCAAGCCTAACAAGGCCGTCATCGTTCTACAGGGACGCTACGCCGGCCGTAAAGCTGTGATCGTCCGTAATTTCGATGACGGCACTCGCGACCGCCCCTATGGACATTGTTTGGTTGCAGGAATCAAGAAGTATCCCAGCAAAGTTATCCGTAAGGATTCAGCGAAGAAAACGGCCAAGAAATCGAGAGTCAAGGCCTTCATCAAGCTCGTCAATTATCAGCACCTTATGCCAACAAGGTACACTCTCGATGTGGATCTGAAGGAGGTGGTTACTGTTGATTCCTTACAGTCGAAGGATAAGAAGGTTGTTGCTGCCAAAGAGACGAAGAAGAGGTTTGAAGATAGGTTCAAGACTGGGAAGAACAGGTGGTTCTTCACCAAGCTCAGGTTCTAAGTTTTGGATCCATGGGGGAAAGTGAATTTTGTCTTAAATGTTCTTTGATTTCGTAAAATGACAGTTTTTAATCGTACTCGCGTTTTTCAATCAAGTGTTTCTAGGTTGATAAGGAAATGTTTGGTGAGAATATTTATGGGATCACAATTTTCTAATGAACTTGCAATTCCTCCGATTATCCTACGTATTTATCTTTCATTCTAGGTTTTCTTTTGTATTTTGATCTTATTCTTCAATGTTTGTGCATGGTGATGAAAGTAGGTTTTGGCCATCATCTTTTTTTCTTTAAGTTGAACTTGATAAGTCAGATTTAGTCTAGTTTCAGAATTGCCTTTGACGATCGAATCAATCCCATTTTCTTGTTATGACTGTAAAATTTTGTTCAGCTTCGATCGACATTTATCTCACGAAGCCAAATATATGTTTTTTGTAGAGCATTTGTTCTTTTGGTTCTTATTCAGCCTGCCATCTTAGATTTGATGATTATATTTGAAAAGAGCTGTTTTTTCTATTGCTTTCAGCCTTTTTTTTACTTTGCTATGATGTTTACAAGTTTAAGGATTACTTTGATTTTGTTCCGTGGAGGAAGAATTAGTCCTGATTGTGGTGGGACAGCATTACAGACTTTGAACTGTCAAAATGCTTCGTAGATCATGGATTTGAGTAAGAACTTCGAGAAACTTAAGGTATATTTGACAACATTGAATTAACCGAAGCTTATAAGGCATGAATATTATGGCGTGACTTTCTTCAATTAAGCCTTGAATGCTGTTTGTTTTGTACTCTGGTTGTTGATATGGTTTTTATTTACTTGATGTATATGATTCTCAATCATCATAGCCATTCAAGTCTGCCCATTTAATTCTGGATCATCTTGGGCAATCGAGATTCAGGGGGGTGGGATCAAATACATGAAATTGATCCATTTTACTGGCCGGAAACCAGCTGTTCAGGCCAGATTATTGCCGGAAATGCTGTTTGGCCTTGCCGTGGACTTATAATTTCCTAGAATTTGGTATGAATCCTGCTAAAGCTTGGAAGAAAAGTGTGAATGGAACAAATAAATCTGCAACTGCAAATATAGCGTAAGATTACACACTTTACAAGCTTTCATATTTGTTTTCTGCTCATATTTTATGTCAAAAACCGAACCAAATCATAAGAGGGGAGGAGATCATGGTTTCGCAAACTAATAGTGCTTACCGAGGATTACCCCGATGATCACAGACACCAGGGCCACTCCCAGCATGAATTTCAGCGTTCCAAGCGAAGAAACCTCGGCTGTCTTTCTGATTGTCTCCAATGGCGGGGTCGGTGATTCTGCTTTCTTCTTGCTCTTCCTTTTTGTTAGGCTTGATGATCCTATGTCTCTCGATTTCACTTCTATTTCACTTACCTGAAAACACGATAAATATTCTAAGAAAATCGCCTCTAGTTCGAGTAATTGAACATCTAAGATGGTTGTAATTACTGACCTTTTCAGCTAACTTAGATTCGGCCTGGTGTAGTTTCTGCTCCAGCTCTTTGATTTGCTCGAGTAGGAGCTCGGTTTCATGTTTCTTAGTTTCAAGCTCTGCAATAGAACCCTTCAACGCTGCTTCCGTTTCCAGCTCTTTTCTAGAATCCGCTTCTTTCTGTTAGTGGAAAAAAAAGAAGTCAAAGTCATATAGTTGTATTTCTACGCATGTAGAAGGCAATCTAAAAACCTTGTCGAACCTGGTCAGCAGTGGCGGTCTCAGAAAGCTGCAACTCTTTCTTAAGTCGAAGAATTTGATCATTTAATAAATCTCTGTCTTGAACTCTTTGTGCATGCTCCTCCAATTTCGTCGTAAGTTCAGCTTCTCTAGTAACAGATGCCGATCGAACACACTCAACCTGCATACAAATTATAGGGTATTCAGCAATCTTCCATGCCCAAAAATGTTCGAAAAAAGAGTAAAAGACGAGCATGGGTGTACCTCGGATTTTAATTGAGCTTCAGAAATCATCAATTGTTCTTCCAATTCCTTAATACGAGTTTCCAATGTGGATTTTCCTGCGAGCTCGGCCTTCAGAGTTTCTATTTCGGAACATAACAAATCTTCGTTTTCTTTCTTCTGTTTGCATTGTCCTTCCGACAACTCGATCGAGGATTGCAGCTCCTTCTTAGTAGTTTGAAATGTTTCTTTGAGAAGGTTGTTTTCTTCCATAACTGAAGATATCTGCAGAAAAAAAGGGTAAGTAATCAGTAATGAAAGAAATGTAAATCGAACTTCCAAATCTTCAAGAATTTTGCAGCAAACCTGAGACTGTAATCTTTGCCCATCAGAAGTTAGCTTCTGGGTCAAGTCTTCGATCGATCTTTCCGAGCATCTAAGCTTATCAATGGCATCACCATGTTCGTTTTGGGCAGAGGATAGATTTTCAAGCAAAGCAGCCAATTTGGATTCATACACGGCCGCATCTTGAGTAAGTCTAGTATTTGTCTCAACTAGCTCGACACTCTCCTTCTCGAGAAGACTCCCCTTGGCTTCCAATTCTACGACAATGCTTTCAAGATGCTTCAATTTCCCAAGAGTTTCTTCCATCTGAGCACGATGGAATTCAGCATTCGAAGAAGCCTCCTGAGCTTGTTCTTCGAGAATTGTTAATTGACATTCGAGTGTTTTCAGCTTTTCGTTCAAGTCTTTTGCTTCCAAGTCTTTCTCATTGTACCTGTGAATCGCTTCCTTTAGCTGTGAATCGACTTCCTCCCGACGAGCTTCGGAAGCTGAATGAAGCTCAATGGATCTCGAGTGTTTCTCCATTAATTCGCTGATGTTGCTTTTATGGGAAACGAGCTCTTGTGAAGCTACTTCCTTTTCTGAAATGGTGGAGCTGAGTAGCTGTTCGAGTTCGTTGACCTTGTTTTTCAGCTGATTATTTGTATCTACCAACAGTTCATTCTCAGATGAAAACTGAGAAGCCATGCTTTCCATTTCTGAAATCTGTTTCTCGAGTTCTTCGTTGGTTATTTTGACCGAAGCCAATTTCGTTGAAGTTTGATCGAGTTCTTCCTCCAGATATGCAGATTTTGCAGCCGATTCCACTACCTGTTTTTCGTAAATCTTGACTTTCTCCTCGAGAATCTCCAGCTTCTCCGAAAGAGAATTGGCCTTGAAATCCCGGGTAGTGAGATTCGTCATCAGTTCTCGCAGCTTACTTTCCGAATCCTGTGTTGAGGATTCGTGTAAGAGTTGAAGCTCCGAGTTCTTAGCCGTCGTTTGCTCAATCAGCTGCACTTGTTGATCGAGTTGTTCTTCAGCCGATTTAAGCTTGTCGATGACTTCACTCTCCCTAATTCCAGCAGCCATTAGATCGTTTTCGATGCTTTCGATCTTCGCTTGAGTTTCATTCAGCTCATTCCTCAATATATCTAGAAGATTCTCCGATTCAGTCAGCTTCTTTCCGGTAGCTTCCACTTCAGTTTCGAGATATTTTTTCTCTTCCGTAACTACATTCAACGACTCGGTCAATTCTTGTTCCTTGTCATTGGAAGCAGCCAATGCAATTTCCAAGCTTGATGCTCTCACTTGGAATGCCTCGAGTTCGAACAAAGCTTCCGACATTTTGTCTTTGAATTTCTCGGACTCTGCTTTGCTATCCTCGGTTTTCTTTTCCAAGCCGATTATTTGCTCTTCGAGTTCTTGAATTCTGTACTTCTCTGCTTCGACTAGCAACTCCATTTCGCTAATCTTTTGAGTTGCATCCCCTGCCTTGGTATGAGAAAACTGAACCAAATCTTCAAGTTCTAGATTTCGTTGATGGGTCGTGTTCGCTCTTTCCTCGTGTTCTGTACAGCTTACGATGCTCGTCTTTAGATCGTTCTCGAGCTTTGAGTGGCGGAATGATGACTCATTAATGGCAGATTCTAGATCATCTATCCTTTTCTTGAATTCCTTGTTTAGAAGATTCAGCTGCTGTTTCTCTTCGTCGACTGTTCTTATAGTGGAATTCAGATCGCTTATTTTCTCGGATAATTCTTTCAAATCTCTCTCGTTGTCCGAGATCTCTCCTTCTCGAGATTTCAATTCCTGTTCCAGAGATTCCTTTGTCTTTAATTCGTCCTCAATTTTCATTCTGGTGTCTTCCATCTCAGAGATCTTCTTCCCAAAATCGTCTTTCGACGATGAAAAACGGAGCTCCAGAGCAGACAGATCTTCCTTGATCCGAGATTCGGAGGCCTTTCTGAGTTCTAATTCTTGAGTTAGCTCGCTGATTAGAGCTTCCTGGGAAGAGAATTTCTTCTCCATTTCCAGCGCTTGAGATTTCGAAACCCCTAATTCGTCCCGTGCCGATGAAAGCTCGGCCGTAGTGCTTGTAAGCGATTCTTCCACTTTCTCCTTCTCCGAAATCTTTTCGTACAAACCCTTGGCTTCTTCTCGAATGGCAGCCACTCGGTCTTCCAATTCAATCGCGCAATTTTTTGCGTCTTCGAGAAGTCTCTCGAACTCCGACGCTCTCTTCGTCTCCGATTCGGCGAACAAACATTTTTCCTTGTGAAGCTCCGCAAACTTTGTCGATTCATCGGCGGAAATCTTCAGTCGGTGCTCCAATTCTTTATTCTGCTTAATCGAGTTCTCTAGCTCCGAATTCACACTATCCAAAGTTTCTCTCAGTTCCACTAACTCCTTATCCTTTGATTCGTGACCTAGCAACGCGTCTTGCCAAGAACTAAAAAACGAACTGTGCTTTTTCTCGGCTTCGATGGCCTCTTCGTGTAGTTTCTTGTGCTTGATTTCGTGTTCTTCGCACTTTTTGTCGGATTCTTCGAGTTTCCCTTTTTCGATCGAAATATCATCCTTCAGCCTTTCGTTTTCGGATTCGGCATGCTTCAACGAGGCCACTAGTCGATCGATTTCAGTCTCGAGTTCTCTGGTTTTTTCTCTTGCTTCCAGCAATTCTCGGCCGGAACTAGTCGATCTTGGCAACGCCATTGGCGGCGCATCTTCGCCGAACAGTTCTTTGCCGTCAATGAGTTCCTTCTCCACCTTGATGAACTCTCCATCCAATGCGCTCTCCCCTTCAGTCTTACCATCATCTTCCCCTGCACCGAAATCTCTATTTGCCTTCTGCTTGCGTAATAAATAAAATAAATTCAAATAATTATAATTTAAATATAAAATTAATAATTTCAAATAAAATTTATAGTAAATTACACTTTGCATCCTAAACTTCATATCATTATCGCGCTAATTTTTTGTTTTTGCAAAAAACCCCTTAATTTAAGGTTGAGTTATTCATTGAAAAATAATAATAAGTTCAAGGTGTTCATCGATAGAAGTAAGTCTGAGATTACTTTTGTCACACTCTCTTGTCATACATCCTGAAGTATCGTTGCGTTATTTGATCAATTCAGATATATTTAATGAATAAAAATATAAATAATTATTTATTATTTAAATTGATTCAATCATGTGACGACACATCAGAAAGTATGACAAGATGATAAGTATAAACTAACTCTTAAAAAAACAAGACTAAAGAATTGAACGACCATTTTGTCGATGACACAAAAGCACATATTTGACTCACCTTAGCGGGATAATCGATGATGGTATCGTTGTCTTCCTTCGTGTCGTGAACTAGTGAACTTGAAACTGTATCTTCCATCTATATATCTGCTCGAATAATAAATAGTTAAAATAATACATCGATGTCTCGCCAATTACGATTATAAGGCATGATTGTCACGTTATGTACATAAATATACAATAGAGATAATGTTTACAATAAAGTTTTATACCCTAAATTAGGCCAAATTAGCAAGTAGAATAAATAATTTAATCAAATAAATACTATATTCGTTACATACATCAATATAATTTAATATCTAACTAAATTTAAGACTATCGTGGAACCCTCGACCAATGTGGGCTCCACACGGTAACAAGACCCGCTCTCTTTAGTCTTTCCTCGCTCCAATCAATCCTAGCCCTTCATCTTACTGACGTATCCCGTTCACCTAGTTAATGTGGGGCCCGCAGTTTCAATATTCATTTAATTACGATTTTGACCCGTAAAAGCGGCAGAAGGATCACAGACCGCCACCGGCGATCGGAGGATTGTTCTGACGATCGGAGGATGGTTCCGACTATTGAAGTTTAGAAAAAGAAGGAAGAAGAAGAAGAAAGTCGATCGATGAGAGATACAGAAGGATCCGATCCACACAAAAAAGAAGAAGAAAACTCAAAATTCAAAGCCGAAATTCAGATATTTTCAATCAAGCGAGCAGATTAAGTGGGTAGAGTCATCTCTTACCTGAGAAACTGCGTAGCCTTAGCTTCTGCAAGTTCTTCTTCGGTTTCTGGAGATGGAGTCGGAGAGAGGAAGGTTGAGAGAGAGAGAGAATGGTGGTGCTTTTGAGCTTCAATGGAGAAGATTATATGCATTATTGGTCGAAGTAGAGAGAGAAAGAGAGAGAGAGGGGTAGGGACAGCCGGACAGGCTTGTGGGGGTCGATGAATCATGGTGTTCATGTCATATCTCTAGATCTCTTCCTTATTTACCCACCCTTCAATGAATTATCAATTATTTGATTAAACGTAATTTTGAAGACAAATATATTTTTTATTTATTTTATTCGTGTTTTTTTTTATCATCTAGCTTATGAACTCGTCCATTTAAGAAGATTGAAAGGGTCTTTGATTTTAGAGTCTATCAAATTTGACATTCTCGAGCCGTTGCTCATCATCAAAGCACAAGATTGAACACAACGCTCGATCAACTTTACCATTTTTTGTCAAAATTTAGGGCTTACCCATGATTTGTTCTCTCCTTTTTTGCCTAAAGTTTCAATTTTTCTGAAAAACAATCATTGATTTCGTTTAAAAAAATGATTTTTTTTAATTGTTAAGTTAAAAGAGTAGGCGAGTCATCAATGAGGGGAGGGAAGAAAGTCGGTCACATTAGGAAGTGTAGAAAATAGAAATAAAAAAGGAAAGCCGGTTTGGTACAAAATTTGAGGCCATGATTGACCGACCAAACCGCTCCTTGTTTTGTCCTCGGTCTCTCTATATCTTAGCCCTACATCTTTAACGTCGTTCGGCAACATGGATCGAGGGTGACCAACGACCGCAAGGCTATGGCTAGTACGGCTTGTCGAGCAAACAAAGTGGGACGGGTTGGCTAGGTTGTCTGTTCCAAGTTGGCTCACGAGCTCAAAACATTGGCTTTGTTCGGCTTGTCTTGTGGAACCAACAAGGTGAACTCACATTTATCATCGAAAGTTTATATAGCACTCTCCGATGACAATATCACTGTCGGGTTACTGTTGTGACAAGAACTTTCTTTCATAAATTAAAATTCATCACCTTAAACTTTAATATAATTATAAGTGACACTTTGTTGTTACTTTTTTTGCTAATTTTAACTATATAAAAAGATTATAAATTTATAAAAAAAATATATGAAGTTAAATGTATGAATGAAATATAAATTTATTATTGCACTTTTTTATTTTTTAAATTGACCAACATCTTGTACCCAAAAGGCGAAATCACTCGCCCACAGTGCCCCCACTCCCCGGCCCGACAGTTTGTGAGAGAGTTAAATCACAGTGACTCAGCGATCCATTAGGCTTTTACCTGATATCCCAATGAGCTACTTTAATATTGGGAGTAACAACTCTCACACCGAGGCTCTTGTACCCAATCTATCATCTCTGAACCAACTGAGTTATGCCCGTGCGGGAGTTGTTATTTACCAACATTTTAATATTTAAAAAAGTGATGATAGTTGATAGGATATTATTGTTATTCTGATAAAGTTTAAGGTGTTTATTAATAATTTTTAGAAGTTTAAGTTGCAATTACTTCTATAATATAGGGGGTAACTTGTTATTTACCATAAAATTTATTTGTATTTAAATAATATTTTTAAGACCATTATTTACTTGAGAAGGCGGTTAAAACTGAAACGTTCGTTTCTGTTGTCGTACTTCTCACAGTGTAGCAGCTGAAGAATTCTCAAACCAACAATGGCGGAATCGTCTTCCTCGACGAGTAGCGGCCTGAATTTTAAGCTTCATCCGCTTGTGATACTAAACATATCCGATCACTTCACGAGGCTTAATTCACAAATTAAACCGACGACGAGCACAGCCACGAATGGAGCCTCCATTGTTCAAGCCAGGGCTTATGGCTGCATCATTGGAGTTCAGAACGGCCGGAAAATCGAGATTTTCAATAGCTTTGAGCTTTTATGCAACTACGATTCGGGGTCGTCCGCCCACAGTTCGTTCCTTTTCAAGCAGCAAGAGCTCTGTACAGTCTCATTCTCTCTCTCTCTCTCTTCTGACCTAATTTCTGGTCTCTTACTCATCGTAAATCAATGCAACATCCTTCCTCATTTCATAATTCTGGTATTTCTGCAGACAAGAAGGTTTTTCCTGATTTCTACATCTTAGGTTGGTACTCAACAGGCCGTGATATCGAAGAATCTGACAAACTTCTCCATAGAAATGTAAGGAACAGTTTGTTAATGGATGTTGAATTTTACATTCGCATTTTCTATATTCCCCCAATTTCTATTTTGTGTTCTTATAACGCATCTCCTCTATATTCCACGATAACTTGTTCTGCATAAATCTCTGAAAACTCTAGAGATGACTAAGGAGCAGAAGAAAATTGTGCTTGAGAAAAAAATCACTTTTCTGGCTGAAAAGCTCACCGTAGTGTGTTTTCTGTTTCGCAGATGATGGACTTAAATCCAAACCTTGTTTATCTTCTTCTCAACCCTTCAATGAATTGTGCTAAGACGGATCTCCCAATAACCATCTACGAGAGTGGTACGAATCCATAACAAAAAAATTGAGTAGTAGTTATGTGTTTCCTCATCCACTAAGAGACAACATATGTCCTCGTGAAAAAGAGTTAGTGATTGCCGTTATAAATACATCTTCGATTGCGTATACAAAATGGATGATTTGCTTACATCTTTTGTTTTCGATCAAGTTTTTGCTCTTCTTGCTAGTAAGTAGAATTTCTTTTGAAAACAGAGATGCATATGATTGATGGTATCTCACAGCTGGTCTTTGTTCGTTCAAGCTATACAATAGAGGTTATACCTATCCATTAGCAAGCTTCTGAGTTAATTCATTATTGATAAGTTGATTTTGTCCTTTTCTCTTGTGCTAAAAAGCCAGCAGAAGCTGAGAGAATATCTGTAAATAGTATTGCAGCACAACCGTCATCTGGTGGAAGTTCTGCTGGAACTCAACGTGAATGCTTCTTTCTTATTCTGTTCTTATAATATCACAATTTAATTTGTTTCTCATCTTAAATTACATTTTTGGTTGTTAGAACAGTAGCCAATCAACTTAGAAGTATGCACTCTGCCATTAAGATGCTCAATAGCAGATTGAGACTGCTTCATTACCATTTTCTTCAAATGCAGAAAGGTGTCTGAGATACCGTATCTCTCTCCCCCTTCCGGAAAAATTAGTTTCTTTCTTGTAATTTTACGAAGAAAAAAAAGTTTTAATAACCAACATGCTGGAAAACCGGTGAAAATTTTGAAAAGATGATCCATAAAGGAGCTTTATATGATAAAAGGAAGCGATATGAACTGCAGCTTTACCTTAGGACAAAAGGTAGTATATTTTAAGTAAACTCCACCAATCTTAATGCTTTGACAAACTTCCCAAGATATTCTTTAAGATCTCTAATTTTAACAATGACACTGAATACTTTATGATCTACCTCAGTGTTCACAGAATATCTTGGATCGATTTTACCGGTAGTACTTACTGCAGGCATCTTTCCAAGGGATAATTCTCTGCTAAGACAGGTGTTTTGTATTTTAAGAACACTGCAAGGTACTGAATCTGGAAGATTTATGGATGGTATGTTGAAGGTGAGTAATGTCTCGTTTAATATGGTTTGGATGACAACAAATTTGAATAGTGGCTTGTCTTTCTTTAAACTTTTGTTCTGCCTTCTTCCTCTAGGAACATAATGACACATTGTTGACTGCATACCTTGCAATCCTCACTGATTGTTTAAGGTAATTATATATTTATCCAAGTATTTCCAGTGGTCATTTTACATGAAATCATCCATTGAGAATCTGTTTGAGAGACTGAAGATAGTTTATTAATATTTTTTCTGTCCCGTGCGACATATTCTAAGAACAAAATCTTGCAGGCTCTGGCCCACAACAAATAATATTGTACTGACAATATCATAGATTACACAGATGTCTATGTTGAAGCTTATATGTTTAGAACTAATTTTTTTTTAAAAGAATTAGGTCTTTCTAAAGTAAAGATAATTTGATTTCTAATTTGCTTTGCCTATGTTTCAATTTTCCAGCACCATGGACGAGGTAGCCGAAAAACTCAACAGGATATATCCATCCACCAACTCGAATGCTTTGGATCTAGAACACTTTGCCAAGGAAAGTCCATCAACCGACTCGATTACCTCGCACCTAGAAGGCTTTTTCAAGGATAGTCCACTGATCAATTCCACAGCAAAGAAAATTGGGCATATCAAACTCGTAAAAGGTTAGTCTTGTTATTACGGCATCAAACTTTCTTAACTTTTCGGCCTATGTTCAGTGATGCCTCTGTTTTCTGGATAATTTCTCTTTGACACTTAGGCCTGAATATTGCGAATCTAGTCTCAAACCTGGTCGATGACATAACTTTGTTTTCGAATACTATCGCATTTTAGACTATCATATGAGCTTCTTTGTTAGGCTTAAAATTACTTATTGGTCGGAAACATCGGAGAATCGGTGCATAGCACTTTCTCGTGTTCAGCATTTAACCTGCAATTTACGTTGTAGTTTTTGTGCGCACGAGTCAAAACATAAGATGATCGAATGCATACATTGCGACTAACATTGATGTTTTAAGTTGCGGTGGTCAAGACTCGATTCGTGATATCAATCCATTAATCGTTTATAGTACAGCATGATAGCTTATAAATTTTATTTTACGATTATAACACGCGATTATTCACGTGAGTTAACCTTATGAAGTTACGAAATTTTCTGCATCATGATATATAATAATATGCTAAAATAGAATCAATTCCAAAACTCAATTAATTTTCAACATAGGAAGTACACTAAAACAACAAATTCTAGCATATTGAAACCAACAATGTTGGCCTAAAACAACCTTATCGAACTCAAATGATCCCCCTAAATACACGATAAAGCATCGGCCTAACACCATCTTATTCGCGCACGATGATCCATAGGTCCAAAAATCAAACGGATAGCTCGTATTTGGAAACAATAACGCCATCACTATCGGCATACAACCATTCCCCGTCGTGAACCAAAGTGCCACCAATTTCGATCGGGATGTGCTTTTCGCCATTCCCCTTCTTGATCGACTTGGTAGGATTCGATCCCAGTGCTCTCACCCCAATCGAACATCCATTGATCTCATCAACATCTCGAATACATCCGCTCACTACGATCCCGGACCACCCGTTGTTTTGAGCCAATTGTCCGATATTTCCCCCCACTAAGGCACATCTTCTACTCCCCCCGCCGTCGATCACTAGAACTCTTCCTTCGCCTTTCGTTTCGAGTATCTCTCTCACTAGAACATTGTCTTCGAACACCTTGAGGGTGACGATTTGGCCTGAAAACGCCCGCGAAATGCCGTAAATTTGAAAGATCGATTGCAGGACTCGCAGCTCCCCGCTCGATAGAAGCGAGGAGTTTGAATCACAAACATCTGAAGTTGCTGGAGCGGCCATTTTATCTGCAATTTCAAACAAAAATCACATTACAACGCATATAATCGCCTTCCTGGGATGAACAAGTTCAAAGGAATCTCAAAATCTGCTTTAAAAAAGCATAAGCTCAAGATAAGTAGAATTACAGTAAGAGCAGAGGCTAAGATTACTTAAATCTAGGTCAAATACGCTTCATTTCAACGGCGGAGGTAGAAGATGAGAATATGAAAATTCGAAACAACCCAACAACATAATTCTAAATCGAAGCTTACCCAGTTGAAGATCAGACAATTTTCTACTTCCCATCGAACAGAATCTTTAAATTACAGTAAAAATAAGTAAAAAAACCAGTAGTAGCCCGTACAGAACGGCAGCTAAAATAAGCGAAGTTTTCTGATTTTGTTCAAACCCATCTATTTTACGAAGAATGATCGTCAGTTACAGACCTGGAATCAGCTTCTGAGGAAGAAGATAGAAAGAAAACGAAAGATTCAGTAGATTAAAAAGCTCAAAGAGAGATCCTTCCCGAAGCCTGGGACAGATCTGCAAATCGAAAAGAATTTCTTAACCACAACAAAAAACGGCGTCTGTTCGAGGAGAGTAAAGAAAAAGAAGAACAGTGAGAGGAGAGGAGAAAAATCGAGAGAGCAATTTGGCGTAGAACGGAGACGAAGTGCAAAGCCAGTGACGTGGCTTTGATGGATAGAAAATAAATTCTCAAATAAAATTATTTTGTTTATCCTTTTATTTCATCGTAAATATGAATTTACCTTTTAAAATATAATTACAATAAATACTGTGTCATTATATTTTTTTATTAATTTTAATAATTTTATTCAGTCAATTTACATATTTCATAAATAAATGATAGTAAAAAGTTAAAAAAAAGGGTAAAAATAATTTTTGGCCTGAGTTTTCAGAAAATAGGCGAAATCGGGCCTGGGTTTTCGAAAAACAAAATTAAGGCTCGTCAGACGCATGAAATTCTGCCTCATTCGTCCGATATTCGTCCGAGTGAAGCATGATCGGACGAATGAGACAGAATTTCTTGCCTCATTCGTCCGATATTCGTCCAAGTGAGACATGATCAGAGGAATGAGATAAGAAATTCTTGCCTCATTCGTCCGATATGCGTTCGATCATGCGTCACTCGGACGGATTCTTTCGTCCGAGTGAGGAAAGCATGTGTCTGATCGGCCCAAAATCTATAAATTTGGGCTGAGTTTCCTATTTTTTACCTTTCAGAAGTCTTAGCGAAATTTTGCCAAAATTTTCAAATTTTTGTAAAAATGAACTTCGGTCGTGAAAAACGCATCAGATTTCTTATTCTGCCTCTTTTGTGCCTACGTTAAAACTCATGAACATGTCTTCCTCAGCGGCAGATCGTCGAGCGTCTGAGGTGGAGGCTCTTCCGAGACATGATTTCTTATTATGTCCACTCCTATCGCAGTACCACATTGCACGGTGCCAGTTCTTCGACTTATGGAAGTGCTGCTACGTTGGGTCTAATTGACGTCTTTTGTTCTTTTCTTCTTCGGTCGACCAGGTCTGCGCCTAAACTGTTGGTGGTATCAATGTACCATATCTTTCAAGATTTGACGGCCAGATCTAACGTTCAGCAATTGGTGCAATGTAGTATGAATACATCCTTAGGTACATCCTTAAGTAAAATTTCTCGTTATTCGTCGCTTCTAACCACCAGTTGCTCGAGCTATCAGTCATTATAGCAAATATATAACTATTTTTCTTAAGTGTGATTTTCAATGAAAAATAAGGTCGAATTTATAGTTTTTCGGGCTATCAGACGTATATCGGACGAATGAGGCAAAACTCAGACGAATAACGGACAAATATCAGACGAATGATGCAAAATTTCTTGCCTCATTCGTCCGATCATGCCTCACTCGGACGAATATCAGACGCATATCAGACGAATTTTATGCGTCCGACGAGCCCAAATTTTGTTTTCGAAAACTCAGGCCCGATTTCGCCTATTTTACGAAAACTCATGCCCAAAAATTATATTTACTCTAAAAAAAAATTATATTTGTAAAAATTCTTATTTTTATGATGTTAAAAGAATTAAATAAAAATATAAATTTATTACTACATGTTTTCATTTCTCGATGAGTCATTAAAATTAGTTAATAGCTGCCTAAATTAACTAGAAAAAAATATGGTGATACGATGTATGTTGCATATATGATAAATTTTAAATTATTTATTGATAAATTTTAAAGTTACAAAGTATTCGTTGTAACTTATTCTATAATTTAGAAAATAAATTATTATTTATCCTTTATTTTGATTTTTTTAAATATACTTTAATATATCAAATAATTATTTGTGCACTTACATACAAATTATTTAATAAATTTAAAATAGTTATTTATTATTAAATTTATATTTATCATTATGTAACACATCATTATGTATTTTAATAAAAAAATATAAAAATATATAAATAAATATGTAAATTATCAACTCAACCTATTTTAAAAATAAAAATATATAAATGAAAAATAATTTAATTATTTATATTTATATTAATTATAAAATTGAGCTTCAGGCGATCGGTATGAGAAGATCTTGAACTTCGAAATTCAAGGGTTATTCAAAATTCTAGATTTATAATTCAATTTCCGAGTTCAATCACCCACTTAACAACTATTCTTTATTACTTACTAGCTTGGAAGCAAGCCCATTTCGGGTTGGGCCGATCCAATTCTTGACCGTCCATTATTTAATAAAAAAATTATCTGTGTAATTTAGAAGATTTATTAATATTGTTAAGATATTGTTTTAATTGTACTTAGCAAGATCCTCAAAACCATTAGCGTATTAATCTTGTACTAGTTTTTGGATTAGCCAAAGGCTCCTCTGCTTTGTCGCATAAAGTTGCTTCAAGCGCTCGCACGGGCTTGGCTCAGTCGGTTCAGAAATAGTAGAGTTAGTAACAAGTGTCAAAGTTCGAAGTCTTACAGTCGCAGCGTGAGAGTTGGTATCTCCAATGTGAGGTAGCTCTTTGTGGACTTAGGCAAAAAGTCTCTCATCTCTAGCATACTGAGTCATTATTACTTACTCCTCTACAAACTATCGGGCCGGGGTGTGGGGGCCCTGGAGACAAAATGTTTCGCCTTTTGATAAAAGAAGGTTGTTCCAAGCTTTCGAGGCTGCATTTTATTTTATTTAAAATTAAGTATTTTATTATTTAATAATATTATAATAACACGTGTCATGCGCGTGTAAGAGATAATAAAAGCTGGAAATACGAATCGAGGGTGGGACCAATTTTTTAAGTAATTTATTTTTAAAAAATGAAAATGAATAAAAGGAAAAGACGGGGTCAACGAAATACTCTTTTGCCCATGTCTGCGCTGACATCCAGCTCATCAAATCATGGCAAAAATGTAAATAAAGTGAACCTTATTTATTTTATTTACTATATTAAGTCCAAAATCTAATATAAAGGTTACTAATAAATAATTTATTATCTCCTTAAAATTTTAATTATTTTAATGAATATTTTAAATTAAGACTGTTTTCACCTAACGCTTTAAAATCTTAATTTATTAATTAGCATTTCAAAGTTTAGTTAATTATCAACCAATATTTTATCAAGAAATCTATTTTTTTTATAATTTAATTTTTATTTTTTAAAATTATTATATATTCTCGATTAAAAAAATTAAAATAAAAAATNTTAATTAATATCAATAAATACTTATTAATTAATTAATATTGATATTTATTACACCGGCAAAAAATAGTTATTAAGATAAATGCAATTACTCATAGAAAATATAGCAAATTAATGTTATATTAATACTAATTATATATTTAATCAATATATTACCACATAATAATTATTTATTAGCACATAACAATTATTTTATAGTCTTTTTATAGAGGTTGAAAATGGGCAGAAGGTATCTTGTAAGTGTAACACCTAAATTCGTATTATTAATATTTTGTTATTATATATTTTAAATAAAATAATTTTTACTATGATTAATTATTTCACATCCACTATATATTAAATAATAATTTGTGTAATTAAAATAAAAATATATTGCACTATTCCTTGTTTTATTATGCAATTAATCTTATCCAATGTTACACTAACCATTAGTAGTTAAGTATTTTCACAACTTCATGGCTCAATATTTGTGATTTATCAAAATCACCTTCAATTTATAAATATTATCAAAAAATAACATTATTATTGTTATTAAGTTTAAAAAAATAATAATTTTTTATATTGGTAATTTGGATTACTAAGGATTTTACTCGATTTTTTTTTCTCGAACCAAGTATTTTCTTAAGAAATCGAAAGAGCTTGATTAAGACTTTCGACACCTGCGCTGTCCTAGAGTGATAGTTGTTACCCTCAATGTTGAGGTAACTCATTGGGATATCAATTAAATGTCTCATATCTCTGGGCCACTGAATCGCCGTGATTTTAACTCTCTCACAAACTGTCGGGCCGGGGTGTGGGGGCCTTGGGGGCGAAGGATTTTGCCTTTGGGTACAAGAATTTCCTTCTACGAAAAAGAGTAATTCTATAATTATTATCTCGTCATACTATTTTGTCATACATCTTAATGCATCATCATGTGATTTGATCAATTCGTGAATTTAATGAATAAAAATATAAATAATTATTTATTATTTAAATTTATCTAATCACAAAACGACACGTTAAAAGGTAAGACAGAATAGTATAACAAGAGAATAAATCTAGACTAACTCTACAAAAAATATACCAAGAAGCTCGATAAATCTTCAAAAAAATGAACACGATCTTGATGGACATTTAAATTATCTCCACACAGATTAACTTTTTTTCCTATTTTGCCGTGAAATGTAAATTATTTGTACTATTTAATTTAGCGAAAGAAAATATTGTCCAAGAACATATGTCCAAATGAAGAGTCCATTCTTGAATTTTCATAATTGCGAATAAAAAAATTAAATAATTATTATACTAATTACTATTAATTAATAAATAAAGATGTTATTGTACTCAAAAGTCAAAATCTCTCGCCCCCAGGGCCCTCACACCCCGGCCCGACAGTTTGTGAGAGGGTTAAATCATGGTGACTCAGCGGCCCAAAGATAGTAGACTTTTACCTGATATCTCAATGAGTTACCTTAACATTATGAGTAATAACTCTCACACTAGGATAATGCAAGCGTCGAACATATGTTTTTGTGCCCAATCTATCATATTTTAGCCAACTGAGCTATGCCCGTGCGGACATAAATAAATAAAGTTGTTCTTTTCCACATCGTCTGGTGTCCACCATAGGAATCTTCGACATTTCATCTACCATTGTTTTTTTTTCTACTTCAAAAAAACTAGTTTTTTTTTATTTGTTGTTAAGGTTATTTACCTAAAATCCTTGTTTCCCTATTTGCAAAATAGATGAAAAATGAATCTTGATTATGAATTTACACACATAGTTGATCATGAAAAATTTGACTCAAACTAGTAAACCGACACCATTCATTTTGATTTGCTCGAGATCTCAAAACTCATTATATCCCGTTCTCCGTATCCAAAACCGTGGACACCAGTTCAAAAATGAGAATATGAAAATACCCACCTCATATATTTTTGTACCAAAAAGACGAAATCTCTCGCTCCCAGGGCCTCACACCCCTGTCCGACAACATGTGAGGAGGTTAATCACGGTGACTCAGCGGCCCAGAGATAGGAGACCTTAACCTGATGTCTCAAGGAGCTACCCCAACATTAGGGGTAACAACTCCCACACTAGGACAGCGCAGACGTCAAACCTAGGCTCTTGTACCCAGTCTATCATCTCTTAGCCAACTGAACTATGTCTGTGCGGGCCCCACCTCATATATTCTAATGTCACTCGTTAAATGACCGAACTAAATTTAACATACTAATAACTAGCACGTTAGAGAATATAAGATGACAACATATAATAAAACACGGGTTTGCGACAAGAATTAGTTACTCGAACTTTTGATTATTTATCTTAAATTTGGATGGATTACTTCTGCACTGTTTATTTTGAAAATGACAAATTAGAAGATTATTAAGGAATGGAAAACAATTAGATTAAGCAAAGTAACGTGGATTAAATAAATCTACTAAGTGACAAATGTTTATATTATTTTTTAATAAATTAAATTATATTCTGAAATTAGAGCTGGCAAAGATATTAATATCCGGCTAACAAAATTCTGTTTTTTAATTATTTATTTCCAAAAATAAAAAAATAAAAGAGAAAAAGGGTTTGTTTGTTGTAACATCCTTCACGTTTCAAGGATGCAGTTCGACCAGTTCTGCAACTTTTCGACAGACAACGTCTCCACTGTCGTGAAAATTAGCGAAAAAATATGATTTTTAACGAAAAAAATATAGAAAATAACAGAAATTGTAAGAGAAATGAGATGGAATCCATCAATCGAGAGATATAAATGCGAATTATTGGAAGATAAGTTTGTAGGAAAATGGGAAGCTGTTCTTGAAATCTAGCAGTTGCAGTTGAACCAGCTGTATGAACGCGATGGGCGAAAGAGAGGAAGAAAAGGAGGGAGATGGGTCGGCCAAGAAAAGCCCATCTCAAAACAGGAATTTTGATTAGTTTTTTTACACGAATCAATCGTTTTGGATCGAGTTTTCTTTTGTCTGCAGATGATATTAATAGACGCCCGAGGAAAAAAGTTTTGATCTTTTTCTCTCTCTATCTCTTCCTTTTTTGCTTCTTCTCTCCTCTTTCATGGCTTTTCTTTCGTGAATTTCAAGGATTCCATCTACCCAGTTCGCTCAATCATCTTAACCCTTTGGCTGCTCCTTATATTTGTAGTTTTATGATCCTGTTTTGTTTTAGAAAAACAGTGCTTCTCTCTCTCTCTCTCTTCCTCCCCTCCCTCTTTTTGGAGTTTTCTCAGACATCATCATTTCATATCATCTCTGAAGATTGGTTGAAAGAGGAGAGAGAGAGAGAGAGGGAGAAGTGGGGGCAGTGGGTTTTTTTTGGTTTTCGTTTTCGCTTTGGTTTCTGGTTCGAATTTCTCCAGTTTCAGAGAAAGATGAAGAGTGTCCATGGCGGAAACTGGTGATTTTGGGAAGAGGAGTTCGTTGAATACATCATTTCTGATTTGGATTCTGATTTCTAAAGTTTAACAGGTGAATAGGTCCATTTTTTTGTTCATTTTCCCTCGCTCTCTCTCTCTCTGTTGATTTCTTCCCCCTTTTCGTTTCTCTCTCTAAAACTTTTTTTATTTTTGAGCTGAAATTCTAACATTCATCTGCTTGAATTCTGTTTTTTTGTTCTTATCTCACGACGGCTAAAAGAGAGGAAAAATCAACCATGTTCATGTTTTTTTTACCCTTTTATGAATTTTTTTTTCTCAAGAAATGCATAGATCTTGCCTGGATCTTAAGATCTGATACGAAAACTGGGGATCTACAAATTTTTGTTTTTCCATTTATGATGTTCCTCGTTTTTGGTATGTTCTTCTTGTGGGTCTGTCTCTTGTTCCAGCTACAGCTTTATGAAAAATCTTAGAAATCAATTAAAAAAACATACGCAGTTTGGTAATATTTTACATTTCTAGATATTTGAGGTTCAGATTTTCTGAAAACTATATCCAAACAGCAGAATCTCTTTTGTTGAACTCGAATAATTTGGGATTCCTCCATTAACGGGATAACAATTTCTCCATTAAATGTTGCAGAAATTTGATCTGAGAATCGCCATTTGAAGCTAGACAAAGCTTAGAGCTTGAGATTCAATGGCGGGAATTGAAGAAAATGTTTCTTTGAGTGGAGGAGATTGGTTGGTTCCCACTCCCAGCCCAAGAACATTCTTCTCTGCAATGCTTGGCGAAGATTTTTGTCCAAGGTCTGCAACAATGGAGTCTAGTAGGAATAACCAAGAGCAATTCTTTCTCAAACCTCGAGAGGAGAGGTTTATCGAAAGCTCTGAGGCTATGGAGGGCACGACTCCTCCTTCTTTGGCTTCATCGTTTTCTGAGCAGAAATCAAATTCCCGAGCCGGTCTTGGCGAAAGAATCGCAGCCAGAGCTGGATTCAACGCTCCAAGATTAAACACGGAGATTATTCGAACTTCTGATGCTTTGATGGATTCCGATAGCAAGTCTCCTTTGTGGACGATTCCGCCCGGCCTCAGTCCGACGACTCTGCTCGATTCTCCGGTTTTTCTTTCAAATTCGCTGGTATGATCGGATTCATTGGTTTTCTGGTATTTTTCTAAAGATAATTAGAGTTTCGTTGTTTGTTTGAGTTTTTGGCTATGGCCGATTCCAACTAAACGAAAAAATGAGTTAATCTGCAAACTAATTGTTTTACAAGTGTTTTTTGATAAGAGCAATCCGATGTTGTCTTCTTAGCATATATTTTTATTGTATATGCTGACGTATCGAGTAATAATTAGTCTAGTTAGATTACATTTGATGTATTACTATTTAAATAATTATTTATAATATTTATTGATCAATGATAACTCAACTCGTCAGAAAATATATTAAGAAAGTATACTAAGATAGTAAACATTGCATTACTCTTTTGATAATCTTTTCGATACCAGGACGAGAATTCATCAAAGGAAACAAATTCGTCAAAATAGAAAGCATGTGCAAATTCTTTTTGGAGGACTTATAAGCTTCATTTGCAAATTAAGGAGATAATCATATGAATTTCTAAGGACTGTTGGATTTATGCAATTTTTTTATCATCAAACTGCAGGTTCAGCCATCTCCGACCACCGGAAAACTGCCGTTTTTTACGAGCGATAACATTATGAGCTCCTCGTTAATGTTGGAGGCGAGTAATCAAAGTAAAGATTACCTCTTTAGCAATATTAATTCGCCCCCATTTTCGTTCAAGCCAGGAGATGATATGAGACCGCCTCTAGTTCTCGGTGCAGTAAGTTTTGAAAATTCGCTGACTGTCATCCATTTTTTAGGGTAATGCTAGGTTTTTTTTCGTCAGCGTTTACAGTAAGAATATATGTCAAAAAAGTAAACCTAACATCAATCTTTTTTTTGATTTGGGCATTTAACGTGATTTGATTTTCTTTCCTAGATGGCTCCGAACACTCATCCACCACTGTCTTTCCCAGCCGCAGCACGATCGGAGAGTTCCATGAAATCGCACAGCTTAGAACTGTCAAAACCTCCGGCGAAGGGTCATGGAGATTTTTCGCCTAATCAAAGATTCTTTGATTCTATCGATGAAGGGAACAAACATTCTCCGCCCCTCGGTGAGCGGCTGGATGAAGACGGAGAGCAAAGAGCAACTGGAGAATCGGTGGTTCCAAATAACTCTGGTGCCCCATGGGAGGACGAATATAATTGGAGGAAATATGGACAAAAGCAGGTAAAAGGAAGCGAGTATCCGAGAAGTTACTATAAATGCTCTCATCCAAACTGTCAGGTTAAGAAGAAAGTCGAACGATCGTACGAAGGCCACATTACCGAGATCATATACAAGGGTACGCATAATCATTTGAAGCCTTCGGGAAATCGGTGTAATCCGATGCAAAAAGAAATGAATGAACAGCCAGCTCTTTGTGAAAATGATCTGCCGTGGATGAGCCTTCGGAAAGGGGCTTCGGCGGGAGCTTCTGATTGGAGGATTGAAAATCCCGAGGTTTCATCGGCTTTGGCAGGCCCCGAATATGTCAATCAATCCTCTGCTTTGCAGCCTCAGAATGGCTCGGTTTATGAGCAAGGAGATGCCGTCGATGTTTCCTCGACTTTTTCTAATGAAGAGGACGAAGAAGATCAAGGAACTCATGGGAGCGTTTCGATAGGGCATGATGGCGAAGGAGACGAATCCGAATCGAAGAGAAGGTCGGGAAGAGTATGATTTAATTTGAACCTAAATTTATATCGGTTTATTGAGAATTGGCTTTTTGTGAATTTTTCAATTTGATATCGTAGGAAAATTGAAGTTTATGCCAATGAAATGAGCGGAGCTTCACGAGCCATCCAAGAGCCTCGAGTTGTAGTCCAAACTACGAGTGAAGTGGACATTCTCGACGATGGGTATCGTTGGCGTAAGTACGGACAGAAAGTCGTCAAAGGAAATCCGAATCCTAGGTAATATGTAGGGCTGTGCATAGCCAATCCGACCCATTCGAGTTTGTGGGTCGGGACGATCCACAAACTTCAATTAGTTAAAAATCAAAAGTTTTGGGTAATGGTCCTAGGTAATTTCTAGGTAATTTCGAGATCCTAGGTAATTTCGGTCCAGTTAAAAATCAAAAGTTTTGGGTAACGGTCCTCGGAAAAAAATCGGGTTAGGTTGTGCTGGAAACCGACCAAATCCGATAATTGCACGATTTAGAATATGTTTTATAATTAGTTTTTTTTTTAAATCATGGGCTGAGAGAGAATCAACTTATATATGCAGAAGCTACTACAAGTGCACTGCTCCGGGCTGCACGGTGAGGAAGCACGTCGAGAGAGCTTCTCACGACCTTAAATCGGTCATAACAACGTACGAAGGGAAGCATAATCACGACGTGCCGGCCGCTCGTAATAGCAGCCATATGAACCAACCAATGTCCGGCTCGGTGGCGGTCCAAGCCCCGTTGCCGGCGATTCAAAGCCACGGTCACCGGCCGGAGTCGTCTCAAGCTCTCGCCGGAATGGGAAGGTTTGGCCGACCACCTCAGCTCGGTTTGTTCGGCCTGGCCGGAAGGCAGCCGGTGGGCCCCCCTCTCCCGGCCCATGGTTTCAGTTATGCAATGAACCACCCTCCGAGCCTGTCGAGCCTGTCGAGCCTGGCTTTGCCTGTGGCTGGACACCCCTGGCCCGTGTACATGGGTCAGCACCGGCTGGGGGAGGAAATGAAGGTTGAGCCGATGACAGAGGGTGTGTATCAGCAGATTATGGGTAGGCTTCCGCTCGGTCCACACGTGTAGATTTTCGAGGATAGAGGTATTTCCCACGCACAAAACATTATATACGCAATTATATATACGTATATGCATACCGGGCTGTATGAGTTTCTTTCGATTTTTCAACTCTTGGATTTAAATCAGAGGATTATTAAAATTTAGTTTTAATTATTTGTAAAATAATTATTCATGCTAACTTAAGGTATCGAAAATAAGAAGAAGAATTTATTGAATATTTTAAGAGAATAAACGTAATATTATTGGAGAGAAAATCCACGTGTTTAATCCCACAAGAAGGCCAATAATTAAAATATAAAATAAAATCAATTAAATAAAAAATCTAAGAAATATTTGGAAAATAAATTAGGGTTTAATATCCATGAACGTTGTGCTAGTTTGGCCTTTTGAACTCTTTGCATTGCCACTGATCTGAACATCGTAATCTGGGCGACCTCTGCTACCACCGGAGATGGCAGATAGTTGAGCTTTGCGGGCGCAGCTCTTCCCTTTGTTATGGCAGGATCTATGGCCACCCAAAGCGCTGTGGCTCGGGAACATTCTACCGCAACTACTATACCTTACTGCTTCTTTTGCTTCAAAATCTAATATTTTGATCTTATTTCACGTTTTTACTCCGGTCTCAGGCTCCGGTTTTTCCTCCGCCGGCGAGTCAGGTTTGAAAGAATCAGATTTTCCGGAGGGGAATTCAGGGGTGAGCTTTCTCTTCCTCTTCCCGGAAGGATAATGTGGGTCGCCGGAATCTTTGCCGGCGTTTGCTTCCCTTTGGATAGTAATGGCGAATAGACTGAGAGTAGAAGCACCCTCCACCAGATCTTCATGGCTCGAGTCAAAAGCACCTGATACGGAAACTGTTTTCAGGCCTCTTTTCGCCGTCACCGATCGAGTAACAATAGTCTCCGGCAAGTCCACTACCGGAGCTCTTTTATCGGAATGAGATCTCATGTGTCCATAAACAGATTTCTCTGACCGGAAAACTTTGAGGCACAAAGAACAAACATGGTTTCTGCTCCGGCCACCGTCATTAGACTCCTTTTTATCGGATTGACCGTTCATTCTCAAAACTTAGAAGAAATTAACTTTGACCTCGCTTTGGATTGTCTCTCTCTCTCTCTCTCTCTCTCCTCGATCTTTCTCTCTCTCTCTACTGTAACTTTTGATGCATCATACTAATAAATAGAGTAGAATTCATGTAAGATTATTCTTTCTAGTTCTGGTAGGACTAGGAATTCTAATTCACGTAGTTTTAATATTTATACTATTTAAATTAGTAAAATTATTGATTATATTTTTACAATTAAATTATTATTAATTATCAAAATATTTAGAGAAAACTTCTTTATTTTTCTTTTTTAAAAAAATAATTATTAATTATTTCAATTGACAATTTTTATGGTGAAAAATTTAAGTGTAAAGTAAAATAAGACGTATCATAATTATTTAATTTATATTCGATACCTAAATATGATTACCATCATAAAAATACTGATATTAAAATAAAAATAGTAATTATTTGTCTATCAGGGTGATTAATTAAAATTAAGATGAAGATTACAGTAATTTTAGAAAAAATTAACAAAATGCTTCTCATACACTATCGTACCGCAATAACACAGGTGCGCATAATCAGACTTGAAGTCTGGTTTTAACTCAAATATCACTTCGGTCTGATTTTCCCATCAAATATGTATACACACTGACGTGTCAAGTTATGTTTGACTTAGTCTGAGTATATTTAATATATTAAAATTAAAATAATTATTTATACTATTTATTGTATCAATCATTAATTCTACAGGTGAATGTGTACAGTGTGTAAATGCTAAATGTCGGAATGGCAGAACACAGGAATGCAAGATTCAATCAATATCAAGAGCTTCAAAAACTCGGAAAGATCGAACAGAAAAAACAATAAAATTGCATTAAATTTTGAAATTCAAAGATGAATTTGCAAGAAAGACAAACTCAGATAAGAACAGAGAAAATAGGGTTGAAGCTCTTCATAGACCAGAGACCAAAGTTCAAAGACCAGGAAATAAGAAAAACAACTAAAGATGTGCCGAAGAGCTTCTCTGAATTCCTTTCGCCTTTTCGGGACCAAACATTTCGCTCTATTCAGGCATCAGCCCATCCAAGATATTGAATTGCAGCTCCTGTTCTTCATATTTCTGCAGATTTATAGATAATATCTCACAATTCTTGATCAGATAATCATGAACTAGACAATAATGTGAAAAATATCAAGCTATGAGTGTAAATTCAAACTTTTAACTTGTCCAATTCCATGCCTCGACGTAATCAAAACTTTAGTTCGACATCGTTAAGATGTGTCGACTTTTTCCGGGTCTTGGAGTTGACTCTAAGCTCGATCAACCACAAACTTTAGCTAGTTGTAGAATATGATCTTGGATTTTACTGATTTTAATTTTTGCATTAGCTGAATAGCTCCTTTAAAGTTAGAAAAAGATCAAACAATAGAAGAAAAATCATATACCAGATAGTTGTTTCACCGATTTTTCTTTCACTCATTTAATCGTAACTAAAAATTGAAAAATCGTAGTTTAAACGGGTCGAAACGATGAATTTAGCCTTGTTCTAATTCTTCTATTCCATATTTCTTTTATGCTTCGCAATTTTAATATCGTCATGCATTTTCACCAATAGGGTAAATTTCTTCGATAAACTAAGAACAAGAACAAAAAACTCGATATACGAACTTGAATCTCACCGTACCTTCTTTTCGACCTCAGTGAGATTGTTCCACAGCACACCGATTTCATCGCAAATAGAACTCTCTTCCCCATTATAAAACTGTTTCAGCACCTCATATTGCTCAACGAAGAAGAAGTTGTAGCCAATCGCGTTTGATTCCGGGCTGTCTGAATCCATGAATTCGATCCTGGATCGTTTTTGGCCTTGAGGAGGAGCCAAGTCCACATCATTTTCAAAAAAATCAGGTACATGATATAACACACCTGTATATTCCTTGGATCCAATGTAAACGGTAATTAAATATCCTTCGTTGAATTTTTCATCTATGGTTCCTATCACCGTCGAACCGATCTGCGGATCTAAACAATCTACATAAGAAAAGGATCATAAAAATGCGATTTGTCTTCAAACATATGATCTATTCCAACGAATAAATTAATCGACAACCCATTTGCCAAAAAAAACTAGAGAAATTATCAAAGCAATGAAAATATTTTCAAATCACGAACTAACGACGAGAAATGTGTTCAGATCTATGCATCACATAGAATGCATACAACTCATACATTTTGACCAGTTATATCAACAACCTATCGAGATTTTATCAAATCAATGAAAACATTTCAAAGAATTAACGTCAAAATGATAGCTACACCGTCCCTAACCTTCCGGCTCGCCCATGATCTCATCTTTCTTCACCTTTCTAGATCCCATATCACGGCTCTTGTTTGCAGCATAACGAGCTTCGAGATAGAATAAGTCAGAACATATTGCAAACAAACAAAGATCTATGTTTCGACGAAACATCAGATGTTGTTCAGATTACCAGGAGGGACCATTAAGATATTCTGTTTTTGGACGAAATAGACCTGCCCGAAGCGATAAAGTAACGATAGGTAGTACTTTCTACGATCTCTTATAACCTGCAAAGAATTTATCAAGACATTCGAAACTATACGATAAAAACAATGTCAAAAATTGAAGAAATTAAGAATGGATCGTTCGAAACACAAAGTTTAGAACATACTCAAACCTTTTTCAAAGGCCGCTCGAGAGGTGACTTCAAAAACAAGCAGTGTAGATCTAGAGTCTTGTCCTCTCTATTTAATGTGCATAAAAAACGCTTTTCGCTGATTAATCTCTGTGGCATCAAAGTTAGGAACATATTAATTGCACTGCCATTCCAAGCACCTCTTCCTTTTAGGGACGATGTGTTTGCATCAACAAAGATGTTTTGAGCTAAATTAAAAACCATATTTTGATAAAGCGGTTTTGAAGATGCCGATAAACGATAAGGGTAATAATGTTTCCTTATATGGACCAAAATCTACCTTTAGAGGGCGTCCATTTGATATCAATCCAGATAGTACCTTTGAAAGTCATAAGCCCCTTTAATTTACACAGCCCACAGTTTTGAGTACTCAATCAGATGGCCTCATCTAGATCTTAGATGATCTTCTGAAAAGCTACAAAATTATCAAATATAGCATACAACACATTGAAAAGTGATAAATATCAACCATGAGACTTAGTGTTTAATTACAGTACACAGAAAAAGTCCTGTTGTTTTTATTCTTAACACAATTATTTGAAGTATGTACAGTACAGGCTACCCAATGTTTGAATAGATATTTTCAAAGCATTGTCCTCCCTGACTAACAGAAGAGAAGCAAATTAAGAAACAAAAAACTGAAACATTTTGTAGTATTGATAACAGAATGGATTTCCCTGGAAGATCCTAAAGACAGGAAATTTCCTACTCAATTATGCTGAATGATTCTACAGCCACTGCCTTCGCACTAACATCTGGTTCGTCTAATTAAGCAACGATCTTACGATTTTTTTTTGTTTCGATCTTTGTTTTGAACACAAACTTGATTATGGCATAATTTAACGGAAAACTACAGAAAGATTGTTTTCATGAATAGACAGGATTGTTCATAATCTAAAACTAAATAATCTGAGAATGTGTTAATTCACGCCTGCACATACACTAACATTTATATCAAATCAAGACCCAGCTCTTCCAAATGTCACAGGAAAAGGAGAATCAAACTTTTCAAGGGAAATGGAAACTGAACATCGTCAATAAACAAAAGGGTTCGAAGAAAAACCCACATACGCTAATTTCATTCCAAACGATTCATGAAAACCCTAGAGCTTTTCCCAGAAAAGGTCCGAACTTTGAGCAACATCCTCGTACTCAGCAGCCGCAGAAGGGTAGGTTCTGGCGGTGGAGGTAGAGACTGGCAATGGTCCATTTGGCCTCTCTCAAAGAAGCTCCGGCGGGTGTTGATTATGAAACGACGTAGGTGGCGGGCTCTTGGCAACTGTAGGATTCTGAGATGGACAGTGATTAAGAGAGGCAGACATTTTTGGTCGGAAAGAGAGAAGGAAACGGGGAGGAAATGAGCACCAATTCACAACACTAAGCTTAATAACCAATTCATTTTTAAGCATTTTTATTTAATAATATTTATATATATTGATATTAAGTTGGCTTTAACTATAAGTAAAAAAATAGAAGAATTTGTATAATTAAATTATATCTTTATTTAATTCCATTAGTCTTTTAAATAAATTATAGTTTTTCTTACAAGCTTTTTATTCATTTTATTAATTCATAAATAAAGATAAATTTAAATGAAATTATATTAGTATTAAATCAACTATAATTATATTACCCTTTGTAATTTTGAGTACTGAAATTATTATATGAAATAATAATTAAGAGAATTTATAAAATAAATAAATAAAGTATTGAATTCTTTAAAAAAATACACCATGCAATTTGAAATGATTTAATTGTTTACCAAATTATGGGATGATAATAGGAGATAACACAATCAAAACAACCCGAGTCTGACTCCGAACCCGGACTCGAACCCATAAAGAGATCGAGTACCCGGTCTTACAAGCCAACATAGAAGGCTATACAAAGGGGCAGAGAGGAGAACGGAAAAAGGGTCGCCGGCGCCGGAATCAGAAGAAGCTCGGATCGTAGCCGTTGCTAGAAGTGGCCAAGATATAGTAAGCAACTATGTGGCCGATGGAGCCCCAAGCCAAAACATCCACGATGTTGAACCCGACCGGGTCGTTTGATTTGAGAAGGCTCACGTACTCTTTGGCCCGGCTGTCGCCGGCTTCGAAGTGGGTCAACCCGTTCTGCTCCGGCACTTGCTTCGCCACGTTCTCTCTCTGAAAGTTGAAGAAGACGAACCGGCCCAAGAAGAGTGAGAGGCCGGTGCTGAGGCTGATGACCAGAGACGGGTTCAGCTCGGACCGGACCGGAGAAACCCGCCTGGGTTTCGATGCTCCGGCGGCCAGGCTGAGCTTGGTGGCGGCGGCGGTCTTGGGGAGGGCTCTGAGGCCTTGGAAGGAGAGGCTTGACGGGGTGAGGTGGTGTTTCTGGGCGGCGGAGGAGAACGCCGGAGCGGAGAAAAGGGCGGCGGCGGAGGAGGTCGCTGCCATGGCTGCCGGTGGTTGGAGGTATAATTTCAGATGTGGAAGAGATGGAGGAGTTGATATAGGTGGAATGAGAGGGGTGGAGAAAGAGATAAAGGACAACGTGAGGATGAAAATTGAAGGAGAAAGATTTGGATGCTGATGTGGCGTTGTTTCATTGGGTGAAGTTGGATCAGAGATATTAGGACGTGTAGTCCTCCTTGTGAAGAAAGCTGATGCTTAATCTTCCGGACAGAAAAACAAAACAAAGCACAAATACATGCAGCCCAAATGGTTGAATTTGACTGGTATATAATTGTATAATTCACAAAATATACCTCAACAAAGAACTCTTGCTCGAACAATACAACACAAATTTTTTTGAAACTATTCAACGTACCTTGGAATTAATCTCTCATTCCATCCTCAGCATCTTCGTCCTCGCTTAGATTCAAATCCGCAAGCAACTCGTCCAGAGGCACCGAGGGTATATCCTCTCCGTCAGTCACAGATGCCGCCTCTGATGGCTGGTATTCTTCGTTCCGATGTAATGATATATTGAATCTGTTGCATGTAATCCAAGTAGTGGAAGTAGTTTTTCCTTAGTGGTAACCAGAAGTTAATTTTCATTTAGTGGTGAATGGAAGTTAACGGAAGTTTGTCTTAGTGGTGTAAGTGGTAGGAGTTTTATTTTAGTGGTCAAAAGAAGTTAGTGTTAGTGGTAGATGAAAGTAGTGGATAATGGAAGATAAAACTTCCAAGTCATGGGTAATGGGGAGTTACTTTGCTAGGTCTATATAAAGGGTGTAAAGTCATTTGAAATTTGCAATCCAAGAAGTTGTTTTTTCTCTCAAAGTTTCATTCTCCATTTACTCTTATTTTTTTGTGATTTCCCGACGAGCTGCCTCCGGCAATATATTTTGGAGTTCCAGCGAACAACATTTGGTATCAGAGCGAGGTCGTTTTATGCCAAAATATCCGAGATACGGGCCGATGGCACTCAACACACAACAAGAGGCAATAGACGGTGGCATCGTGTCGTTCAAATGTCCACTCTTGACGTCGACAAATTATACAACATGGGCGATCAAAATGGAGGCGATTATGGATGCACAGGGAATCTGGGAAGCCGTTGAATTTGGCGAGATTGCAGACATAAGGAAAGGTAAAGCAGCTCGTGCTTTTATTTTTCAAGCCCTCCCGGAAGATATTCTTTTACAGGTAGCTCAAAAGAAGACGGCCAAAGAAGTGTGGGACGCTTTAAAGATGCGACATCTAGGTGTCGATCGTGTCCAGAAGGCCCGATTGCAAACGTTGAAAAGTAATTTCGACGTCTTACGAATGGCTGAAAATGAGTCAATCGATGAGTTTGCCGGAAAATTGAGTGGCATAGCGACCAAGTACAGTAACTTGGGCGAAACCTTGGAAGATGCTGCACTTGTGAGAAAACTTCTTGATTCGGTGCCAGACAAATTCATTCAATTGGTTGCATCAATTGAACAATACTGCGACATTGAGACAATGCCGTTCGAGGAAGCAATAGGGAGACTCAAAGCTTATGAAGAAAGAATTGAGCATCGAGGTAATAAATTTGTTCCAGAAAGTCAACTTTTGCTTTCCCTTAGTGATTGGCAAGCCAGACAAAAGGAGGCAAACAACGATCACGAAAAAAACAAGGGACGAAAATCCTCTGGTACTACCTGGCGAGGACGAGGAAGAGGACGCGGCAGAGGTCGTGGACGAGGGACAAGTGGAGACAGAAGATCAAATACATCGCGGCAAGATGTTGATGGAGGAACCAACAACAAAAAAGATAAGTCGCATATAAGATGTTTTAATTGTCAAAATTTTGGACATTATGCTTCTGAGTGCACCAGTCCAAAGCAAAGAGACGAGAAGGTGAATCTCGTTCAAGAAGATGAACCTATTCTGCTGATGGCGGATCACACGGAGGAGCCGTGTGACATGTTCTTCCTCAACGAAGAAAAATCACTATCGCAGCAAAATGGAAAGGAAAATGAAATGTGGTACCTTGACAATGGTGCCAGTAACCACATGACAGGTAGGAGATCCTGCTTTGTCGAACTAGATGAAAGCATCGTGGGTCGAGTTCGTTTTGGAGACAATTCCACGGTGACAATCAAAGGCAAAGGTACAATTATCCTTAATTGCAGGAATGGAGAACATCGGTTGATCACCGATGTTTATTACATACCTAGCCTGCGCAGTAATATTCTGAGCCTTGGTCAAGCAACTGAGGCTGGATGCAAAGCAATACTCGAGGGAGAGTATTTGAAGCTTTACGACAAGAGGGAAAACTTGCTCATGAAGGTGCGACGATCAGAAAATCGTCTTTACAAGACAATACTACACACTGTCGATCGTGTTTGTCTCTCGGTCAAATTGGATCAAGAGGCATGGCTATGGCACACACGATTGGGTCACCAACATTTCCAAGTGATGGAAAATATGGTGAAGAATGAGATGGTCCGAGGAGTGCCGAAAATCCATCACCCAAACCAGGTGTGTGAAGGGTGTTTGGTTGCCAAACAAAATAGAGCACCGTTCCCGCGAGAAACGCTTCACAAAACTAGCAAAGTTTTGGAGCTAATCCATGGTGATTTATGTGGGCCGATCAATCCACCTACACAAGCAGGTAATCTGTATTTCTTCCTGCTTGTAGACGATTTTAGCCGATTTATGTGGACTTACATGCTAAAGAGGAAAGATGAAGCTTTTGAAGTATTCAAAAAATTCAGAGCACAAGTTGAAAGTGAAAGTTTGCACAAAATTCAAACTTTCAGAACCGATCGAGGGGGAGAATTCAATTCAAAATTGTTTTTAAGCTACTGTGAAGATGAAGGGATTCAGCGACACTTCACAGCACCCTATACTCCACAGCAAAACGGCGTAGCTGAGAGGCGGAATCGCACAATTCTTGACACAACTCGAGCATTGTTGAAAACAATGTCTGTACCGGCATATATGTGGGGAGAAGCTGTTAGACATGCTGTATATCTTCTCAACAGATTACCTACCAGAACAATCAAAAGTGCAACTCCTTATGAAATTTGGAAAGGGAAAAAGCCAAATTTGGAGCATCTTAGAGTATTCGGTTGTGTTGCTCATGCTAAGGTACCATCTCCTCTCTTAACAAAACTTGATGACAGGAGCATTGTTGCAGTTCATTTGGGAATAGAACCGGGATCAAAAGCATATCGGCTCTATGACCCAAAGCAAAAGAGAAAGCTGGTGAGTCGAGATGTCGTATTCGAAGAAAACAGGAGGTGGAATTGGGATGAACCGTCCAGAGAAGATTTTGTTGATGACTCAATAAGAGTAGACTTGCATGGAAGGTCAGAAATGAATGATTCACCAATGGGCCACGTAGATGAAGAAAGAGAAAATTCACCATTGAATTCTTCATCAAGTGATTCTTCAGAAGCTACCTCACAACAAACATCTTCTGGAAATTCTCAAGGGAGCTACGATTCAATTCCAGTGAGAGGATTCAGATCGCTCACAGAAATCTATGCAAGAACTCAACCACTCGAAATTGATTTTGAACAGTTGATGCTAGCTGCAGATGAACCAGAGAAGTTCAGTGAAGCAATTGGCAACAGGAATTGGAAAGATGCTATGAAGCAAGAAATCGATTCTATTGAGCTCAACAAAACGTGGGTGCTAACAGAACTCCCGAATGGACATAAATCCATTGGTTTGAAGTGGATTTACAAATTGAAGAAGGATCCGGCAGGAAACATCATCAAGTACAAAGCCAGATTGGTAGCAAAAGGCTATGTGCAAAAGCATGGAGTCGACTACGATGAAGTCTTTGCACCAGTGGCAAGATTGGAAACCGTGAGGCTACTGCTTGCTCTCGCAATACAACGAGATTGGAAGGTACATCATCTTGACGTAAAATCAGCATTTTTACATGGTGATTTGCAGGAAGAAGTTTATGTAAACCAACCTGAGGGTTTTGAATGCAAAGGAAAGGAACACCTTGTGTACAAATTACGAAAGGCGTTGTACGGATTGAAGCAAGCACCAAGAGCTTGGAATACACGACTTGATCAATCTCTGAAGAATTTGAATTTTCAGAGATGTGCTCAAGAACAAGCAGTATACCGGAGAATCTGCAACAATGAACTATTAATTATCGGAGTCTATGTCGATGACTTGATAATTACTGGCTCAAAGGAGAAAGATATTGAAAACTTCAAGAAACAGATGATGAAAGAGTTCGATATGAGTGATCTTGGATCACTTCATTATTATCTCGGCATTGAGGTACAAAATTATGATAATGGCATCTGTTTAAAGCAGACAGGGTATACAAAAAGGATTCTGGAGATTGCAGGGATGAGTGATTGCAATCCAGCGCATCACCCTATGGAAGAAAAATTGAAATTAACAAAGGAAGGAGAAGGAGATCCTGTCAACGAAACAGGATACAGACGACTCATTGGTTGTCTCAGGTATCTAATCCATACCCGACCTGATTTAGCTTATTCTGTTGGTGTCGTAAGTAGGTACATGGAGGCACCTAAACAGAACCATCTCCAAGCAGTGAAACACATATTAAGATATGTGAAAGGAACAATAGATTTCGGCATTGTGTTCAAGAAAGGTGGAGATGGAAAATTGATTGGCTATAGCGATAGCAATCTGGCCGGAGACGTTGATGATCGTAAGAGCACAAGTGGTATGATGTTCTATTATTCAGGAAATCCGATTACTTGGTGCTCTCAAAAGCAGAAGACCGTCGCTCTATCATCATGCGAAGCTGAATTCATGGCGGCAACTGCAGCAGCTTGTCAAGCAATTTGGCTAAGGAACTTGCTCAACGAATTAACCGGAGAAGTAACCGAGGAAGTGTTATTGCGTGTTGACAACAAATCAGCACTAGCTCTAATGAAGAATCCAGTGTTTCATGGAAGGAGCAAGCATATCGACACGAAGTTTCATTTCATCAGGGAGAGTATTGAAAAGAAATTGGTGAGAGCAGAACACGTTTGTGGAAAACAACAATGTGCAGACATTCTCACAAAAGCATTGGGAAAAGTTAAATTCGCAGAAATGCGAGAACTCCTAGGTGTGAAAAAGCTCAGAATTTCGTACTAGGATTAAGGGGGAGATTGTTGCATGTAATCCAAGTAGTGGAAGTAGTTTTTCCTTAGTGGTAACCGGAAGTTAATTTTCATTTAGTGGTGAATGGAAGTTAACGGAAGTTTGTCTTAGTGGTGTAAGTGGTAGGAGTTTTATTTTAGTGGTCAAAAGAAGTTAGTGTTAGTGGTAGATGAAAGTAGTGGATAATGGAAGATAAAACTTCCAAGTCATGGGTAATGGGGAGTTACTTTGCTAGGTCTATATAAAGGGTGTAAGGTCATTTGAAATTTGCAATCCAAGAAGTTGTTTTTTCTCTCAAAGTTTCATTCTCCATTTACTCTTGTTTTTTTGTGATTTCCCGACGAGCTGCCTCCGGCAATATATTTTGGAGTTCCAGCGAACAACAGAATCTCATGTCAGGGTTCTCTTCCAAATCTTTCAGAAACTGTTCGTACTCGGAATTCGTCTTTTCCTGCTCAAATTTACCTCTCTCATCGACCTCCATTTCGAGAGATTTAAGCTTCCAAGATCGAGGCTTCCCCCTTTTTTTCTGACGCTTCTCTTCGAAGCTCTTCTTCACTAAAATTATATCTGGAACAACTAGACCTCTGTATTTCTCTAGTTCTTCGTCATTGCTGTTAGCTCTGTGTAAGTCATAGCCGAGTGCATAATCGCCTGGCTTTAAAAGATGGCCCAGATGTGTTCTTATGGAGAAAAGGGTGTCATTCCTTCCAAAATCCGAGACTCGAGCCACTTGTGCATCGGCCAAAACATATCTCGAACCACCAATATTTACTTCTGGAGAAACAGATTCAATATCCAACACAATGTACTCAATATTTTCTTAGCTGACACAATATTTACTTTTGGCGGTTAATTTCTGATTTCTAAGACAGACCAATCCAAGCGAGATTAAGCGGGAACGCAGAAATCGATAAAGGAAATATCAAAAGATAGACGGGATACCTCTGGCAAACAGACACTGGCAGAAGAATTGAGCAGTGGCAGCGTTGACGGCTCGAAGAATCAAGAATGAAGAAGACACTTGAAGATGAAGATTGAAGAGCTGACCTGATTGAAGAGAAAAACGCAGATCGATGGCGCGGTAGCAGGAGCAGAGTACTCAAGTTTTTTAGGGTTTAAGATAATCCTCCTCTCCGTTATAATTTATAAGCCATGTTAACTTCCTGTTCTCAGTCGGACCGGACCGGAACGAACACTTCGGTTAGAGATGGACAAAACCAACCTAAAGTGACAGACTGGCCTCCAACATAGTATTTTGGTCCAGTTTTGGATGGTCTTTTCGCCATTCACAATGTAGGGCTGGGTGGATCCGACCCAATCCGACAATCTGATCGGATTGGATCGAATCGAGTCGGATTGAGCAAAGGTAATCAGTGGTGAAAATCAAGTTAAGATCCGACGTTCGGATCGTTAATCGGATCAGATCGATATCAGATTGAAGACGATCAGATCTGATCCGAACGTCGGATCGACATTTGAAATCCAACTCGGAAACTCCAAAGCAAATATGTAGTCTACATTTATTTTTGATTGTTTTGGATTATTGATGCTTCATACATTGATTGTTTTTAGAGATAGTCTACGTTTATTCTTGTATTTTTTGATCTTTTAACTCCGATTGGAGGTTCCCATTTGAATATGGTCCCCGAATCGGGGTTCGAAGTCCCCGTTTCATGAAAAATCGACTAACGGGGACTTCCAACCCCGATTCGGGGACCCCGTTCTACTTCGAACTCCGAAGTCCAAAATATATACAGTGTTTTGTGTCGACTCATAGTGTCATGTGTCGGCCCTTGTAAAATCCAGAAGCTTAACTCAAAATGTTTTGTGTCGACACATAGTGTATTGTGTCGACCCTTGTAAAATTCAGAAGCTTAGCCTTTCATAATTCGTGTCGACCCCTATTCAAAACAGAGGCTGAGTCTTCCAAATTGTGTCGACCAAACTAAACAATTTGTGTCGACCCAACTTGGAAAATGAATCTGACAGATCCGATAACGTTGGGTTGAGCGTCAGATCAGATCGAATCAGATTACAAATTTGCGCCGATCTGATCAGATTTCAATCTACAATCCGACGTTTGTCGGATCGGATTAGATCGACAACAATCCGATCTGATCCGATCCAATGCCCACCCCTAGTACAATGTATGGTCTTAGTTTTAATCCTAAAATTTTAAAACAAAAATTATTAGTTCGATTCTTCAAGAATTGGACCACATGCAACATGTTCATCCGTAATTAAAATTGAATGTATTTTAAAATTTTACCATGATAAAATAAATCATTATTATAATTTTTTTATTATTTTAATTTATTTTCTTAATATTAATATTAAATATTTTTATATTGATTGCTATTTATTTTACATGTTTGAAATTGATTTAGAAATTTAATTAATTTTGAAGTTGTTATATTTTATTTTGTTAAGAAAAATCGAGACTCGCCCATATCAAGCGTGAATTGTTTGTCCGATTCAATTTTATTACTAGTATTAAAATTTTACGACAAAAATAGGATGACTAGGATAAAGGATTGCCATTAAAATGAAATTTAAAGTCGATGATTTTACGAATTTTAATACGATTACTACAACTTCTTGGGAAGAAAGAACCATCCGAAATTGAGAAGATAATTCAATCGTTTGGATTCAATTTCCATCAAGTTCATGAGCCAATCAATGCAATGAACCCAAGCCTTTTTCCGTAATAAACGAACAAAAAGCAACATAATTAATCTTTATCGATACGTATAAACTACGCATCGTATTCATATTAGCTCAAGCACAAACGGCCAAGAACAAACCCTAGAAAACAACCGAACCGAGTCTTACAATCCTTCACATTTATGGTTAAACAACATAGTGGAGAAAAACATGTAGGAGAACCATCATCAAGGACGAGGCGAAAAACAGTAGAGAATATCAGATTCGAGTGGAGAAAAAAAAATCAAAATATTGCACGAAAAAGTAAGGAAGTCTCTGAGCAAACAATCGTTCGAGTACAAAAACGCATACAAAATACATCGTACAAATACCGATAACATGAAGTAATTTCGTGCCACACAAATATCTTACGAATACAATAATGAATTCAATATCATCTCCCCCCTATTCATCAACCTAACAAAGCATAATAACAAACCGAGATCGATATTTCGTGCCCGAACCAAAACATAACAGCAAACATTTCACACCGCATAGACCGATTTTTTAACTTTTCGAACATTAACACACTTAATATAGAAATAGTTAAATCCGGGAACATACAGTGGTGTGTTCCGGAAGCTGGTCTGAGGAATTTGAGCGCATAGCAACTTGTGGAGCGATAACACAGCCCTCGGGCTTGGAGCAAGAGATTTTATTAGAGCTCTCCGACCGATTTGAATGAGCGGTTTTAAGCATTATTAGCTCATAGTCTTGGCCCTCTTCATCCCTAGGCTGTTGAGAAAAGGAGATGCAGAACTCGACATAGGGGAACCTTCCTCTCGGAGAGTACCGTTGAGCATCGCTAGCTCTCGGAGTTGATGTTTCTTATAGAAATCATGAGTTTCATCCTGTAATCCACAAAAAAACGATCACCATCGCCGAGTTTGTGATCCATAGATATAATTTTCAAGAAAACAAGGGCTGTTATTTGTACACTTTTCAAATTTTAGAGACATGTTTGGTGGCAATTGAAAATAAGGAAATTAAAAAAACATTACAAAATGATTGCAGAGGTAGCAAAAGGAGAAGGTTTGGAAAGCATTTGCAGAAACTAACCACTGGCTGGAGCAAATCCTCCAATATCTCACGAGCTTGCAGCAGGCGGGTATCGATAATTTCAACTGGTAACTCTGCCTCAACTAGAACATGGAGAGGTTCGTTCAGATGTTCATAACCTGGTTTCCCCCTCATCATCTCTTCCTATAAAACGTAAAACCAAGCAAAAACTCGTGATAAAACGACAATCTTCTAATGCAATATTCTTTGACAAATTAAGAAATGATCGTTCAAAACTACTAAATTCGATTGAACATCTCGACAAGTGATCTATCGAGAGGAATAAAATGACGTGCACTCAAAATAATAATCCATACATCAGTTTAAAGGATTAAACAACAATTTAAAGTTTTACTTATCGCATGATTCATTGTATCCATCGACGAAAAGGTAATGCTAAACGATAACTTTATCTCTAGTATCGATATTTTCTTCGAGAGAACAAAATGAAAATGCTTCGCAATCAAAGCCGTGAAAACTTCCAATCAAAATGATGGTAACAAATGATACAGAAAATGTAGAGCATATTTACCCTGACCACATCCTTTATGCTGCCTCGTCCTCTGATCAGGACACGGCATTCAGTACTTGCTTCCACTCTCTTTAAAGAATTCCCCCTCGGACCTAGGAGTCGCCCAACAAAGTTATACTGCACAAAGCTTAAATAGTCAGAGCCTTTCAGATTTTATAATAGAAATCCATGGTTCAACATATTATGATTTGAAACTGATGACAGAATAAGAACTGAAGCCATACATTTGGATATTTGTCAACAGGAATATCAACTCTCATAGTTCTCTTGACAATGAGACCAGATGAACTGCCCGGAGATCTGAGCCAGTTTTGAGCAGGAGTAGATTGCCCCAAACCTGACATCTGCAGCACACCATTACTCTTTATAAGTTCAAAGCCAAGTAAACATGGAGAACATTTTAGGTACAGTTTTCCAAATATGATAAGCTCTACAAAGTATTTAAGGAAAATTTACAAATTATATAGGAAGGAACAAAATAAACAAGGGAAATGTCACAACCTCAAAAGGGGGAAGAAAGGTGAATTGATATATACATTAAAACAATTAAAATTAATGATTCTTTGTCATTAAATTTCAGGAAGCTGGAGCTTAAGTTTCTGGTCATTCAACAGATATCAACATAAAAGTTTTATAGACAGCGGGATCCATACCAGTAAGTCAGAGAGCATCCAGCATAGCTATTACAGTAACCAAACTATTAAGCTATAGACCTATTGGAACTTAAACAGGTACTTTGGAAAACAAAAAAGCTTCAACTTGGGGAATGAGCCATGCTGCAGCAAATTAACTACCTATTACCAACAATACCCTTTTTCCGAAATTAATGTTATAGCTTCACCATTCTGCAGTCAATCTTCTTAATTAAGTGTTCTACTCCATTAGAATTAAGACAACTTTAACTGAAGAATGATTTTAAAACTTATATATTTCAGTAAATAAATGAAAAGTAATTGTTACGATTGAATGCTAAGAAAAAGGCTCAGATAAAATATCAATATTTTTTCGCTCGGCGATGTTAGGCTTCAAATTACCAATAATAATGCGGCAATGAGATTACCACCTCCGTCAAATATGGTGCGTTAGCAACAATATAAAGCACTGAGTCAGAATGCTTCTAAAAACAGTTAAATTAGATTGAAAGAAAGACCGCGTTAATGGTTAGTATCCGTACTTCTAATTGAAATGGTGATGCCCATCCGTCCACATCAGCAATTCCATTAAGAAATAGTCCTCCAGAACCAGAAGCCAGGGAACTGGCCAGTTCAATCCCACTTTGACCTAAAACTGATGCATTCCCCAACATTGTGGTTACACGCAATATTTCTGCTCCAAAAATGTCAATGTTCAAGATAAATGTAGCAGTTAGCATTTGTTAGAAAGTTAGAAGCCATCACATCATAATGGACATATCAGATTCATTCTCCTTGTTAGAGTCAGGTAAAAAACAAATCCTAGAATTTTAACCTTCCAAACTTGATGGGATATATCAAAATAGCCAATACAAGTGATCCAAAAGAACAGAAAATAAATGAAATATAATTGTACAGATTTAAGAAAGAAACTGACTCTATTTAATTGGGGGAGAACAATACACAGAAACAAAACAAAACCGAGATAATATATATCCATGATGAAATTAGATAAGATATCCAAATTTTTTAACATAAAAAAATTGCAAGCAGAGAAGGAAAGTCCCATATCAAGAAAACTAGGTCAGTTCAATCAAATTACAATCAACAAGGTGGAACCTGCTGTATGAGGAAACAAACTTGATTATTAGAAAGATTTTTTTACCATTTGTTTTTAAATTCAAATAATATTTTAACTAAAAAGCAGTTGACATGCTTGCAAGTTGCAATGGAGTTTGATTATGTTTGGGACAGTTTCTGGCTTGAAGGTAAATCACTTGATATCAGAAATTGTTAGGAAATAATCATAGGGGTATTTTGGGAATTCAATCAAATTAGTTTTTGTTAGTTTCTTGAGAAGTTAGGGGGAAAGTTAGAGCTAGTAAGATGCGGTTGTTACAAATGAGAAAGGGGAGTGTGAAGGGAGGTTGTTCTTATGGATACTATTGAAGAAAATGTTTTTGGTAGATTATTTGGGCTTTCAAACCTACCATTGTTGCTAAGGTTTGTGGTTAGTTTTACAGTCTGTTTCTTGTAATTTTCGTTTGTTTGGTGTAACGGATTTCTATTCGCGTAAAAACTGTTTGCTAGACAGGTGTCGAATGTGATGTCTTTCGTTCCAAGATAGGGGTCCCCATCTTATGTAGGTCTAATAATGGTTGTACGAGGTGTCCTAAAAAGGTTAAGGGACAATTTATTGTTACTTGCAGAATTGTGGAGTCTTCTTAAGGGGCAATTTATTGTTACTTGCAGAATTGTGGAGTCTTCTTAATAGCTCGTTCCCTTAAATTTTCTTCGCTGCACATTAATATAAATTTTACTTGGCATGGTAGTAAGAGGGAAATAAATAGTTGAGACTTTGTTTCATATTTATCTACGAACCAATGATTTTGTTGAGCAAATCCCCTGTCACGGCTTAAAACTGTAACTATAACTTAATATTAATTTCTGAAAATGCTCATTTAGAATATGAGTTAATAACCTCTAGCTTCGATGCTATTTCTTTAAGCTAATAGTTGTAACGAGATAATATTTAATCATTTCTTAATTGGGATGCCTCTTTCTCTTCTAAAAGAAATAAAATTTTGAGTTATAACAACAAGGAAAAAAAGGACTTCTGAAGGCTATTATTCACGCTTCCTTTGTTTCTTTTTATCAAGGAAGTCAAACTCATTTTTCAACTAAATCTCATTGCCTATATCAGAAAATGTCTATTTCAGAAAAAAAAAACCCAAAGGGATTTAATAATCATACCTCTGTTCAACAATCGATAGCTGTGGGGAAGCACAGAAATAAATGGACTAATTTTGAGACGCTCAGCAAGTAATTCTGAGAGATATCTGTTAATGCAACAGATCAGGACAATCAAAGTCAGCATCAGAGAACACATATATCGTACAATCAAAAAATCATGACATTCAACGCTTGGGAAAGATGCAACGTTTTGTCATCAGTTAGCAACTTTCAAAGTTTAAAACACGTGAACTCATTTAATGAAAAACGCATATAGTGCAACTTTAAAAGGAGAAAGCAAACCAGCTCAATTTTTGCCAAGGCTACATGTAATCCGTAACTTTAAATCCAATAATAATGTATGACAGACCAAAAAAACAGTAAAATTAAACTATCATCAGTTAACTCGGGAAAATTATTGGATCTCACCGATGCCTAAGCAAGTAAAACAGATAGGCAATTCAAAGAGCAAGAGTGAAAGAGAGAAATAACAACTCAAACGTCGATCGGATCAAAGATTTAGTAAAAAACGAAGATCGAAAGAAGATCAAGAAAATACATCACGATAAGATAGAACAAAGCTTAAACACAATAAGATTTCAGACGAGATGAAATAACACTCACTTTTCCTGCTCTATGAGAGCAGAGGAGGCAGAGGAAGGGGATCGTAGACCTGGAAGGTGAGGGGAATGAGGCGCAGACGGTGAAGGTGAGTACGCCATATACCTCCCGCCGCCCGACGACGCCATCTCACCACCGCCGACTCTTCTCCGGAAGTTAGAAGAATCCAAATGATTCGGTAGAAGTCGGAGAGAATCGAGAGAGCGATAGAGAGATCATGAAGAGCGAGCTATGGCGGTGGAAGCTCTTCTTGCTGTGGCTCTGACTGGTGGGGCGATCCCGACCAGACGCTCTCTTCTACCAAGCGTCGGTGATGAATTATATATAGACAACCCCTATCCTCCTCTTTTTCCCACTAACGTTTTAATCATAGACATCTTGCATTATTTGATAGGTGGGAAAAACCGGACCGGTCCAGTCCGATTCTAATTTCTAAAAATTGTGATTAATGGTCCAATTTCAATTTAATTAAAATCAGATCAGTTAAAGAATCAAACCTATTTAAATGTTCCTGCAATTCAATTTAAAATTAATAAAATTTAAAATAAATTTAAAAATTAGTAAAAATTTGTTCTAAACACTTAAAATTTAATTTAAAAATAATAAATAAATATATATAGAATAATTATTATGGTTTCGGTCGTAAAATTCTAGAAACGTGGCGATTGTAATTCAATTTCGAGATGATACCGAGCGAAATCCTATCACCTCGTATTTTCCTGTGCAAGGGCATAATTGTCATTTGGTTAGAGTAATAGTTTGTTTTCCAAACTTTGGCGCAATGACTATTTTTCCCAGAATGCACAGCGAACTCCATTCCGGAGCTTGAGAGAATAGCAGGGATCAATGGAGGACGCCGCCGCAACCCCCTTCAAAAACCTTCATAGCCGAGAGTATCAAAATCACAAGAAGAAGGTTTCTATAACTCTCTATCTCTCTGCATCGCAATTGGCGGGGTAGAGATTTACTGTAATTTTTCTCACTTGCTCCCCTTTTTTGTCTGGTTATTGAAAAGGTGCATTCCGTAGCTTGGAATTGCACTGGCACGAAGCTAGCTTCCGGTTCTGTTGATCAAACAGCTCGAGTTTGGCATATTGAGCCTCACGGACATGTATGATCTTTTGCTCGTCTCACCTGATTGTTGTTTTGAAATACGTCTGTGTATTTATGTTCTTTGTTGGTTTATTTGGTTTTTGTGGTGCGTGTTACAAAAACATACTAGTATATCTCTATTTGATCATCCTTGAGCGTCATATAATTTGGTAAGTTTTTCCTATGAGCTGGATAGTTGGAAGGATAGTTAAAGCATAAATTCAATAACGCTCAAATAGAGAAACGTAGTTTTCATTTTTCCTAGTTGTCGATAATTTTCAATTTGAAAAGAGGAAAGAACTTCTCATCTATTGCACATGAGCTAGAATGAAATTAGTTTACATTTGAATTGCGAGGATTTTACTATTTCCTATTTGAACATGTATTTTCTTAGGTGAATTCAGTCGTGTTAATTTTTTTGTTTTGTCTCTATGATGAAATTGTAGATTGGATCCTTTTTTTCAGAGATGTGTAGCTATAAGTGCCAGAATTCCTCCTTTCTATAATCTGGAGTTTTTTCCTACAAAATATTTTTTCATTTATATAATCTTCTGGAGAATCCTTGTTTCGATGAATTGTTATTGATGTTTTACTTTATCGTCTAAACATGATATTGTGTTACTTGTCATGTTTATTACAGACTAAGGTTAAAGATATTGAGTTAAAAGGGCACACAGACAGTGTAGATCAGTTATGTTGGGATCCCAAACATGCTGATCTTATTGCTACTGCTTCAGGTGACAAGACTGTTCGTCTGTGGGATGCTCGCAGTAAGTGATTTCTTAATTTGTGTGGTTTTGGAGAAAGACATAAGCAGGCACGTGTAATAAAGAAAAAAATTAGGAAATTTTACAAAGACTGGCCCTGATTATAATAGAGTAAGATCTCCCTATCCATTTGTTCTCAATCTGTAAAGATCAGGATATTCTCATGAATTATCTTTTGAAAAAAGATGTAGCATTCATTTTTACACACTTTTGAGTTAAGCTCTTGGGTATTGTTATAAATCACAGCTTTTACCTTTTAATATTCTTATAGAATCTGTCTGGAGAAAAATAACAACTGAGATTATTATATTGTAAAGGGTATCCTTGATACCATAACACTAGAAAGCACATCTTTATCAGCTCTATCTTGGTTTGCTAGGTGGGAAATGCTCTCAGCAATCAGAACTTAGTGGAGAGAATATTAACATCACATATAAACCTGATGGAACGCATGTGGCTGTCGGCAATAGGGTACGTATAGTTATGTGTGCGCTCATCATATTGCAACTATGGCAATAATTGTGTACTTACTCAATGAGTTATGAAAATTGTATGTTGGTATGGAAATAAATTGATCATTCATACTCCTTTTGATTATTTGGTTATTGGGTTTTCCTATGAGTTGTAGGATGATGAATTAACAATACTGGATGTTAGAAAGTTTAAGCCAATCCACAAGCGCAAGTTCAATTATGAGGTAACATTGATTTGAGTAAGCACTAGTTTCTTGCATCGTCCATGACTTTTCATTAAACTTATCTCATATTGATCTCACCCCTGGACAACTCACTTGTATGGCCTACCATGTTGAAGTGATGGATGGCATTGCATTCCTCATTATTCTCATCACCCTTTCCCCCCAAAATAAATGCATTTACAATGCTACAATTATTATTCATCTAGTTCGCACTTTTAGGCATCCATATTCAACAACATTTAATGTATCCCACTGTAAAATACTTTGTTTCATTTATGACTTTAAATGTAAATTTACACATATAGTGAAGTTCTAAGAAAAATAGGATAAGTAGGTTTTTAGTAGAGTTCCCTATCCCTGTTTCTGCTATTTACTGAAATAATTTTACTCAAATCTAGGAAGAATTCTCCTGAATGGGCAGAAGAAATAAGTAAAATTATTAATGTTTTACTTATGTACAAAGTAACAAACCTGAAAATTGGATCAGTGAATCGTTTTTGAGTCATTTATTGAATGATAAATCACTACAAGTGAAGGAGATGCACAATTTAAATAACAGAAGACCCAGTATTTTAAATTTGTATCTTGAATGACTGGAAAAGTGGAAACAAGACCAGATATAATTTGATCGGTCATCTTTTTTCACTGGTGCCCCAGTTAATTGTTTAATTGTACTAATAGTTTATTTTACTGAATCTTTCCTCTAGGTTAATGAGATTGCTTGGAACATGACTGGAGAGATATTTTTTCTGACCACGGGCAATGGTGAGCGTTGATATGGTTACGGCACATGACTTCAACAGTGTTGCATTTATTATTTGTCAAGATAAGTGATAAATTCTATATTTGTGTGGATCTTTTCGTCTTCCTTAGGTACCGTTGAGGTTCTAACTTACCCATCTCTGCAACCACTTGACACCCTGATGGCTCATACAGCTGGTTGTTATTGCATTGCGATAGACCCGGTGGGAAGGTGAGTTGCAAGGCTGGTGGCTTTATGTATGATACTTGTTAAGAACATAAATAATATTTTGAGGGTATTTTAAGAATTATACATATGCAGTTTTAGGTAGTTTTATTTTAAATTATTGGTAGTTTCTAGTTCGAATTAAAATAATGAATGAAATGAAATTATTACGATCTCTTTTGAAGGAAATTCGAGGAAATTAAGAGGAACACAGAGTCTCGAATATATGTAAAGGAATGATAACTGATCTCAAATTCATGCTAAATATTATATTTTATGCATTTTTACGTGTATTAATGTGAATCTATATTTGTAAACTTATGAAGCAAAATCGTATCCATAATAAGGTCATGGGTTTTCTCTCTTGGGCTCTTTCTCATTTACTCCTAGTGCTACTACAATGTCCTTTTATATGCTGCAGATATTTTGCTGTTGGAAGCGCTGATTCCTTAGTCAGTCTTTGGAATATTTCGGAGATGCTATGCATGCGAACATTTACAAAACTTGAGTAAGTTCATCTGTAATTAAGAGCCGCACGTTTTAGAAATCTTGTCGTCACGACTGATAATGACCTTTTTGTGTTCTTTCAGATGGCCTGTGCGGACAATTAGCTTCAATCATACCGGAGATTTCATTGCCTCTGCTAGTGAAGACTTGTTCATAGATATAGTATGGCATATTCCTTGTGATCTCCATATAGTTTGATTTTATTCTTCTTGAAAACTGAACATGATATGATTTTGGTAGTTTTTATTCTTGAAAACTGAACATGATATGATTTTGGGTGTTTAAAAAACATGATATGATTTTGGGTGTTTAAAAACATGATATGATTTTGGGTGTTTAAAAACATGATATGATTTTGGTAGTTTTTATTCCTTGTGATCTCCATATAGTTTGATTTTATCCTTCTTGAAAACTGAACATGACAGTCTAATGTTCAAACCGGACAAACATTGCATCAAATTCCATGTCGGGCTGCGATGAACAGCGTGGAATGGAATCCGAGATACAATTTGCTTGCATATGCTGGAGATGACAAAAACAAGTACCAGGCTGATGAAGGTTTTCTATTTTTGTTTTTTTTTTGGCATGTTGAAAAAATATATTTATGGGAATTTCATTCTTCATTTGATGTTTTTTTTGCAGGTGTTTTTCGAATTTTCGGGTTCGAGAGTGCCTAACAGGTGAGCGACTTTTCTAGGTTGTCTGAGATTTTTACTTTATGTTTACATGAAAGTTTTTTTTTTTTCGGTTACTATCACGGTTCATATTGTCACTATCATTCGTATTGGTTTGGACTATGACCAATAGCGGTAGTGGTGGGCGGAACTGGTCGGTAATTGTGGTTGGGTTAGGTCGAACTGGTTTGAGTTTCAATTCATCCAAATCATCGGTTTATCGTCTTGGAGATCTAAAACTATGAAAGCCAAACTGAACTGATTGAATCGAGCTCTAAAACCGATACAATTTATAAATTCAGAATCAAACTGGGACCAAATCATGGAACACGGTCCGGTTCTTTGAATCCGGGTCTGTGAGGCACATTTCCGATTTGTTTCAAGGTGGAATCGTCTGTATTAACTAGCGAATCAATTATATCGTATGCTTGTTTGGGAATAGCCCGATTTGGTCGGAAACTGTAAAAAATGAACTGAACCAAAATGAAACTAGCTCCAAGTTTGAAACAATTTTAAAATTCAGAATTTAATAGGATCATGGAATATGGTATGATGATTCTTTGAATTCGGACCAGATACAATTTAAAAATTCAGAATCGATTCGATAAACTTAGAATCGAATTGGGACCAAACCATGGAACATGGTCCGGTTCTTTGAATCCGGACCTGCCAGGCACTATTCTGGTTTGATCAAGGTGGAATTGTCAGCACTAACTAGTAACTACCAAATCAATTATCATATTCACTTTTTGGGATTTAAGTTCAAAATTAAAACGAGCTTAAACTAAAATGATTCATAAGTTCGTATCATTTGTTAAAAATGAAGAAATTAAAGCGTACGAAATTACACAAGAAGTGTTTTTTTATGGCTCGTCTAAAGCTCACCAAAGCACAAAATCAGACAACTTCCTTCTGTCTCTCAGCTCCGTCGTCTCCGAGATCGGACCAAATTGCTACATCCCCCCATCCTCTGTTTTTCTGCACTTTTTTCTGAATCTCCCCACCAAAAAAAACACACGATTTTCAGTTTTCAAACAAGAATTTTACACCTTTTTCATCCTGGGTTTCAATTTTGCCGATCCCTTCCCCGAGAAGCACAGAGTTCGTTTGATTTCTCAGGCTCAGAACCCACAGAGGATGAGCTTCGAAGCCGGAATTGCCAAACCAGTGACGCAAAGCAGAGCAATGGAGATCAAATTTTCATGGACCCAAGTCAGAGATTTCCATTTTATTTCCACGCTAGAGCTCGTCATTCTCTTCCCAGTTTGAGGCTCTTTTGACAAATCGAAGCTCTCCCCCTTCATTCTCAGCTCTTGAATGCACCTACTCAACGTTCTGTTAGCGCTTTTCTCTCTCTGCGCCTGCCTCTGCACTTTCCAGTACCGGAATATCTTCGCCTGAGTCAACCCCACCAGCACCGCCGACGTCGCCGTCGCCAAAACGCTCGGAATCCACCATTTCCGGCAGCTGTGCTCTCCTCTGTTGATCCACGATGTGAAGAGGAGGGTGAAGCAGAGGAAGTGAAAGAGGGCGAAGAAACAGAGGAGGTGGAAGATCTCCTTTTTAATGGCGTTCAGCCTGGTTTCTTTCAATGACACTCTCTTGCCTAATACTTCTTCTTCTCTCTGCCAGAGCTTGAGAAGCAAAAGATGTCCTGGGCTCTCGGAGATCTCCATTAATGGGTGGTTTTGAATTGCAGAGAGGGTGGTAATGGCGGATGACATTTTTCCCCGGTGCTCCTCGTCGACTGGGATTTCTACGACCACCTGGCCAGTGTTGATTTTCGCCATTGATGCAGAAAAATGAAAAAATTGTAGTTCGATTGGAGTTTTTGTGGTTTGGTTATTTATATTTGTTGGGTAAAACCTGAGAGTTTCTGGATCCGATGCTTCCAACGGCTACTTCCTCCGCCTCTAACGTTCGGATTTTCCATCGTGATTAATATTTAATCTAATTTCCAACGGTTACGATTTATTCCACCGGGTGCTGTTTATAAAAATTCAATTATTTGTTTTGTTAAAACCACTTAAATCCACGTGTCCTTTAAAAATAAAATAAAAAATAAAATAAAAAATAAATATCAATTTAATCAGATATTTATAACTTTAAAATGAATAAATTTATTTTTGAACTTTAACACAATTCTAGCAAACACGCTCGTGATATTTTATTTTTCGTAAAAAAGTATTAAACTCGAGCGTCCAAATCATCATTGGCTAGAATTATTTTTAACGTAAGGAGTAAAGTGCACACGAACATCTCAATTTCAAAATCAAATTCGGCTTCTCGAAAGAGTTTCATTGTAACATCCGACTTTTTCCATATACCTTAAGTTTTATCAATGTTAAATGATGAACGAAGTTAACCTATGTTGACCGTTAAGATTAGTTGATTTTCGAGGAGATAAATTCTTTAAACGAGTTTAAGTCCTTCTAATGAAATTAAGTGAATTAGTTGATGGAACTATAGCAACAAAAATTACTCAATTTGGAGGTTTGTAGAGAAAGTTATGGGTTTTGGAATATTACAGTTAGTAACAACCACCAGGTTGAAAATTGATAACTGGGTAATTTCAGATTTTCTATTTTATCATGCTACAGATGAGCTTAAGTGATAAAGTAATATTCTAATAAATTCTAGACAACATCAAAATGAGAAGATTGATAGGTTGAACAACTCGATTGGAGTTGTGGTGCAAAAGTTATGCACGTTAGAAGTTGACAAATGATAATTGGACTAAGGAAATATGAACTTTTGAGCGTTATTCGGTGTTTCGTATAATTGATACCTTTACTCTCTGAATTTGAAGTTTATGTCTTCTACAAAGTTAAACTAGACTTAAGAAGAAAAATAATGGCGTTTGAATCATAGAAATCTAAGTTGTAGAACAAAATTTATGAAAGTTTTAACTGGCGGTCGACAACCTGATTGTCCGTCGACACCTTAAAACTCTCGGGTTTGAAAACCGATCAACACTTTGACACAAGCGGTCGACACCTTGAATTTTCAAGCTATAAAGGTCAACCTATGAACATTGGTAGGTCGACACCTTGTGTAGAACCGGTCGACACTTCGTATAAAGTGTCGAACGCTCCTTGATGATATTCGAAAACTCTTCATCTTTCATGACTGAAATTATTTAAAAACTCATTTTTCCCAGCTGCTAAACTATTTTTCCGACCTCCCTCTTCCCTCTCCTGAGTTCTCTCAACCTCCAGGTGAGATTTTGTGAGTTTTATGAGTGTTTGAGAGTGAGTTTTCGAGTTGGGTACTCAAATTCGTGCAAATGCGTGTCTCGGAAGCTTGAGATGTGTCTTGAAAGTTTGAGCTGTGAAAGTTGAAGCCTAGGTACATATTTCTACTACTATTATGCTCAATTTTTGAAATTAGAGAACATGATGGTAAGATTATTGTTAAATAGACGTGCATGCAACAGATTTTAAGTGAAAACTTAAGATTTCAAAAATGTAAGATGAAACTGACTGATTTCAGAAAACGTATGTTTTAGTGGGTCGTCGTCTACAAATTCGGCCACGACGTCTTCATATGAAATGTATTAGACAGAATAAGGAAGAGATTGATACTAGTTACTTGGAATTTGAATAAGTATAGAAAGAGTTATGAGCCTCAAAATTTAGGTGAAAAACAGAAATAAAATATTAGATACTTATTTTAGTTAATTGTGATTTTTAAGGTGTTCTTGAAGACAAGTCAAGAAAATTAAAACAAAGTGAGTATGAATTCAGCTTGGAAACGAGGTAAGAACTCATTGCTTGCGTTTTTCCCTTCGGGGCCTACATCACAAAGGGTGTGTTAGGAATTATGTGCCTAGTTTAATTATAATAAATATGATTAATAAGATAATGTGAATGGACACATATAATTACTGTATTTAGAGTCCATCACACCGTGCACCGGCCCTATGTTGAGGGTTTGATTGGTGTAAACCTATTTGGGGTGCATCACACCGTGCACCGACCTAATAATATCAGATTGATTGATGTTGTGTGACATTGAATTTCGTTTGTATCTTATAAGTAACGTCTAAGTACGTAAAGCACGAAATGAACGATAAAAGTAAACTTATGATTATCTTGGAGATGTTTTTGCATTAAATTCTTGAATGATATTATGCTCACAAGTATGTACTTTTATGATAAATAATCAAGTTATGCATGCATTCATATTCATGATCATGTTTTAAGAAAAATTACGAAAGTATTTTATCATGCATGATTTCAAAACGTCGCTCAACCGTATGTTGAGAATGAGATATGGGGAGAGCTGTCTCGAGGGAGGCCAAATAGTGCTAATATCCTATCTTGACAATTCTCTCATACGATCCATGAAAAATGTCAAGCAAGTAAAAATCAAGATTAAGAAAACTCGGGGGTGTAGTTGAATTTGCTGCCTTTTCGAGCGGGCCAGATGGTGCTCTGTGAGCTGCCCGTGAGGAAGGCCAGATGGTGTCATTCTCTCCCTTACGTGTGCCCGCCTATTATGTCAAGATCAAGTATCAAGTTAAGAATCAAGATAAAGAACAAAATGAACATAGTTTTAAGCATGACATGAACATTTTAAGCATGTAGGTGATATGATTTTTTACTGAGCTTTAGGCTCATTAGTTAAGCTTTGTTATGTAGGTGATGAAGCTCGGGATGAGAAATTTAGTCCTCATCACGTGCCATGATACGTCGATGGAGCTACTTTGGAGCGTGATGTTTACGAAACCGAGTGAAGACTCGTGGGTGAAGGAAAAAAGAAGTTTTAAATATTTTATTAAGTTTTATACAAACTTGTTTGAATGAATTGTCGTGTTTTGAATTATCATGTTAAAAACTTATGTTAAGTAATTCGATGGGCAATGCTTGAATGTTTTGTGTTATTGCCTATCTGTGACATGTATTGAACGAAATGATATTTTGATATATATTTGTATGACGTATTTTATAAGTATGATAGAATCACATTTTTAATAGTTTTTAATGTTTTACGCTTCGGCTAGGATTTTAAATCAAGAGTTTTGAACGAGATTTTAAAAAGAAAAATTTTACCGATGTTTTTAAATAACGGAATGTTACATTCATCTTGTAGAGAGAATGAAGAGATAGCGACTAAGAGAGAGTACTAATTTTTTTACGCAAATTGAAGGAGTTAACGGAGGGTATTAGTTAGAGTTATGTCTACGTTTAAGGAGTAAATTGATGATATTTAAATTTGAGATATTCGCTACAAATAATCCTATAATATATAGAGTAAATTAATATTTACCCTAAAATAAATAAAATTCTACATTTTAAACAAATATAGTGAAAGACTCCACACATTTAGGAGTGACAGACGTATCAGATTGACCTACTAAATCAAACCAAATCAAGTAGATGACTTTGAGTTAATGTTGGTTGAATTTGAAAAATCGTTCCAATCGATTGTAATTCAAATTTACTATTTAGAAAATGACATGCACATGCATCTACAAATTTAGTTTTGGGTTCAATTTATTGACCATGTGCATTTGTTTTACACGAGTACAAATTGAAAATATAGTGTCCAAAACATTTATCGACGATACTATTCGATGTAAGAACAATTAATTTCATACTGATCGCGGTATGAAAAAAGCTACAAATTTAGCGCAACTTGAATAGAAATTTACGCTAGATTTATCGAATGGGTAATGCTAGTTTTTTTCTTAAATAGTGATTTTTTTTTCTAATTGGATTTAGTTTTCTAAAATCAATTAATTAATTTTTTTAATTATATAATGATTTTTCAACATTTATTTACTCATCTACATTTATATATTTCCCTGATTTAGAATAAAAGAAAAATCTATGGACATAACTCTTGATGTTATGTTCTACCATAAAAACCCTAACAATAAATTATATCGGAGAACCCGTCGCATTAGGAGGCTCAAAGAAGTACGAATCATGTACATCAAAACGAGCATAAATTAAATACGTGTTAGTTCTCAATTTTTTTTTAGCAATGAGCACCTAATATTAACATAAGGTTACTCTGCTTTTACGATTTTCGTTAATTGTTCTGTTAGTATGTATGTTTTTCATTTTTCATCGTTCTTGTTGAATGAGTTAGTATAAAATTATCTTTTTATTATATCTTCTGACTTGTCACTGCATGATCAGATCAATTTAAATAATTGATCCAATCGCGTGACGACACGTAAGAAAATATGACAAGATGATGATCTTAGAGATTTACTCCAGTTGAATTTGCTTGAGGTAATAGTTTTTTTCTCTTCAATTAGAAAACTCGATAACCTTGTGTAAATTGAAATTATCGACCGAGGCTAATTAAATAGAAGTGATGCAGATATAACATAGAATTATCGGAACGAACCAAACATTTAATGAAAATACAATAATTGGGTACTCGTTAAAGTTATTCTAAATTTTAAATATTAGTTGTCGAAAATAAAGTTTCACGGTATCTGTTGCAGATAGATACGAATATGTCGATAGATAAATTGATATTTAACCCGAGTTTTCCTCCTTGAATTCTTTTTAATAATTCAAACATGAAAACATAAAGGAAGGAAATTCAAAATTAGAACAAAAAAAAAAAGAGCTAACAAATCCTAACAAGATCAAAGACGAAAACATTAAATGATCGATCGAACATGTCACGTGTCACAAAAACCAATGGACACTTTATAATTAAGTGATTAATTGACAACAGAAAATATGAATATTTTTCAAAAGATATCTTAAAGTTTTAATTACGTCAATTGACACCTCGAAGTTTGGACTATTATCAATAAATACCCTAGCATTAAATTAAAGTTAATTTAGCTTATTCTTTAAATTAAATTTAAAAAAAAATTGTCCGTTATATGATATCACCCTCTTTATTTCTCCACCTAAGACAAAAATAGAGAAGACAAAGGTAATTATATTTATAAATATTTGTACCTGTTTTCTTTTAATGTTCTTATATTTCATCTTCATAATATCGTGGAATTTTCATCTTCAATAATAAATTAACATGTTCATATTATTGGATTGCCCGTTTTTACTACACGTAGAGTAAGAGCGTACTGGTTTCGGTTCGGTCTAGATTTACCCTAAAGCGGAACTTGTGCTCACGGGTCTGATCATTTGGAAATGAAATTAGAATCATGAAATACAGTCTGATGTCGATTTATAAATATGTATACTTTTTATTTTAATTGATTTTGGTTTTCGGTAGTTTAGTTGGTTTTGGAGCCGAGTTTTGGATTTGGAGTGTGTTTTATCTGGTGTTGGGTCGGGGTTGCCCGGTATAGAGTTAATTTTTTGACAAACCCATCGGTTCGAGTTCTACCGAGTTTTGACTATTAAATCGGAACCGAAATCCAACCCATGAAGGAGCAAAATGGGACAAGATAGATAAACATCAACGGTCTTCATGTGAACATGGAGATAACTTACTAATAAACCCATAATTTGAAATGACGGCTGCGCGCCGGATCACATGACGGTGCACGATGGCTCGCATTCACTTACAGGGTAGCAATGGTACGAATACGGTGGAGGATAATACGGGAAGGCAGAAGAACAGCAGATGACCTTCGCCGGCTCGGCGGCGCCGGATCACATGACGGTGCACGATGGCTCGCATTCACTTACAGGGTAGCAGTGGTACGAATACGGTGGAGGATAATACGGGAAGGCAGAAGAACAGCAGATGACCTTCGCCGGCTCCGGCTTGGGCTTGGGCTCCGGCACAGGCTCCGGCTTGGGCTTGGGCTCCGGCGCCGGAGGTTTGATTTCTTGGACGTTGACGATGTCGGACTTTCCGACCTTCTTCCTCAGCTTTCCGAGCAACCGAACTGTATCAATGTCTTCTCCGACGAGCACCACTCTATCTTTCTCCGGCCCTTCTATGGCGACGGAGATCAACCCTGATGAAGAAAGTTCATAAAACTCCGAGCAAATCTCAGCGTTAATCCGCCATTTTTTTCATTTTGAAGCTCACCTTTGATCTTCGAGACGGTCTGCAAAGCCTTTCTTCTGCATTCGTCGCACGTCATCGACACCTTCACCACTATTTTTTGCTGCAAAAACAGAAGAAGTCATCATCCTCCTCAAATTTTACTGCAATTTCTCGTCTTTTTATTCAGAGAAAATCGACCCGAAAATGGCAAGAAATGTACAAACTCACCTTCATGATCGAAAACAAGGATCGAATTGAACACAATCCGAAGCTTTACGCTACATCTATATATATCGAGAGAGAGAGAGAGAGATAAGTCTGACCCTTTCCTCCACGTGGTTTAGAAAGTTGATTAATGTTCTATTGTAATTTCGAATAAATTGATTTAATGTTCTATTTGGTTCGGCTCATCTCCAGGTCGGTTTTTGCCGGTTCATTTCCTAAATTGTTCGGTTTTGTGTAATTTGGATTTCTATATAACTAAGGTTTAAGTATCAATCTAATACATATTATTAAAAAATAGATGATATATTTTGTTAATTCAGTCATATGAGCACTGTATCTTGTATCAAAATATGTCGACATTTAGGATACGAATTCTTAAATTATGGTATCTGACTTCGGGGTCAACACGCTTGGTCTTATCTCTACATGCTTTAATCCTTTCTGTACAATGTTATATGTTTAAGTCAAAATTCGTATATAATTTTCTTCAGGGTAAATATCATTTCACACTTTAAACTATAAGAATAGTTACAACAGATACTTTGAACTTTAAAATTAGTCAATGAACACCTTAAACTTAGCTATAATTACAGCGAATATTTTGTCATCACGTTAGAATCTCATAAAAAACAAGAATTTTCACAAATTTATAAACTTTTCAACCTTTTTATTAAAATTTACTGTCAAATGTATTAACTAAATCAATGAACATCATTAAAATTAACAAAAACATGTGACCATTGCAATTATGATATCTGATACAAGACATCTGATACAACTAGTCTTGCAGTTCAGTGTGTAAATTATCATTTACTCATTTTTTTATCAATAGCTCAAAACGGTGTATATTACTGTACACTGATGAAAAAAAAACCGTTTGTGAAACAATTCGATGTCGACTTAATTCGAACAAAACTAAGATTATTAATTTTTTCAGTCACAAATTGCTGGAAAAAAACTACATAATCAATCATTGGGAGATTTAACCGAACCTGCAAGAAACCCTTCATAGAATATTATTTCTCTGAAACCATTTTTCTAATTTTTAATATTAATTCCACGTTGACTTTTAATTACCCATTAGAGGTAGATCTTACTTGTAACCATTAGACCAGATTTCGATCGATCGTTTAATTTGCATTAATAAAGTCTTATTTAATTTTTTTAATTATAATATTAGTTAGAGATGAACAGGTAATCGATTTCATCTCTTGCAACATAGATCACAATATGCAGTGGTTTAAAAAGACGTAAACAATTAGGAAAAATACATAGGAGCACAAGAGAGAGAGAGAGAGAGAGAGAGAGGAGAGCAGAATTTAAAACCACGACGGCACAGCCAGATCACATGACGGCGCACGGCGGATCCTACTGACGGAGAAAGTAGTAAGGGGTGGTATGCGGTGGAGGATAGTGGGGGAAGACAGGTTGACAGTAATAGAGAACCTTGTCTTGATCAAGCTTGATCGTAGCGGGAGGTTTGATTTCTTGCACGGTGGCGATGTGGGCGTCTCCGACCTTCTTCCTCAGCTTGTCGAGCAACTGAACGGTGTCGATATCTTCTCCGACCACCACCACTCTATCTTTTTCCGGCCCTTCTATGGCGGCGGACATCACACCTGTCGAAAAAAAGTTCAGAAAACTGAAAACGAATTCCAGTATTATTTACCATTTTTAAGCTTGCCTTTGATTTTGGTTACAGTCTGCAAGGCCTTGCTTCTCCATTTGTCGCCCGCCATGGACACCTTCACCACTATTTTTCGCTGCAAAACGAGAAGAAATTAGCCAACGCCGCATCATATTTGGCTGCGATTTCTGTTCTTTTGTGAGAAAATTAAGGTTAGAAATCTACAAACTCACCTTCATGAAAGCTAGTTTCCTGTGAGAGGAGAAGTTTTCAGTGTTTTCTTGTTCAACGTGTTCGACTTTATCTGCATATAGAGAACGAGAGAGAGAGAGAATTTGTGTTGACCAAGTCAGACACAGGGTTTTGGAAGACTGATTATTGCTGGTCTCGTACAAACCCTAATTCTTACGCGTTAGATATGATTTGAAGAAGCGGTTCTATTATTGTTTTTTGGAAGACTTGTAAAAGTCATTATTTAATGAAGTTTGAGTTGTTTTGATGTTTTAAATGAATTTCAAGAATCTATAAATAACTTCTCAAAACTATTTTCAAATAAACGCATTATTACTTTTTCTCAACCTTGTATTATAGTAGAAAGATTCGGTTCGGTTTGGAAAGTTCACCATAACCCTATCTTGTCACTCCAAAAATGAGTAGAATCTTGGCTTGAGAGAAAGCAAAAGTTTGGCATTTCTAATTGAAGACATGTTTTTTTACATAGTTTAACCTAATTGAAAGACCAATTTTATGAGTGTTCTATCACAAAATGTAAAATAGTATACTAAGTTCAATTTTGTAACGTTCTTTGGTGGTACAATATTATCTGTTTTAACCAGAATTACTCTCGTAAATTTATTTTTTGAATTATAACTCAAAACACGTTGTACTATGTAAGATGAAAAGCATCACTTATATACAGTACAAATATCACTTTCTCAAGCGATATGAGATTGTACCATCTTATCACCCTTCATCAGGACAGATCGTCACATTGAAAAGGATTTGTGATGGGCTTTAGTTGACTTTCGTCAGTTTCATATTCAAATTCTTTCACGATTTCATATAACGTAGGCACTGTTCAATCCTTACTGCTAATTCAATGTTCGATGATGGGTTTCTTGGTTATTTTGATCTTGTAAGTTTGTTTTCTTACTTCGTGTGTAATTGTTCGTACATAAACAAGTTTAGCGCGGGTCAATATTAACTAGCATAATATTTATTGTTTACGCGTGACATGCCAACAAAACTACGGTTATTATTTTTTATAGTATTATTATTTTTAGTAAAATATTTCAATGTCGCAAATTGTTGGAAAAAATTAAATAATAAATCATTGGGAGCTTTGACAAATCCATCAAGAAACCGTTCATAGAATACTATTTCTAATTTAAGTCTTTGACTATTTTTCCAATGTGAATATGGATTCCACTTGGACTCTTCATTAAAATAATACCATTAACCGAACCGGCCCAAATGGATCGAACCCATCTTTTGCCTCGACCTTGTGGCGGTTCAACAATCGATTCCATCATGAATTGGGAGGTCCATGGTCGGGATTACCAACATTGAACTCAAACGCCCACCGTCTAGGTTTATCGTTTTTCCATGATCGAATACTAAATTATAGGTTGAGTAATGTGAGGAAAAGCTATACAAATTAATTTTGAAGCATCGCTCATTAATTTGTCTTATTAGTGTCTTTTTTTTGTAATTATTTTTTTATTATTTTAATTATAATATACTAATTTTCTCTATTCCAACATCGATCACAATTCGCAATATGCTATGGTTTAAAACGACGTAAGCAATTAGGGCAACAAGAGAAAAGTACATGGGAGGACAAGAGATAGAGTGAGAGAGAAACAGAATTTAAAACCACGGTGGCGAATGTAGAATGGGGTGGCGTAGGGCGAAGGAGACTGTAAAACAGCAGGTTGACTGTGATTGAAGACGTTGTTTGGATCATGCCGGAGTATCGCCGGCGGTCTGATTTCTTGTACGGTGACGATGTGGGCATCTCCGACCTTCTTTCTGTGCTTGTCGAGCAACCAGACTGTGTCTATGTCTTCTCCGACCACCGCCACTCTATCTTTCTCCGCCCCTTCTATGGCAACGGAGATCAACCCTAATGAAGAAAGTTCAGAAAACTGCGAGCAAATCTCAGTGTCAATCCGCCATTTTTTTCATTTTGAAGCTCACCTTTGATTTTGGAGACGGTCTGCAAGGTCTTGCTTCTGCATTCGTCGCACCTCATCGACACCTTCACCACTATTTTTTGCTGCAAAACATGAAGAAACGAGTAAGCTGAATCATATTCGGCTGCGATTTTCTGTTTTTGTCGAGAAAATTAAGGTTAAATGCGAAGAAATCTACAAACTCACCTTCATGATAGTAGTAGTTTTCTGTATTTTCTTGACGATAGTTCAACGTGTTAGGCTATCTATATATAGTAAATGAGAGAAAGGCAGAAGGAAAGAGAGGAAGAGAGAGAGAGAGAAACCGATTCAGCCACAGGGTTTGGAAGACTGATTCTTGTGGAGTTTCGTACAAGCCCTAACCCTTACGCGTAAGTACTCCACATTTTGAAAAGTGGGTGGTTTTTGTTCCTTCAAACTTTGGTTTGCTGTTTGATTCGGTCGATATGCATGTTCTATACCTAATTTAGCTTCACGATTTCATTTGTTGAAGAAATTATTCAATCCCTTCGGCTTGAATGTTCTAATTTTTGGGTTAGTCGGTAATTTAATTTTGTTCATGTTTCTTTGTTTTTTTTTTTATGTCAGTGTTGGTTTGATGCTCTAATCAACCGAACCGATTGATTAGGATCAGTGAGGTTCAGCTGTTTCAACTATTCAAACCCAATTGGTTCGGTTCACAAAAATATATCCATTTCGATTCGAATTCACAATAATAACACAATTTTGGCTCAGTTTTTTTTTCACTTGTCTTAAATTCCTACCACCATCGACCATCGTAGGGCGTCGAAGTATGATTCTAGCTATGCATTGATCTGGATTTTGAGATCAATTGTATGCGAATTTTCATTGTGAGGAAATATGATAGGACCATGAATTATAATTCTCTGTGACGGGCGGACTTTGTTCAATTATTGCACTTCATTTTTTGAGATTTGTACATAATTGAAATGATATATATATTCCATTTGATTATTATTGAAAACTTCTGAATTTTAATGAAGATATTCTGTCGCGAATATTGCAAAACTTTTGGACGAGTCAAGAAATGAAACCAAACATCAAGGCTTCATGTCGCACCACCTAGTATAAAGTTATAGCTATTCAAAGTTACTAAAAAAAGAAAAAACATATCGAAACGAGGATGACTGTAGCTACACGTGCTCGAGGGTTTGATTTGCTGATTTCAAATGTTTGGATTCAATTTGCTTCATGTACATGATAGTAATAATACTTGGTTGAGTTGTCGGGGCATTTTTAATTAATTTTTTAAAATATATCATTTGAGGTCGGGCCTGATATCCCCGGAGTCTTCTCGGCGTTTGGCTGGCCGACCTCGAGGTGGGATCAAGGCTCGAGACCTTCGTAATTGGGCGGTCCATGATCGGTTCTACCTACCTTGGACTCTCGGGTTGCCCTACATCTCCATTTTTTTTCCATTAGCACAATTCTAAACTCGAGTGGTCCATTCTCATTGTGCAAAAAACAAATTTAACGTTCATTAATCGAAAAATTATGTGTACAAAAACGTTGGTTTGGACCCAATTTGAAGTTTCGGGTCACAATACAAATGAAGACCTTAAAAATTGACACAATACTTTACTTTCCACGTGCACCGATTCGAGTTAAATTATCGTTTATTGATTAGGTAAATTTTGGCCGAAAATAAATTACATTGATATATAAATAAAATATATTAGCCGATCTAGAATGACATCATAATATTGACGTAAACAAAGGTAGAATATAGTATATTTATTATGTTGGTGGAATGAAGGGGACACTAGGACAACTAATTATTCTATCCCACGTTAGATAATTCCAAAACCTTGTACAAGCTTGCACTACTAGAGAGAGAAGATAGAGAGAGAAAGATTTGTCGTTGACTTTGTATCCTAAAGTCAACTAGGTTGCTTCTTCTACTGATCTTGAGGACTAAGTCTAAGATCTTATGTTTTGTTCTAATTTTTTAAAATTATTACAGCGATGATCGAAATACAGTAGAATTAAATAAAATATTAATACATTTTAATATAATATCAAAATGACGTTGAAAACGACAAGGTTTGAAACCACGCGCCGGCGGATGAAACACAATTCCGGCGAATCAAACACGACGCCCGCGGATCACATGACGGTGCATTGAGGATCGTAGTCACGTACGGGGTAGCACGGGTAGGGATACGGCGGAGGATTCTGGGGATAGGCTGGTTGACAGTAATAGACGACCTTATCTTCCGGCTTCGGCTTCGCCGGAGGTTTGATTTCTTCCACGGTGACGATGTCGGCTTCTCCGACCTTGTTCCTCAGCTTGTCGAGCAACCAAACTGTGTCTATGTCTTCTCCGACGAGCTTCACTCTGTCTTTCTCCGGCCCTTCTATGGCGACGGAGATCAACCCTGTTGAAGAAAGTTCAGAAAACTCCGACCAAATCTTACCATTAATCCGCCATTGTTTTCATTTTTTAAGCTCACCTTTGATCTTCGAGACGGTCTGCAAGGCCTTGCTTCGGCATTCGTCGCACGTCATCGACACCTTCACCACTATTGTTTGCTGCAAAAACGAGAAGAAATCAGAAAACTGCGTTGGCTGCAATTTCTGTTAGTTTCTCCAGAAAATTAGGTCAAAAAATGCGAAGAAATCTACAGACCCACCTTCATGATCGAAAACTAAGGATCGAATGGCTTGTTTCCAACGAAAGTGTTCAGTATTTCTTGAATATATTTGATCTTCTTACGTGATCTTTATATAGGAGAGAGAGAGGAGAGAGAGAGAGGAGAGAGGAGAGAGAGAGAGAGTAAGAAAGAGGTAGAGAGAGAATACCAAGTCATCCATAGGGTTTGAAAAGTTGATCATCTGTCTCTATCTTACGCGTCTTCTTGAACTTACAAATCATACTATGTGAAAACATATGAACCCTAACAATACAAACTAAGTAGAATTCTCGTGTCGATTATTTCCCGTAATCAACTATCAAATATTCTAAGTAACCGTCAAACTTTCATTGTATTTCGAAGCCCAAAACGTCTACTTCGTTGACTTATTTAGTCGCCGAGTTCGATCGACCGCGTCGATGGTCATCGATCAAACTTCTAAGTCAAGAATCGAGATTGGATCGTAAATGAAAATGCGGTAGGAACTCGGTTGATACAATAACATAGTAAATAATTGAAAAATAATTTATAAGTGGCAAATTGGGAAAGAAGGTGACTTGAAAATTGGTGAGAACAAGAATTAGTCTAAGTCTTGAGTTTGTTTTAGAGGGTCTTTCTTTAATTAAATTTAATTTCTAATTCCAAAAAAATATAATATTTAGCCTCTTGGACATGTTGCCAATGCCAGCTATCAAGACGGGGATTTTTTAGTAATTTCACATTCAAAATTTCTTTTTTTTTTCCATAAAAAATTAAATTAAGTAAAAAAAAATTCAAATTTTCATTAAAATAAAGGGTTTAGTGTTATGGGTAAAAAAAGAATTAATATTTTTTTAAAGTTTTCCTTAATTGTTATAGAAAATATTATTTTTATTTATTGTTGGAAAAAATATTTGAATATTATATCATTATTAATACCTTATTATGATCACGTGTCGAATTTTGACGAATTCAAATTGCTCGGGAAAAACGTCCTTTAGTTTAAAACCCTAAAATTTTCCCAAAATAAATTTGTAAATCGACTTAAATTTTGAGCGTCACGAAAATCCTAAATATCCCGATTGAAGTCTTTGAAAATAGTTCATTTGTTTCTTAGGTAAAGCTATTAAACGACTATTAATATTAAAATACTTATATTAGTCTTCACATGCGTTACGACAATTTAATTCTTTTTCATACTCACGTACATTTTCCCGTGTAATTTTTATATTTCTACAATCCTATATTAAAATCGGATACATGTACAAGCTTGTGAAAAAATCATAATTGAATATAAAATAATTTTAATAAATATTTTATATCATACATATAAAATAATTGAAAATTTCACAATTAATTATTAGAAAAAAAAACTCCTAGCAAAACATTATAAGCTTTTCCAAAACATCAAGAAAACTTTGATTGATTGATTGATTGATTAATCCAATGTAGGGTAGCTCCTTGTGGACGCAGGTAAAAGCTTCACATCTCTAGCTTACTGAGTCACCATGACTTACCCCTCCACAAACTGTCGGGCCGGAGTGTGGGGGCCTTGAAGGCGAGAGATTTTGCATTTTGGTAACAAGAAAACATTGATTAATCTACTAAAAGTCTGTCCATTATTCTAATATAAAATTAAACTCCACGTTGACCTTTTTCTAAATAATTTAAATAAAATAATATCGATTATGATAATCATCCCCACCAACAAAGTCGAGCCTGGACTCAAACGGCTATCTCGCAATAAATCGGGTAGTCTATGGTCGGGCCAGGTGACCTTCGACTCCCAGACCAATTAATATGTTCATTGTTTTTCTTTTCTCGTAACCCTTAGCTAGTCGACTTCGGGCCTCTAGGACGGTCGACGTATCTATTGTTTTTTGCCTACTAAAAAAAGTCGCACAAAAGGTCGAGTTAATTGGTGATCTAAGAATCGAGTTAGGTAATCAATTCAGCGTACACAAATATAAGTCGATCGATTGATCGAGCTAATCTCTAAAAAGAAAATAATTGTGATTGCTAAAATAGATGGAATTAAGTGACATTCTTGTCACTAATAATTAGTCTAAACCATTATTGATAATGCAAACCTTGTACAGTGTTATCATGGAAGAGAGAGAAGCTAGAGAGAGAAAGCTATTTTTCATTGACATTATATCCTAACTCGAACTTGGAAAGGACTCGCCTATGATACCGAAATATTGATTAATGCTAGTTTTATTTTTTTAATTCTACGCGTTAATTTCACATTCTATGTTTCTTTATGTGATTATTGTAAGTAATAGCTTCTGTTAATCGAAAAAATAGAATTTATATTTTAATTTTTTAATTTTATTGATCGAAACTTTACAATTAATTAATATCTCGACTTTAATGTTTATTAGATCTTTTGTTAAACTCGGTTAATATCTCCCCAACCAACATCCTTTTAGTTGAAAAAAAAGACCGAAAACTCAAGTGTACGGCGGAGTGCCGTCGTAGCGAGTTTTCTATTGTCACGACGATAATGACAAAGTATTTGTTGTTAGCCATCGATGAAATTGAAAGATTTAAGATAGCAGTTGAAAAATACTCGTATTTAAGGATCTATTTCGATAATTACCCGGATATATTCAACCCATACACAATAACGAAAGAGGGTTTCACATCAAATATTAGTCACTTCCAAATAGAAAAAACAGGGTAAGAAGATCAAAATTCAACAAAGAAAATTGAAAAAAAGAGAATTTATAAACGACGACGGCGCCGCCGAATCACATGATGGTGCACGACGGATCGTAGTCGCGTACGGGGTAGCAATGGTACGAATACGATGGAGGATAATGCGGGAACGTAGATGGACAGCAGATGACCTTCTCCGGCGCCGGCTCCGGCTTGGGGGGCGGTGGAGCTGGAGGTTTGACTTCTTCCAGGGTGGCGATATGGGCATCTCCGACCTTCTTCCTCAGCTTTCCGAGCAACCGAACTGTATCAATGTCTTCTCCGACTAGCGTCACTCTGTCTTTCTCCGGCCCTTCTATGGCAACGGAGATCAACCCTGATGAAGAAAGTTCAGAAAACTCCGAGCAAATCTCAGCGTTAATCCGCCATTTTTTTCATTCTGAAGCTCACCTTTGATTTTCGAGACGGTCTGCAAGGCCTTGCTTCTGCATTCTTCGCTCTTCATGGACACCTTCACCACTATTTTTTGCTGCCAAAACAGAAGAAATCATCATCGTCCTCAAATTTTACTGCAATTTCTGGTTTTTTTATTCAGAGAAAATCGACGCGAAAATGGTAACAAACGGAAAAACCCACCTTCATGATCGAAAACAAGGATCGAACGGCCAGTCTCCTCTGCAAATAGCTCCAGTTTTAAGTTCTTTCTCGAACATAAGAAGGGTTTCGTTTATATTGGAAGAGAGAGAGAGAGTGGAGAGAAAGCCACGTCATCCACGGTTTGGAAGGTTGATCATATTCGTTTTAGTGTTCATGGTTCGCATGAACTTCAACAAATTATTCAATTTTGTATTTTAATTTAATTAATTAAAAAAAATTATACGTAAGCATCAAACTTTCGTCCGGTTTATGCTTTTGGTCGACAGCATCAGTGATCATCGATCAAACTAAACTCGTCATCGTTGAAAGGAAAACATCGATATATAATTTCAAAAAATTCATTTCTACAACGTACAAAAGGATAGTAAGAGGTTTTATTTTAATTAAATAGATTAACATCGTTGTCAATCTTTGTTGCATACGGGTGGGCACTAGAACCATCAATTATAATTTGGTTTTGAATTTAACTTTTAAATAACTGACTTATAGATCGATGTTGACTTTTAAGAGTAAAAAAGTAAAAACCGTAAAACTGGACCAAGATCATAGTAAAAAATGTTCTAAAATCAAATAAAATTCGACACAATCTTAATAAAATCTGATATAAATCTTTAAATTAGTTATAAACTAGTTTAATTACTTAAAATTCTACCTAAATATAATAAAATATATATATTTTATCATTATATTTTAATTTTTTTAAATATAAAATAAAATCAAGTTAAAATTAAAACAGAATTAAAATTATAAATTTTAATTATAATTTTATTTTAAAATAAAATTAGATTGAACACGATCCCACCTCTATAGCTCACGGTGGTCCTGATTTTAACATAGAGTTGCAGATTATGATGGAATTCGAAATAAATTTAATATTATTTTTACCTGTATTTGATAGGTAAATTATAATAGTAAATTTAATTTGGTTTTTAACCGTTAATAATTACTGTATTATTTTGTTGACTGAGGAGAATGTGTTTTGCTAAAGAAGGATCTAGAAGCCCTAGTCAAAATTGCGTGTATAAAACCCTCGCTTCGTCCCCCCAGTCTAAGTACGCTTGCTCTCAAGTTAGAGCGATTCGCTTATCCATTTCCGGTTGAAGAGAGCGACGTTTCCTTCTGCGATCTTCATCAATCGCTTTTCAGGCTGAGATCAACCAGCTTCTGAGCTTGATCATTAATACTTTTTACAGTAACAAGGAGATCTTTCTCCGGGAACTCATTAGCAATGCATCGGATGTGAGCTTCATTTTCGTCTTCTCTTTGTTCTTGTATTTCTGTCAATTTTTTGTTTTCTTCAGGACCGCTGTTAATTTTACTCGTACATTATAGCTCATGCGACTTTCATTTACATATGATTCAACTTTCATAGGATTGGTTTTATCTTTTCGCGTTTCTTAATTTCCTTACAGAAGTTGCTATGCTGGTGCTTAGGATAACCAATCTGCGTTTCAACTTTCATATTGACTGCATTGTTGTTTCTTAAGAAAATTTGCATGTAAAACTGAAGATCGTCTGTGGTTTGTTGATGCCTTCTCGATCTAGGTTGACAGTCTTTCGTTTTATACTTTTGAATTCTACTTTTTCTTAGTTGAGTTCTATGTTACATCAGGCGCTGGACAAGATTAGGTTCGAGAGTTTGGCAGACAAGAGCAAGCTAGATTCTCAGAATGAACTTTTCTTCATTCACATAGTGCCTGACAAGACAAACAACTCACAATTCAAATGAACTTCTTCCGATAGAGTAGTCGACTCTCCCTGCTGTTTGGTCACGGGGGAGTACTGATGGACGGCAAATATGGAGAGGATCATGAAGGCTCAGGCACTGAGGGACAGCAGCATGTCCGGGTACACGTCGAGCAAGAAGACAATGGAGATAAACCCAGAGAATCCAATCATGGAGGAGTTGAGAAAGAGAGCCGAAGCCGACAAGAACGACATGTCTGTAAAATTATTGAATAGAATGACTTAATTCTCATACAGCACTTGAGTTACAATATATACTAGCAATCAAACGAAGGAAAGTTCAACCCTAAAAGGAAACAATATTATTTCCTAACACACCCTCTCAAGTTGGAGCATGCAACGAACAAATGCCCAACTTGCCAAGTAGAAACTCAAACTGCTGTTTACCAAGTGCCTTGGTAAAGATATCTGCCAATTGTAGATGAGTACCTACGTGTGTGGCTTTGATAGACCCATCAACAATTCTCTCTCGAACAAAGTGACAATCCACCTCAATGTGTTTCGTCCGGTCATGAAACACAGGATTTTCGGCAATGTGTAAAGCAGCCTTATTATCGCAAAACAGATTCATCGGCCCCTTGTGATTTACTCCTAACGAAGCCAACAACGATCGAAGCCATAAGAGTTCAGCTGTGGTAGCTGCCATGGCCCTGTACTCTGCTTCAGCTGATGATCTGGACACAGTGGTCTGTTTCTTACTCCGCCATGAGATGGGTGATTCTCCCAAGAATACAAAATATCCACTCAGCGACCGTCGAGTCAATGGACAGCCCGCCCAGTCAGAATCACAATAAGCGGTGAGTTTCAAAGGAGAGCGAGAACTCAGCAAAACACCCTGACCTGGAGACCCTTTGAGATAGCGCAGCACACGCAGTACTCCCTCATACTGAACCTCCGTTGGTGCCTTCATAAACTGAGAATAAACATGAACTGCATAGGCGATGTCTGGTCGCGTAATTGACAAATAAACCAGCTTCCCAACTAGCCGTCTATATTTATCTGGTTCGGCCAGGGCTGGCGAGGTGTCCAACGCCATTTTATGGTGCTGCTCAATCGGGAATCCGACTGGCTTGCACCCTAATAGTCCAGCTTCCTGCAAAATATCCAACGTGTATTTTCTCTGACATAGAAATATACCACTGGGTTGACGGGCGATTTCAATGCCTAGAAAATACTTCAATTTTCCCAAGTCTTTAATCGGGAACTTTTCACCAAGAAAACTCTTCACCCTTGCGCAGCCTGCGGCATTGTTCCCTGCCAAAATAAGATCATCCACGTATACCAAAAGGGCTAGGAACACCCCCTCTTGGCGAAAAGTGAACAGGGTGTAGTCGGCACGAGATTGAACAAAACCAAACAACAGCAAAGCA